>CM063506.1:45575229-45607729 GCA_032207245.1 Pardosa pseudoannulata
ATTGTTAAATTCTACATAAGGTTGATTCATGGAGAACATTGTGACCATTACCCTACTAAGAGTCCCAGCCGCCATTAACAAACACGGCGGATATTTGGCCGGCTCGAGCGTTGAGTGTCCTACTTACTGGTTACCAGTTCGCTACCTGTATAGACTGAGCTACCGTGGCTCATGTTTACATGTGGTCCTTACAACTGTTGCCAATCAGAGTGTCTAAATATTCCTGATTTTGGTGCCGAATAACGACGTGCTTTATATCGATATTATATTTAAAAATAAGACTGTGAATTTTCTACCCGGGGATCGGGCATTGGAGGCTTACTCTAGACGTTGGGAGTCGGTTCTCGCTTTCGCTGTGACGTCACTTTGACGTCAGCTTAATCGTTTGCTCGCATAATGTTCGCAAGCTGAAGTCAAAGTGACGTCACAGGGAACGTTTGAAACGATTCGCAACTTCTAAAATAAGCTCCAAACTTTTGTATACAAAATGGGGGAAGGCCACAAGCGAAAATAATTTGCACTTCACTATTACTGACTAATAAATACAGTAATAGATTTGGAAATGCAGATATTTACCTAAAATGCTCTTGTATTAGGACATGATGTCGTAGATAAATAGGAACTGTTAGAATGAAAGTTAAAATGAAACCTCAACATAATTAGGCGAGGTTTGAAATAGAATTTGAAAAAAACAGGCCTGTAATATGCGAGAATACAAACAGAAACGAGTGAAAGCGAAATAAAATAGGGAGAGAATTGAATAGATTATTGAATGAAAGAAGAAGATAAAAAGGGATCGAAAGAGAAAATCGAAGAGAAAGGTATCGTTTATCTCGCCAAAGAAAGCAATAAAAAGATATACGGATTTTTTATTTCTTTTGTATTATTTTTCCTTTCATTTGCACGGTTAATTTATTATTGCATTGTTAAGCGTCCCATCAAATATATGGCATTCTTTAAATGACATTCTTCGATTCTGTTATGTATAATGAAATTTTTAATTAGATATTAAATACAGCCTATGTGCGATATTAGAGCCGGGGCATAAAATTGTAACGAATGCATTATATTTATCACAATAGTTGATTATTATCACTATACCTTATTATAGCTGAAAAATCTTCATTATAACAGCCTATTTTTCATTTAGCGGGAAATAAAAATTTCTGCTTTGTTGAGAGTAAAAGTTTTTTCAAATACTTAAAAGATCTTAATTTTTAAAAATTTTTAATTGTATTATTTGAATCGATGTATTTTTAATAAACATAAAATATGTACACCAAGTGTAAAAAGTAGAAATCCATTTACCAGCGAAATAAGTTTTGAAGTTTTTGAATTAGAAACTAATTGTTTATGTCAAATAGAAGACAACTATTATGTGAAATTATTTATATTAATACGAGCAGTATATTTTATTTTTTTAACATAATAGAATCTATTGTATTTTAATTTTCAATACGAGTTTTTAATTTTTAAAGAATTTTAGACATAAAATATCTTTAAAATTTTGTATTTCAAATACATGAATAAAAAGATATTTTATTTAAATTTAATATAAAAAGGTAGTTACTCCTGTATGTATTTCAGAAATTATTTAGCAGAGAATATAATAAATATAAGCGAATTTAATTTTTTAAATTTGTTTTGTATTTTCAATGCTATTTTTTTTAAATATGCTTCTTAAATTGACAAAATTAAATAATTTTTTGAAAGCTAGAGCTAATTGAAAATGTGTTAATAAATTCATCCTAAAAAGAAGTGAACTTTTCGTTTTATCGGAAATCGAAAATAGGTTGCTAACATAAATATTTTATTTCTAGAAAAGTAGAATTACCCTTAAAATGAGCCGTGGTGTCTCAGTTGCCTACGGCAGCGATCTCGTAACAGGATGGTCACGGGTCTCGATCCTACTTAAGGTCCACAGTGTTCGCTTTAATTCTGTTCGTTATTATTAATAAAATGTTAGAAATAGATTATTTTTTTTAAATCAAAATTTTAACTTCTTTTTTCCTAACGCAGCTGGCAATAGAGGCGCTATATGCCTTTATGCCAATACAAGGCTGCGAAGCTGTTACCCATTCCCAAGGAGCATGTGTACCTTAAGGTAAACTATGTCTGCGAGTAACATTACCCACAGGATCACAGGATGGTGTGATTTCAGAACCCCCTGGGCCGGGGCCTCTGGTTCTGAACTACATGGGAGTTTGGCAAAACAACATATGGAGATATTTGGCTCGAATATGAAAAATTAAAGATAATAAAATATGGGAAGGGGTGCTTGAGTTTAGGCAGAGAAAAATACACTAAAATAAAATGAAGATGCGTAGTTGAGTACAAGATTAGGTGCAAGTGCTAGTGAAACACTAGGAGTTAAGTCCGAATGTACAGATAGGTAGTATATATGAGAACAAAAAAAAATTTTTTTCCAAGGAGCAACCAGGTAAATGTTTCAAGAGACTTTAATATGTAGAAGTACACTGGAAAAGGTACGAATAGTTAAGATTCAGACGAGAGAATCTCGACGAATCAAATTTCTGGAGTGGACCAATGGCAATCTTAGTGAATGACCCACCAAGTTGTGGCCGTGAGAAGCGCTGCTTCAGAATTTGGAATAGTAGAAAAACGTTAAGGGGGAAGGAAGTAAAAACAGTGGGACAGGATCCAGGGAGGACCAATAGAATTTATAACATTACCCCCGCTGGGTCCTCGTAATTTAGAAGCAGGGTCCAAACAGATGACCCCCAGGGTTGACCTGCCACCCGAGAAGTATTGATTGATAAGTTGGACGACACCGTGACCACAAACATATTTTACTTGCCCCAGTCACTTTTAACAAATACAGCAGTTTTAAGGCCGGCTCGAGTCCCGAACCCTCAACCTTTCAGCTACGGGAACGCTGCCTTAGCCGACTGAGCTACCGTTGCTCTACGAAATCACTACTACATTCAATACTTTCACATATTTGGAAAATGGTAATGGATTACAATAACTTTTGCTCACATTAATGGAAAATAAATCAAATGACATAATATTCAAGATAAATGTAACAAACTAATACAACAATATTATTATTTATATCAACTGTCATGAATTCCATGTCCTCAGATTCCTTTGAATTTTCTCAAATCCTTTACACATGGCTCAGCCGGGTGCTTAAAATCCTTAAAAAGTGCTTATGTTATAGATCCATTTTTAAGGTCCCTAATAAGTCCTTAAAAAGTGCTTAGTTTTCTTTTTGTAGCCTTAAAATTTATAATTTTTTTTCTGAGTGCTCAAAAAGTGCTTATTTTTTTCCCAAATATTGGTTGCTGAATTTTTATTTCCCTTGGTTATTTTACAAGTCATGAAAAGTTTCATGAAATTCTTTAATTTTTAAGCTTTAGCTGTAGGTTGAACATAGTATAATGAAAATTTAGGTGCTTAAAAAGTGCTTAATTTTTTTCTGTGGAAAGAGTCTGAACCTTGAGTATGAGATATTAACAATCGTGTTTAATAAAATTATTAAATTGTCTATGTATATTATTTAATGTCATTTTACAAGTCATAAAGCTCATGAAAAGCTTCATGAAAATCTTTAATTTTTAAGCTTTAGCTGTAGGTTGATCATAATATAATGAAAATTTAGGTGCTTAAAAAGTGCTTAATTTTTTTTCTGTGGAAAGAGTCTGAACCTTGTTACAGTATCCGACAAATGGCACGAAACTGCCGAAATTTTCGCGGAAAAATATCACTATTGGGAAAATAGTAAATTACATATCACGCATTGGACGACTTGAGTTCAGGCTTCATGAAATTGTAACACTGATTTTTATCTTGCCCAAACTCAGGTCGGGTGTTAAAACAAACTGCTCTCTTTTTACTCTAAATAAAAAACTCTCTTTTACCAACAAATAAACGCCATTTTTAGTAAAGCATCAACTTGAGGAAAAAATTCTAAAACTCTGAAAAAAAAATAATAACGTTGCCATTTTTTGAAACACAAACTTTTAGAAAACACGAATAATAGAGTAGTCAAAACTAGTAACTATAGTAACCAATCACAAAGTATAATGTGAAGGGGAAATATTGAGTCTAAATATGTTACATCGGGCATTTCAAAATTGGTGTATTTGCGTTGCCCGAACTGAGTTCGGACGTCACAGGCAAGGAGGTTAATGGTGATTGGGGCACGTAAAATATGTTCGTGGTCACAATGTCCTCCAAGTTCTCAAACGATATCTCTGGGGTGGAAGGGCAAGTCTAGGAGATTCTCTGCTTGATGTCTGCTTCTAAATTACTAGGACCCACTAGAGCTAAGATGTGTTCTTACCCTAGAGGTGCTCGTCAATAGTGATGCAACGGATGTCAATTTGGCCGGATAACGGATACTGGATGTTTGGCCAGTGTTTTAGCCGGATATCCGGTAGGATGTCAGTATGTTTTGCACTTCTACTTTTTAAATTTATTTTATATAAATCAGCCTTATGTACTTTATTTTTGCAACCAAATTGTAGTGTTTTTCTCAACTTTTATATTTTTTAATTAGTCAACTATTTGTACTATAATTTATTTAAAATTTTTTATATACTCAATTTAGTACTTTATATCTCAATTCGACATTATTTAGTTAAAAGAATCAAATCTGAATAATAGCATTTTTAATAAGCCTTTACCTTCCTTCTTTGATGGTTCTTATGTTTGTGTATAAAAATTTTCAAGAACATATTCCCACTGTTTTTTTTTTTTTTTTTTTTTTTTTTTTTTTTTTTTTTTTTTTTTTTTTTTTTTTTTTTTTTTTTTTTTTTTTTTTTGAGTAAATTGTCTTTATTCTTATATCCTCCAAAAAAGTGTTGTCTTTTGTGTTCTCAGATTCGAGAACATAATTTTGCAGTTGAGACTGAAAAAAGAATGATTTATGATTTTTTGTAATGAAAAGTGTAAATAAATCTAATTTTTTTTCCATAAAACCCCCTTTTTTTTAAAGATAATGCTTCAAAATACTTATACACATTATTTCAAATAGTAAATTGCTTAACATTTTGCTTTTTTTTTTTTGTTGTTATATTTATCTTATTTCTCGGTGTATAATTTTTTGCCAGATGTACTGCCGGATAATTATAATATCCGGCTATTGCCTATTACCAGTATAGTAGCCGGATTTGCCGGATGCAGTATGTTGACCGGATATCCGTTGCATCCCCACTCGTCAAACGAAAGACGCACCCCTTCCCTTTAATTCGTGTGGCCCCTGGCTCACGTACTTGGCTCGCCCGAGAGGTATTAGCAGCAACAACAACCACCACCCTTAAAATACAAAAATATACTGTGTTTAGTTTACTTTAGTACTTGAAATTTAAATAAAAGTTGAACGTGTACATTGTTCCTTTAAAATGTTAAGACACTATATTTTTATACTAATTTTACTAAATAAATCTTAAATATATTTCCATTTATATTGATAGTTCATTCAACGATATTTAAAATTTTATTATTCGTTTAAATTAATGAACTGTTAAACATTAGGTTCATGTATATGGATGAATAAATATTTAACTATATTTCTGAAAAACGCCAGAAAGATGTTGAAAATTTGAATTTTTAATATTTTGTTTTAAAGAATTATGGTAATACTGACTCATTGTATGTACGTATCTCTTAAGAAAAAGGTGTTTGTTTAAAACTTTTCCTTTACTTTGTTTCAAACAATGGCATATTGTATTTTCTACTGTCAATTTATTTAAGATACAGTTTTGTTAATTGCACAAACATCTTACGTACATATATACATATAATCTTTCGTTTTGAGTTATATTATTTACTTTTAGTTATACTTTTTCTGAATTAGTAATTTTATTTTTAATTTCCGTAGTGTATGAGTAAAATATTTGTCAGTCTAGTAATGTATTTTTTCTTTTCCGTTACAGGTGAGTTTTTGATTTTTTGGAACTTCTTCCTGATATTTGTTTTCTTTGAAATCAGTATTTTTACTTCAGGTAAGTTTATGATTGTTGTATACATATTTTAACTTCTGCGACTTCTGTGATTTATTTTTTAAAGAACTAATTAATCCCAGTAGAGGTAGAATGTATGTAGCCCCAAGGAGAGTGGGTTTAACTTCGATCTCTGTTTGCGAAGCGATTTATACCACGTGATATTGAGAAATTAATAAAACTATATATTTCTGTTACATCCTCGAACTGTCTCCCCCGTGCATACTGGAATGCGATGTTATACACAATATTGAGTATTAATCCTAAGTGATCCGTCTTTTTTAAATTATCAGACGTCCACGCATGCGCGAATAACATCGCAATGAGATGTACATGGAATGATTAAAATTGATCTCCATCATCTAAGAGCTCATGTCCGAACGACGGTTGAATGGTTAGGGCTCTGATCTTCGGTACAGGAGTTCGGATCCCGTTGGGGGATAAATGTTCGTAGCCTTTTGAAATAAGCTTTAAACAGTAGGTCTCAGTCTCATTAGCCTTCGTGTTGAGAGAAAAAAAAAAAAGACCGTAGAGGTCGAAACCTAACCTAAGAGCTCATGGGTAACGTCGTGTCGAAGACGACAATCCCAATAGCAAGGATGAGAAAAAATATTTCCTTGGGTACCACCGCCACCTGAGAAATGAATTTAATCAAACAGAGCAAAGGATGGGATTGTCTGTGCAGTCCAAAACCACAGGACCCCAAGCCATAAGTATATTTAGAATAACGAACAAAAGCAGGTCAACACACCATAGTATTCGAACTAATCCTAAGGCTGGGACACTTACTCAATCTTCGCGAACAATCTGGCGATCGAACCACATGGATTTATATCGTCAAACATCAACACTATCATTTCACTGAGCTGTGCTGGACTCATCGAAATCATCGTGTTGCTCGGACTTGAGGAATCACGACCAATTAATTCCTTAAGATTTCGAGTGTGGACAATTTGGGATCCGATCGGAAAGTAGGTCTGTTAAATTAGTAGGTCTTTTTAATGTTTAAACAGGAAGAGAGGATCGCGTTGGAAAAAAAAAAATTTACCTTTTCTGGCCATAATAACGTGATCGTAATCTTTGTAGCGCTTTCGGATAATAAAAATAATTCGGTACGTTGTGCTGCTTGGCAACGGGGACACTTACTCAATCTCAGCGAACAATCTGGTGATCGAACATCATGCCTCAAGTTCGTCAAACATCAACATGGTCATTTCGACGAGCCCCGCACAAACTAGGAATCCTGTCCAATTTCTTAAGATTTCTACCATGGACAATTTGGGAAATGATCGGCAAGTAAGTCCTTCGCAATTTAATGCGCTAATTGCTAAAGTCTGAAAGCACCTTCAGGGTTCCCACGGTCCTTAAAAGCCCATAAGAACTCCTTAATTTTAGCTTTCATATTTAGGGGCCCTTAAAACTACTTAATTTCTGTCCAAGGTCCTTAAAAACTCCTTAATTTTTAAATTGGAACTTGAACAATTTATCCGCCATCACGTGATTTCCTATCAATTTTTGCCGTACTCTCCAAACTTTCTGGTTTTTGAGTTCGGAGTTAAACTTGGCCCAAACCGGTTCTAATTAAGAAGTCCATTACAGATGATACGTACTGGTCAAAGAATATATAATATTTGTTAATGTTCATAACATTCTTTTACATTTTCTAGCCATACTGTTTTTAATTTGATCACTCAAAAAACTTTAGATGTACATTTTTTAAAATGTTTTTGACAAATAGGTATATCTTATATTAATTTTTAGTTATTTTTAAAAACTTAGAACATGCCTTGTCTGGTTCATAATTATTAAAATATGTTCCTTAGGAAATAGGGTTTATGTGGTTATACCGTATATTTCAAGTAGATCCTTATAAAAAGTTACTTTGGCCCTTAGAAAGTCCTTAAAAAGTCTTTAATTTTTGTTCTGGAAAAAGAGTGGGAACCCTGACTTTTACCCTTTAAAAATGTAATCATAATCTTGATAGTGCTTTCGTGCTGTGAGCTGCTTGTACGAGGACACTTACTTAATCTTCGCGAATAATCTGGTGATCGAACATTATGGATCAGTTTCGTCAGACATCAACACGATCATTTCAGAGTTGTGCTGGGCTCAGCAAAATGATCATGTTGCACGGACTTGAGGAATCACAACAAATTAATTCCTTAAGATTTCGATAGCTGACAATTTGGGAGCTGATCGGGATGTAGGTCTTCCTTAATTTAATGATTAAATAGCAAGGGAGGATCGCGTCCCATTTCAAAAGTCTTAAAGCACCTTTACCCTTTTTAACCGTAATCACGCTATCACAATCTTGGTATCGCTTTTGGATGAGGAAAATAAGATATAGTATCACCACGACGTAATAAAGAACGGGAAGTATGTGTGAAAAGAGAAGGGGATAAAAATTGAAACAGGGTGTTCTCCTGGAAAGTGATGTGTCGTCAAATTTCGCGATGAATATTTTAAGCGCAGGCGCTTCCTTTAATATTCGGGCGATATCATAAAAGTTGAGGCACGCTCTGATACGAAACCCATAATGATCATCGATTATCTCGTTAAACTCACCTGCCCATTGCCAAATAAAAGCAACAAAGTTTTTAAAACTCCCCTCTTGTTTCGGCGCTATCTGTGCTTAAAGGGAAGTTTCGGGAATTTTTTTTTTTAACGGCGGAGACAAAAAGAAATCTCTTTATATGGAGAAGAGGAAGTGGGTGGGTGGGTGGAGATGGAATCTTTTTGAACATAGCTGCATAGAATAGTTCTTAAGTGCGGTTTGAAATTTTTCGGAACGTTAAAAGCGTTTTATAGTTTTGGAAGAAAAAAAATAATAAAAACCATGCGAGTATGGTATATTAAGTTTATAAGAAATGATCTCAGTTATAACGCGGAGTGTTGAAAACAATTTCCGCGATGGAATTTTCCAAAGTAAATAAAGAATTTAATGTGGAAGGAGATAAAAAAAATAACAGATTCGGATAATGGAAGCGATATTTAGTTGATGATATCTTCTTCACGGAATTTTTTTTTCTAAACTTTGGATTTTTTCCTCTCTATTCTATTCCGTGATTTCATTCGGAGTATTGATTTTTACATTAAATTTAGATTTGAAGCAATAAATGAGAAGAGGGCAAGAATTGCTGTTTAGTTATTTTTGGTACTTTTTTTTACTATAAATCATAGGAAAGGTGATTTAATTTAAAGTGGTTAACGTATATAAGTTATATTGCGCGTAATGTACTATACGAATTGCTTTAATAGACGGAAATAGAAGATATAAAAATCTTTATTCTATTAAACCATTCAAGCAGATAATAACAGGAAATTGCTCGGAAAATGTGTTCAATATTATTGTTATTACTGTTCACTGTTCTTTTCAAATGTGTAAGATACTTCTTTGTTAGTTCTTTTCATTACCCCCCCCCCCAAAAAAAAAGGGTTTGATATAAAAAAAACGTTTTTGAAAAACTAAATGTCGTTAGAAAGATAAAAGTACATGTTGTTAGATCACGTTTCTTACGTGATTACATATAAGCAGTTTATAATCTATATATAAGAATCTAGAAAATCACCTGTCAATCTTTATGTAGTACGTACTGGTTTCCTTAGCCCTTGTTTAGCAAAATAGACTGTTGCATTCCAAACCAACACGTATTCCTATTATGAGTCACATAATTAAAGGAAACAAGCATTAGTATTTATTCGATGTTGTAATTAAATTAAAAGCTTTTATTATATTAATTTTTACAGTTATGAAACTTTGTACACATATGCATTGAAGGAAAATTGAATTAATATCATTGATTTTCTTTTAACTAATTAACTGTTTCAACGTCTTTGACAAATATGTACAGGTATGGGACAAAATAATAGTAACACTGAAAAAAATGAATATTTTTAATTGGTAAGGGGTTGGGCTACAATTTGGCCTGAATGACAGCTTTCATTGGACTTGGATTGACAAATAAAGGTCTTGAACAAAGTTCATCGAAATTCGTACCCATTCCTCGAGCAAGGCCGGCTCGAGTTAAGGTAATGTGAGTGGAGGAGGAAACCCAGATCAGTGATATTGAAATCATTGGACTGAGAACACCAGGTTAAATGTTCTAATTCATCATCATGCTCATGTAACCATGATTGAACACAGCGAGGCGTGTGAAGAGGGGCGTTGTTATCTTGGAGGACTGGACTTTCTTCCGGAAAGAAAGTCTGAAGCATAGGATGAAAATGATCTGCGAGAATGCTTCGATAATGGTCGCCTGTAATCATCCTCATTAAGACAACTAGAGCCACAAATCAACGGGAAGATATTACTGCCCACACCACCACACCCCCTCCATATTTCACGGTTGGAATCAGGCAGTCAGCATGAAATGCTTCTGCCGGCTTTCGCCAGACGAAGACACGTCTGGTGGTCTGGAATAATGTAAATGAGAAATCATCAGACTAGATGACTTGTTCCCATTGCAGTTGTGTCCCGTTTAGATGGTCTCGACACCATTGTAGTCTCTTCATAGCACTCCGCACCGAAACTAACGGTTTTGGAATAGCTACTCTGCTATGAATATTCGCAGCATGCAACTCTCGTTGAATAGTTTTCACGGATACGGGGTTCAGAAGGTGGGTACTCATCTGTAGTCTTGCTATTTCGGGCGACTATGTTCTTCAACATCTGTCTATCACGGTCCTTCAACTTCGACTTTCGACCACTGTTGTGCTTCGTAGAAGACACCTTACCCAGGTTTATGTAGGCTGTCATAACCTTGACACAGTGACCCTTGAAACATCCACAAGGTCGGCTGTTCTGGACACTGAGCTCCAGCGAGGCGAGCTGCAAGTATGATGCCTCTTTTCACGTCGGAGAGGTCGGACATAATCACGTTTTGCTAAACAGAATTTTCTCATGCAACTTTCACACTGCAAAACATTTGACTGATACCTCCCTTTTTGCCGCCACTAGGTGGCACACTGTTGCGACACGAGGCAGTCTTTTATTGGACGGTCGAAGCACGACTCATTTTATGTAGGCGTTTCTATTATTTTGTCCTATACCTGTATCTTAACAATACCGTACAAATTAAACTGTGATGAGACATTGTTTATTCATTTTTTTGGGGTGGAGTTTGACTTTTTTATGAGTGGTATACGCACACGCTCTCTCTTTCTCTCTTTTTTTCTGAGCAGCTCTTTAACAGCTGAATTAAAAAATACAATATTTTTTATGGGAAGTGTTTTCGTAAATGGATAACGTTTGTTAAGTGGTTAAAATTGAATTTAAATTTAGAAAAGATTGAATTCTTCATGAAAGTTTAACATACAGATGTAAAAATACTTTTTATAAATTAAGTATTCGATCAGTCCATAATATAATACCCAGGTATGTTAAAAATATATTTCAATTAATATTGGGGAAAAATTACAGAAAAATAGAAAATTAAAACGTTAGGAACATTTTAAAATTTTTTCAAACATTCGTTTTTTATAACTATGTCTGCTTTTTAATATTTTCTACTGTGTTTGATTTAGTTATACTTCCATTAGATTTGTATTCATAGTTGTTTGTTTTGGGTATTTGTTTTACATTTCATCGTTATTTATATTGTTAAAAGTCAATTTGAATTTAAGCAAGTTTCAAATTTCTTACTATAATTAAACGTATATACATAAAAAAAAACTTCCTATAAAATAACTATTCAACTATTAACAAAATAATATGTGCAAGAGGGGATAAAAATTGACAATCAATGCTTATATAACATTTTAAAAATTAGTTAAATATTAAACGCAAATCGAATTTTCGAAAAGAATGTTTTCTACTTTCAGCATTTTTAAAAATAAGAAGATTCATATTTGTACAAAGTTTATAACTTTTATATAATAGTTGAAAAAAAGTAGCTTTGTAATGTCCACCAAATTCTTAAAAAAATCAGAATTGAAATTGGTTTATTTATGTAACAGTTAGTTTGTATAATGGTACACAGTAGTTAGTTAGTTTGTATAATGGTAAACAGTTAGTTTGTGTAATTAGTTTGAATAATGGTACAGTAAGCAAAAATATGAGCCAGTCAAATGTTTTTAATTAATTCTATATGTTTTTATTACGTTCTAATTTCTGTATAGTAATAAATACTTTTTAAAACTGAATGTACCTAATACTGATTTTCAATCACAACTGCGTGGACTGCATGCATTTTTAAACCGTTGCTCAAAATATCTTCCTCCAAATAGCTATAAAAGAATAGCCACGACTAAAAAAAGTAATTAAAATTGTTAAAATATTTCTATACAAATAATCTCATTCTCTTTTGTTTTGTTTTAATTTAAATTTAATGTTTTGTTATACTTTATCTCTTGTTTTTATGCCAGGCTAATTTTAAAGAAAATAGATTTTAATTCTTAAAGGCCGCCTCTCCTTTATGAGAGAAACAGTGCTTCTTCTTTTTGTTGATTCGGCCTAAAGGATTTTTAGGTCTAAGTATTTTCACGACTTGTAATAACAAAAATTTAAAAAATAATGCGCTCTCATGTACAAATTTACCAAATAGCTAAACCTTGTTATTATTCTGTTAATAGTAGCTTTCAATTTTATTTATTAAAGTTTTATTATTTTAAACATTATTATCATTATATCTATTAAAAATAAAAGGTGAAGAGGCACGGATTTTCTTATCATGTGGGGCTAAAACATTGAATTAAAGTTTTAAATATCTTTACTAGATATAAATAACAGTGCATGTAGGGTTAGGTGCTAGGCTCTGTTCTGTTGGCTCGATTCTCGCTGAATGAATGGAAACTGGAGGTATGGTATTCTCACTGGATGGAATGTATGTATGTAGCCCATCAGAATCTCGGTCTGCCCGTAGAGTTTTTTCTGGAACAGGTAGGGTTAGATGCTGAATTCTGTTCTGTAAGGTCTGTAACCACTGCCTGAAGGGATGTATGTGGCCAACGGGAATGTGTTTTAAGCAGTAATCCAGTTGATTAAAAGAGTTTTTTCCCCTAATTTGTGGGGAAAATAGTGGGTAACATCCTGTTGACATTTTTGTACACTTATAGAAAAGAAAAGTACCTATTTTTGTTAGCTATGTTTTTATTGCTGCTTTGCAAAACATAAGGAACACTATCACGTAATGTCTTTTTAGCTACGAACGTTAACCTTACTTTTAGAACTTAAATAACAGCAACTCAAAATTTACCCACAAGTTATATAAATAGCCCAAAAGTTATAAAAAACTACAATTCTTCTATAATGCATGCATTCAAAATTTGGATTCTGCAAGTAAAAACGTATTTCAGTTATAGTGTTCACATACACACATTCACACACAGTTCCAAATTATGTATTTTTAGACTCCGGAAGGTACAAAACATGAAGATCAAAGAAAATCTCGAGGTCAAGTATTTGGACCATTAAAATACTTTACTTACACTACGAATGACCCGAAGTCATCTTTCAATAGCGGAAAAGTTGAGAGGAGTCTACAGTTTTGCTGTAATGTGCGCATTCAAAATTAGGTTTTCCTAAGACAAAATGTACTGTAATTATCGTGTTCACATGCAGACACACGTGTTGGCGTAGCGCACACATGCCCAATCCCGAAAATGACTGAATGAGATCCAACCCGTTAAGATGAATCAAAATCTCGAGGTCAACTATTTGGACAATTACAATACTTTCCGGATACTACATATAGAAAAGCCTAAAGGAAGTACGTATTATACGTGTATAAATATGATATTTAACTTAGTTTACTAATAGATCATTGAACGGAAATCGAATTGCTGCCATCGTCTGGAAATAGAGTTAATTTTCCAAGGGCGGTGTAGGTGACGTGTGATGTTAGCTTTAATAGTTGCTGGAGGACATTCTTTTCGCTGCAATATCTTTATGCTAATCGTTCATCCGTCATCATTGAGGACATACGTAGCGGTGTTGCTGCAGGAAAGTGATATTAAAACCCCCGAGGCTGAACATGTTTGGATCGATAATGAGATGGCTTCAGATGCCCTTTGGTTATAGAATTATTGAGTAACTTTGGCATAGTTAGGATAATTCGGAAATTTGGAATAAATAACATTTCCTTCAGAGAGATAACATTGTGGTAATAAGTGCTTTTAGACTAATTCTGCAATCTTACACTTAAATGTTCTCTCTCCGCGGAAGGATTAACCTTTTTGGATCTAGCGTTTATTCTAAGATTCAAGATCGGGGATAACTGTTTTGCCACTCCGGACTAAAATGTTAAATGCCGTCGCCTCACCTCAGATATTAGGTACTGGTTGTCATTTCAATTCGATCTACTAAAATATAATATAAAATAATCTTGTCACATGCTTTAAAGATGTAAAAATTTTATTTTGCAATTTTTATTTTATTTTATCTATTTATCTATTTGTTATTTTTATCCAATAAAAAAGTATTTTGCAAATTCAAGACAAAATGTCGCTCTTAAAATCAGATCTGAAAATTGGACAGGGGTCCGGTTTAACCGGCCCTATGACCGCTCCTGTATTTTAAATTTAATCTAGCTCTAATTTTAAAAAAAATATATATAAATTGTTCTCCGAGATCCGTGTGTTTTGTAACAATAAATTGTTTTTAACTCATGGATTTTACGATTTTCTTAAAAGTCGGCTTTATTTGTCTGAAAATATTCATTCAGGATTTTTTTAGTAACACGGGGACACTTGCCTGTTAAGCATTTGGCCATACAACGCCGCGGAATTTGTTGACCATTTTATTATAGGTTCTCCGTTACGATGACTGATTGGTTAGGGTCTTGGCCTTCGATACCGGAGTTCATGGGTTCTGTGGAGACTTCCTTTTGTCCGAGTACGCGCCAAAACAGCTGACGGCAGTACACCTGTTTACCTGGACAATAGCGTGGCGTCACAGAGTCGGGGATCTTGACAATCGGACTGAATAGATGAATACGACCCTGATGGATTTCGTTAATGAATGCTCGGGAATTCCGTGAAGAGACCACCAGCGAATGAGAATTCAGTTAAAAAGTATAACTGTAACTTTAGCTGGAGTTCTCAAGTGACTGGGATCTTAACTGACCCCAAAAACAAGTGGCGGAACCGTAACTGACCCCCCAGGTATAAAAAGCCTACAATTTTGCGACTCAGGTCTTTTCGTCATTTTTTTCGTAGGTGTGCTGACCTCGTGGAGGCTTTCACCTTTTTTTACCAGAGCCAGCTTTCTAGTTCGGGAGATTCGTAAAGTCCGCTCATATAGGGAGCGGCAGAGTCTCGGATACCGAACGGGGGATAAATTGGGTTTGATTGCACCCTGAAAAGCCTCCCCATTTGTAAGAGATTATTAAATCTCTTGTTTTTCTTCCGACTGTGATCGCCGTGTGGAAATTTTACCGGCAACCATCCTTTGCAGTTCTACATGATTTAGGAATTAACATTCCTTTGTAAATAGCCGTATTTAATCAAGAATAAAATATAACTTTCCAATTTTATCTTTGACTGCGATCCATTATTCACGTTACCTATCATTTGAGAATAATGAAGGCTTCACAGTTCATATCCCACAGTGGCATGGATGTTCGTAGCCGTTCAGAATCCGCATTAAGCTGTAGGTTCCGGTCTCATTAGCCCTCGTGTTGTAAAAAGTAGACCGTAGCACTCCAAGCTAAACCGAACTACACCAAACCGCTAACTTGGCCAACATTATTCTCTAAGACAGCATAAACAAAATGGGTCCTCGTAGTTTAAAAGGGACCGAACAGAAGACCTCTAGACTTGTCCTGCCACTTCTAGAGGTACCGTATGGGAACTTGGAGGGCACTGCGACTACGCACTTATTTTACGGACACTAGGTGCCACTATTGAACATGGCGGATCTTTGACCGACTTTTGACCCACAATTCTCCGGTTACGATATTGCTGCCTTTACCAGCTGAGCTACCAAGGTTCCCATTCAAGATCGCTTAGTCTGCCATGTAAGATTCACAGTCCAAAAGGAAAATCACTTTTGATTACTCTTGAATTTTAATAAACAATTTTAATTTTGTTTGGAAATAATGGCTTTAAGATTTTTACTTTAGATAATGTCTGATAACGTTTTTATCTTAAAAAATAATTATATTTGAATATGTGCCGAAATGTAAACTGTTTGTCAGAAAAATGAATTGAGTAAAAGGTTTAGGATTTTTTTTAAAGGTATAGACCGTATTATGTCAGGTAATAGTGATCCACGAATAAATTTAAAATTCAATATAAATATTTCTCCACGGCACTTTTTACGTGAAGTTTCGTCACAAGTAAGGGATTTCAATGTTCAGGATTAATTTTCTGATTGATTAATCCATCAGTAATATGTCATTTTAAACCCCCAAGCGAAGATCTAGATAGAATACTTCCTAAGACTTATTTCAAACTCGTGTGTTTGAGTGGTTTAAGGAACGGCGGATTTTCAAAATTAATAATTTCTTTGACCAATCTGCCTAAAAATATAGCATGTTATCGGGAATATATTTGTGTGAAAGGGCTTAAAATTACGTATATAATAATCATGTTACGTATAAAATAATCATTTGTATTTATAGGATCTTTTTTAGATTTTAGAATAAAGCTTAATTGTTTTCGTTAGCATTCGCTGGAAGTGTAGTTAAAAAAATAATAATAGTTAGACTATACATTTTTCCGTATGAATTCATTTAAAATTTTAACAAATTTTTTACTTTATGAGAATACTATATAAACTATAATAAATATTTTATACAAAATTTCTTATACAAAAATTCTTATACTTTCATAAATGATAGATTTTTCCTATTCGAAATATATTGATTTTAACTAGCTTTCTTAGACCTCATATAGAAGAAAGAAAAGAGGAAATGGTAGCACTCCAAACTAAACCAAATCTGTTGAATAAATTTTATCTTATACTCTATAAGTTATATTGTCAGTCAGTTTGAAGTTACATGAAAGTAAGTGTACCTGAAGCATTTCAATAACTTATAAAATTAGAAATTTTTATTTTAAAAGCTGTTTAAAATAGTTATTAGCAGTAACTGAATTGTTTTTTGTAATAATTATATTAATTATAATTTAATGGATATTAAAACCACCTCTCTGGTTTTTATTCATAGTTATAGTTGAAAATTTAATGAGATAGAAATAGAGAATTTTCAGTAAAACTTGGCTGAACGTCTACTGTAGACTTAACATCACATACATACATGCAAGCATGCATTAATACGTACACACACACTCACAAACATATATTGTGTGTGCGTGTGTCTGTGTGTTGAGGGTTGGTAAATTCATTCTTGTACTTTAAGAAATAATGAAAATGTAGATATAGTCTCTGTTGTACATTTTCGAAACAGCTTCAATTTTTTTTCTTGTAGAAAATTTGGTTTGGGAGCGCTACGGTCTACTTTTTGCAACACGAGGGTTAATGAGACCGGGATCTACTGCTTAAAGCCGATTTCGAACGGCTACGAACATCCATGCCACAGTGGGATTCGAACCCACGAACTCCGGTTCCGAAGGCCAGCACCCTAACCATTCGGCCATCGTTCGGCTTGTAGAAAAAGACGAGTAAATATACTTAGGTATTATTAGCGTATTTACATCAGAGAGACAAATCACATTGTAAACGCTCACGAAAGGTGAAACGATGCTAGTCTTCAGTGTTACATTTTCCAAACCATTTAGTTGTTTCCATAAGTATATACTAATTATGTTACGTATATTCTTTAAGAAATAATGAAAATATAGATATATTCTCTGTTATGCATTTTCAAAACAGCTTCAATTTCTGTCTTGTAGAAAAAGAAGAGCAAACATATTTAGGCATTGTTAGCATATTCACGTTAGAAAGACAAATCACGTTGTACACGCTCACGAAAGGTGAAACGATGCTAGAGTTACATTTTCAAAACCATTCAGTTGATTTCATAACTTTATGACACCGTAACGGCTTTCATACTTATTGATCGATAAAATGCAAAAATGTTTCCATGGTAAACACTAAGATGAATAATTGGGTGCTGTATGTAAAATTTTTTACTTTTTTGCATGCAATCTGACACTGCGTCTGAAATACGTCGTAGAATACATGTTATTAGTATCTTCTTAAAACGGTTTAAAATGATATGTTACTGAAATTAATAAATCAAAAAGTTAATACCGAGCATTGACACCACTTAATTGAGATGAAAGTTACAACGGAGTCTTAAAAACAGTTGCAGAGAAATATTTACTCTGAACTTTGAATTTACTTTATTCGCGAGTTTTCAAGACTATCTTAGCCATAGACTAGTCTCAATACGAGATGGCTAAGGACAGTGGCGTGCGGTGCATATGTGCAGGGCGTGCACTGCACACCCTGGCAAAATTATGAGGAACGCTAATTTTATGCACCTATGTTTACCTATCTTTATATGGTACATAATAAATATTATTTATAATATATTCAAATATTATGTTGATTTGCTTGCTTGTATTCCCGCAGTGCGTGCGGTACTAGGTGCTGCACCACGTAGCGCGTTCAAAAGCAAACGAACATAGGAAGTTCTGATGTGTACGCGCTGCGCACTGAATTAAAAATCACGCTTTATATGTATGGGCTACTGGAGAAGAAAAGCATACTATAACACTGAGGCAAGTGCAGCTATTTTTTCTGCACTTAGCATTCAGAATCATCCGAAGGTACGGTTTATTAAGCGTGTTAGAGCGGGGACTTATGTACTGAAGCGCTTTTAGTTTTTTAACTGTTTAACTGGCCATACGATTTTGCAGACGGTTAATGTTTAAATTTATATATTGTAAGATTTTGTTTTGATGGAAATATAAAAGAAGTATTTCATCAATATAAAGTGAAATGTTTTAGTGTGGTAAAGTAATTTCGGTGATGCATTATATTTATGGAATAATTCGCTGAAAAACAAAGTTGTTTTTTAAAGAAACGAATTTTAACAAACAGTCCAAATTTTACCATTTATTGTGTCTTACAGATAGTATATAAGTTATATAAGTAACACCACATCCCTGGTTTTGTTTTAAAAATTGTCAAGATGTTTTTCGTAGAATATATGATTCCCAAATGTTAAAAACAGTTAAGAAATATAATTTAATCCACTGACCGAACAAGAAACAGTTCGTTCTATTGTGCCAGCGTGCAGTGAAATTCTCTGCACGTGGAATAGGCATTCGGTTTTTCGGCACCAATGAGCATCCAGATGAGGCACCGCAGCGCCGGGAGCCATGTGGTGCTACGTTTGCTGAACATAAAAGTTTTTCGTGGAAGCCCGAAGAGTTGCTTTTTGACGCCGATATGACACCATAAAACAAAGGACATGAATTTTGCTTCAGTGCTAGTAGAATTCCCATATGTTTAGCTCTTTTTATAGTTATAACTCGACTACTCGTAGGTAAATATTTTATTTATTGTAATCTTTAAATTTATTTTCATAATAAATAACCCGTTTCAGAATGGAGAACTCAGATGTCTCAATAATGAAATATTTATTGGAAAATCCATGTTCTCTGCACACCCTGCATGAAAACCTACCGCACGCCACTGGCTAAGGGTAATATGCAGGTTCACTTTAAGCGAAGAACTACGAGGGCTGAAGACTGTCTAAGCGTCAAGAAGGGGCCTCGTAATGTTGAAGTAGGGACCGAAAGCAAAAAACGCCAGGCTAGGCCTGCTACCTCCATCGGGTATCGTTTGAGAACTTGGAGAACACTAATTTCGCCCAGGAACCTATTTTACGCGCCGTAGTCTACATTAAGGAACTTGGCTGATGTTTGGCTGGCTTGTTCCGATGCCACAGCCCTCCGGTTAAGAGATCGCTGCCTTTTCCGACTAAGCCTTTGTCGCAATCATGGTAAGAAAAGATGAGTCAAAAACTGAATGAAACGTAACGAAATGAAACCGTAACGTAATATTACGTCAACAATAATTAGCACAAAATATCATATGGCGTGATATTACGTCTTAAACTAGTAACGGGTTAAAATATCGGAGTCGAATAATTTTTTGCTGATTTGATTAATTTTCTTTACTTTATGTTAGAAAATAAATAAAAGGAAGAAAAAGTTACATTTTCGTAACCGTAATAAGACGAACGTATTTAGTTTTGTGCGGCGGAGGGAAAATCAGCCCTATTTTTCTCTGCGACGCGACACCGTGACATATCGAATGGCTGCGGGTGACATTCCTTTCGACCCCGTTTTGTTGGGCTCTTCTTCATTAATCATCATTTGGAACGTTCCATCTTACGTGTAGAAAACCCCTCCGCGCGATCCATCCATCACATTCGGGTAATTAAGAGGAACCCCCTACGAGGAATGACAAATGCCCTCGGCTATCGCCCCTAATGGTGATCGAGTTTCATTTGTTTCAGTTTTCTAGGGCCCACCACTATTAATTTTGACCAGACAACCCGCTGATTAAGGGAGAGCTGAAATCTTTTGTCCGAGAGCGAGACTGGCCTCCGCTTGGATAAACTTAAATTTGATTCGGCATCTCTGTCTCGAGCTATTACAATTTGTTGAAATTGAACAATGTGTATACGGACAGATGTGCTTTCTACAGAGGAAATATCTTTTGCGATAGTTCATGGCCTTTGTAGTTTTATAGATCACTAAATTTTCCCTGAAGTTGTTGAATGATATGTTACGAATAAATATCCTTATTATATAAGAGGGAATATTTTTGTGATAGATCATTGCATTTAGTGGGGATTTTATAGATCATCAAACTCATCATGAAAGGTTTGAAGAATCTATTACGGATAAATGCGTTTGTTATATGGTAGGTACGTCTTTTACGATAATTCATGACCCATGTTGGTAATTTTATAGATCACAAAATTTTCCGTGAAATTGTTGAATGAGTTGTTACAGATAAATTACTTATTACATGAGAGGGATTGGTTTTGTGATCAATCGTGGCATGTATTGGTGATTTTATAGATCATCAAATTCATCGGGAAACGTTTGAAGAATCTGTTAAGGATAAATATACTCATATGGAAGGAATGCCTTTTACGGTAGTTCAAGGCATGTTGGTAATTGTATAAATCACGAAATTTTCTGTGAAGTTATTGAATGATCTGTTACATATTATTACATGAGAGGGAATATTTTTGTGATAGATCATTGCATGTATCGGGGATTTTATACATCTTCAAAGTCATTATGAAATATTTAAAGAATCTATTACAGATAAATGTGCTTGTTATATGATAGGTACGTCTTTTACGATAATTCATGACCCATGTTGGTAATTTTATAGATCACAAAATTTTCCGTGAAATTGTTGAATGAGTTGTTACGGATAAATTACTTATTAAATGAAAGGGATTAGGTTCGGTTATTTTATAGATCATCAAACTAATCGGGAAACGTTTGAAGAATCTGTTAAGGATAAATATACTTATTATATGGGATACACTTATTATAGGGAATACACTTATTATATGGAATGTCTTTTACTTCGAGACTTGTTGGTAATTGTATCACGAAATTTTCTGTGAAATTATTGAATGATCTGTTACGGATAAATATCCTTATAAGAGGGAATATTTTTGTGATAGATCATTGCATATATCGGTGATTTTATACATCCTCAAAGCCATCATGAAATATTTGAAAAATCTATTACAGATATATGTGCTTGTTATACGGTAGGTACGTCTTTTACAATAATTCATGACCCCTGTTGGTAATTTTATAGATCGCAAAATTTTCAGTTAAGTTATGGAATGAGTTGTTACGGATAAATTACTTGTTACAGAAGAGGGATTAGTTTTGTGATAGATCATTGCATATATTGGGGATTTTATAGATCATCAAACTCATCGGGAAACGTTTGAAGAATCTGTTAAAGATAAATATACTTATTATATAGAAGGAATGTCTTTTAAAGGGTAGTTGAAGACATGTTAGTAATTGTATAGATCACTAATTTTTCCGTTAAGTTTTTTAATGAGTTGTTACGGATAAATTACTTATTACATGAGAGGGATTAGTTTTATGATCAATCATGGCATGTATCGGCTATTTTATAGATCATCAAACACCGGGAAACGTTTGAAGAATCTGTTAAGGATACATACACTTATTATACGGAAAGGAATGTCTTTTACGGTAGTTTATGACAGGTTGGTAATTGTATAGATCACGAAATTTGCTATGAAGTTATTGAATGATTTGTTACAGATATATGGCCTTATTACATGAGAGGGAATAATTTTGTGATAGATCATTGCATATATCGGTGATTTTATAGATTATCAAACTCATCATGAAACGCTTGAAGAATCTATTACGGATAGATTTATTGTTATATGGTTGGTATGTCTTTTACGATAATTCATTACCCGTTTTAGTAATTTTATAGATCACAGCACGCTAACGGAATAATATACGATATGGAAATCGTTTCGCTGGGTTACGGGTTTAGTAATTCGTAGAATCGTTCCGTTGAGCCATGTAGGGTTGTTCTGGTTTCCATCATAAGTTAGACGACAGCAATCTGTTACCCGTGGAATATCTCTAAAGATCTTTCTGCTTAAACGGATCCAATTGTGGGTACGTGCCCTTTCAGTGCATCTAGAACTATTGAAAATAATCCATAGTTCAGTTTCTTTTGGACAAAAGAAAGCCATTTATCATTGGAATACAAAGATTTAAGGCTTTTAAGATAATTATATTCTCACTAACACGAAGTGCTTTGTTTTGTCTACTTGCGACAATTCAATTTAGTAAGTTATGGGTGGGCTTGGAAACCATGGAGCACTCGATACTCACGCACATTCATTTGAGTGGAGTTATTATTAGGTTTACATCTTTACCACATGTCATTTTTGCCTTGGATTGTTAATAACGAGAAATTTTATTTTATCTGATTCATCTTATATTGTCTTGTTTTATTAAAGTCAGTGGATTATCTCTTCATCTTTTGGCAAAATACTTTCCCAATAGCTACTTAGTTTCAGGAAGAATTTTATACAGCCAATTCAAAGTATCATGAATCTGTAAAGGCTCATCAAATTATATTACTGATTCGCGAGACATTTGAATTTCTAATCCTTTATATAATAATAGAATAATTATCTCTCCGTCTGTCCTCGCATTTATGAAGCGGTTGAACCTGGAATGGATAGAGGCATCCATTGGATTCTTGATGAGTTAGGGTTAGCAAAATTCAAAGCGAGTAAAGTTTATCTTCTCCTAAACTATCCATCCAATTCTAAAATAAATTAGTATAAATATGCTTCATATCACAGCAAACAATACTGTCGTCTTCAAAACGTTCGAATTCCACCCCTTCCCCCCTTTTCGAGCGTTTAATATCATTATTTCAAGCTCTATTTTCGCCGGTTAAGATCAGGCGGTTAAATTTATCAATTTATCACATTATAAGTAGAAGAAAATAACCTTTTTTTTCTAGCATTATGATGTCATTCCTTTAACCATCTCATTTAAACATTTCTTATTTTAAATTATTTAAATATCGTATGCAATATTTTCATAAGTTTTATCAATGAACTTAGATATTACGTAAATAATTTTCTTTTATATTTGGATTAAATAATAGATTAATTATTTAATCCAAATTAAAAAATATTAAAATTATATGTGATTAAAATTATATGTGATAATTTTAAATTTGATCATCGATTATTTTTTGTCGCAATGAAAATTTTAGCACCGGTATTAACAACACATTCTTTTCATAGGAGTCTATTTCATGCACTAATAAATATCTAGCTTTTAAGTTATATATCTTTAAAAATTAAGAAGTTTGTTCGTTTGAATGATTGTTTTTGATACATAACCACACAGTTTGCAATCGATTCTCTAAATTTTGCACGTCCTTCATATATACCTCTAATTAATCACACTCAATAATAAAACCTCTGCAGTCTCTAATATGACAAGATAAATTAAAGTTGGCAACTAACATGTGGTCAGTAAAGATAATCAAATTATTAAGCGTGTACCAAATAATTCTCAGCCAAATTCAAACCATTTTATTACCTGCCTCATAGGGTACTTAAAAGTTAAAAATTTTACCGATTCCGTCATATGATGGGCTATATGCTAGTATAATTAATAAATATAAATGTGTAATAATTTTCCAAAACTTTTTGTTTTGTAAATAACACATGTTCTTTTGGAATAAACTACGAGAAGAATCAACACAAAGAAAAGTTTTCGATGTTTAATCAGTTTTATCAACAGAAGAAAATCACAAAAAGAATGCACACAAATACATCTTGTTCGAAGCACACCATTAATTCAACCGTGCAGTTGCAGGTGACGCTTGCTTCTCAGTGACGTTACGATTGTCTCGACCATCCGTCATCACTTGAAATGTGTCACCATCTGTCCCGGAAGGTACGAAAACCCTGAGGCTTAACCCGTCTCAATGGGTAATTAAAAGAGTTCCCCTGCAGAGAGTGACAAATGTCCCCGACTGTCGTGCTAATGATGATTGAGTTACATTCATTCTCTGAGTTTTCCAGTGATTTGATGACAACGGCTAGAAAACTGAACTGCAGTTCTCCCTCATGCTGAGAACACAGAATGAGAACCTTTTGTTTTCAGATCTGTTCTCGGTGTTTCCGTTGTGGCATTGCCTTTGAGTTCTAATGTGGAAAATTACATTCGCCATTTGTTCATGGAAAGAGTACACGTTCTTCAGTTGTTAAAGTTGAGTAATCCGAACTTAATGATCTTTTGTTCTTCCAGAAATGTTTGTGAAAGGTTGATTAGGAAGTTATCTCATTTTAGAGAGTTTTGGTGCGACGTAGAACACGTGTCTTGGAATCTTGCACTTAACGGAGTATCAAGTTTGATGATTTGTTCTGTGTTTTTACTGGATATTATGCCGGTGTGAGCTTTCTCCTGTAATATGATGGTTATGCTCTAGACTGAAATAACATTACAAGAAGAAGCAACAAATGCTTGACAACAATGGTAAATTAAACGTTATGTTTGGTGGGTTTTATGAAAAATTTGAGAGAGAGTTAAAAATTCATAAAAACATCATTTCCATTTGCTGAGTTATTTAGCTTCTCTTGATCAGGAAGTCGAACTAATTATTGTATTTTCTATTTTGGAAGTATAAATTTAGCGTTAACTGTGCTTTATTAGTAATTAGCGAAATGCATATTTTAAAATCGGTTATTGTACATACTGACTGTAGTAAATTATATTTATTTGAGCTGTGACCTACTTACAAGAGAATTTCTCTTTTAAAACTATCGAAAATTGATGTTTGAAAATTACAAACTTGGAAAGGAGCCAAATAAGTACTCAGTGTCGGGTTTCTTGTGTTTATTTGAGAGTTGGATCTATACAATGTATTTAATTTATTTGCCTTATCACAGTATTTAATAGGAGAGGCAGTATTTTACTAAATCGACATATTTAAGAATAACTGGTGTAGCTATCTCAGATTAAGGAGATAGGATAACCAAATCTTTATTCCTTAGATTATAAATAAAATTAGAATTTATTTAGTTCACTTTCTAACTTTAGTTATTTTTAAATAAAATCTCAAATAAATCTTATTAGAGAGGTCAGTATTACAAATATATTTGTTTATTTGTGTAGTAGCGACTAATCACGCGCTTGCTGTGGACTATGTTCACCTTTAAAACTTTATGTACTTGTATTTATAGAAAACGACAGAAAAAACTGTGATTCTGCTTCCAGTTCTACTTCTTGCTTAATAACATGCTTAATAGTTTGGTTTATATCAAGGTGTTTAACCGCATTTTCAATTATTAAGCTAGTATATGTACATATTTTTGATGTTAACTAAAATTGTATCGATGAAAGTGTATTTATCTCTACTGACACTTTTCGTTACGTTTTGAATTTTTTTTTTTTTTTTAATTTAACAAATTGACAGATAGTAGGAACAAGTGAAGTTCGAAAATTAACACTGTATGTTGTTGTAATTTTTAGAATATTAGAAGTATAGTTTTACTCTTTCTGCTTAAATAAACTTAATTTAGATTATTTCAGCACCTTTAATTAGATTGCGGCTATAACCGTCATGGCGCCAGCGGACTCTAGACACTAAGTAATGGGACAATGGTGGCTATAACTGCAAAAATTAAAAAACTTAAATGACAGGTTTAATGATTCAAATAAGCAATTTTTTGTGTGCAACAAAGCATTTTTGGGAGTTTTACACAAAGTGTTACTTCATAATGAAGCAAAAAAAAAAAAAAAAAAGAGAAGAAAAATTCATTAAAAAACACGATATTACAATTCTCTTCACAACCACGTGCATACTGAAGCTGCAAGTCGTGTAACAGGTGGATAACGAAATTCAACCTAAAAAATTGTTTCTAAAACATGACACTAGGCTTCTACTTGTACGCCGGTAAATGCACATTTGTGTCGCTATAGCCGTAGTGTCTAAAAACGACCGTTTCGTTTCGGTCGGCTATTGTCTTCATGCCACGTAGTGAACTTCGCTTTAACGGCTATAGACGCAAGTGTCCATCAACGTGTTTAAAAAAAAAAAAGTGTAGATACAAGGCATTAATGTGAGCGGTATGATATAAAACTTTGCACTATTCTGCTTTCGGATTTATCACACACATGGTATTCAAGGCATTCAAGTGTACGGTTTAACTGGATTCTACGGGTCGAGTCCTCCAATCCAGAGATATCTAACACTAAACATAAAAATGAGAACTAGCGGAAAATAAAACAGCTAAAAGAGTAAAGAATAGATAGAAGGGTGGATTCGTGAGTTCATAACACAAAAACTAGAAAGTAGAAATTTAAGGATAGGAAATAATATGTTTTAGTAGTCAGGTACATCCGTATTCTGCGACGAGAAAAGGTGGAATGAGTAGTTTTCTATATTTTCGGATGATTATCTTGGTCTCGGAAGAACCAATGAAATTTCAAAGATTCAACCAATAGAATTTCAGGGATTTCCCAGATTCGACCGGTAGAATTTCAGTGGATTGCAAAGGTGGAAATAAGTACGAAAACTTGATGTATGGCCGGATTTTAATTATTTTTAAGTCTTTTCTTACATTTTAAAAACATTTTATATATATTTTAGTAGCTTTTTACATTTTTTTTTAACTTTTTTTTTTCTTTTTTTTTGTAAAACAAAGCACTAAAATTAAAGATCTTTGGCGAGAACCGCTAAAGGCCTTTTCCTATTAATGGCGTCAGTGGGATCGTAATTGCACACACATGGTGATATCTGTCAGAATTTATACTAAAGAAACCATTCAATATATATCTGATATGTATAATTTTTTTTCTTGATAAAAATAGTACGAAAATAAGTTTTAAATGATTCAAATGGGTTTTTACGTTCTCGTGTCAGGAAACGAGGTAAAGCTGTTTTCACGATAAGTTTATAAAACTATTTTCCCAAATATTTGTATGCAACTCAAATAATTCTTTCATACAGATATACATATCTTAAATACTTAAAATCAATAGATTTGATAAATGTAAAATCAGAATGTATTTTTTAGTTTTATACTTCAGCTCATTTCAGAAAAAAATAGAGATTAATTAACGAGTTATAACAAACTGGAATCCCAGTACATCAAGCAAAAATTGCTTACAAAATATTTTGCATCTTACAATCTAGGTTAGCACATTTATTAGTTTTCTTCAATTAAAACAAATGCTTTTTTTTATCAGGAATTTTAAAAAATGTAGTATAGAAAGGATTAAACAGGTTATATATAAATATGATTTGGTTGGGGACTTTTTTTTTCACTTTTTATGTCCGTTAAAAATATAACTGAGATTGTTTACAGGATTTTGTAAAAGTCAATAATTGATTAGATTATAAAATAATTAATAACTCATCATTTTTATTTTAAAGGATAATTATTGATTTATAAAGTGATTAATATTTGATTATTTTTATTTTTTAAGATAATGAATAACTGATTTATAAAATAATTAATAATTGGTTTATAATTTATAAGATAATAATTGATTTATAAAGTAATTAATAATTGATTATGTATAATTTGAGGTAATAAATGATTTATAACATGATTAATAATTGATTATATATAATTTAAGGTAATGAATAAATGATTTATAAAATAATTAATAATTGGTTTATAATTTATAAGATAATAATTGATTTATAAAGTAATTAATATTTAATAATTTTTAATCTATAAGATAACGAAAAATTTATGGGATAGTAGTTGATTTATAAAGTACTTAATATTTGATTATTTTTAATCTATAAGATAACAAAAAATTTATGGGATAGTAATTTATAAAATAATTAACATTTGATTATTTTTAATATATAAGATAACGAAAAATTTATGGGATAATAATTGATTTATAAAGTAATTAATATTTGATTATTTTTAATTTATAAGATAACGAATAATTGATTTATAAAATAATTAATAATTGATTAATAAAATAATTAATAATTGATTATATATAATTTAAGGTAATTAATAAATGATTTATAAAATATTTAGTAATTGGTTTTTAATTTATAAGATAATAATTGATTTATAAAGTAATTAATATTTAATCATTTTTAATCTATAATATAATTAATAATTGATTTATAAAATAATTCATAATTGATTATTAAAATGATTAATAGTTCATTATTTTAATTTTAAATAATTAATAAATGGTTTTTAATTTATAAGATAATTAATTCATTTGATTTATAAGATTTTATTAATTTATAAGTTATTTAAAAAGTTATTGTATAAGTTGTTTTGCAAAATTTTTAGTAAAACGCCCAATTTTTAATACAAAACTGGACTGTCATATGAAATTAGGATGCAACTGATGTCAATTTGACCGAATAACGGATATCTGGCCAGAGTTTCAGCCGGATATCCGACCGGATGTCAATATTTTTCGCTTTTCTTTTTTTTAAAATTTATTTTAAATAAATCAGCCTTATGTGTTTATATCTTTTAATTAGTCAGGTATTTGTACTAAAATTCATTTTAAATTTTTTCTTTATTTTAAATTTCTGTCTCAATATCTTAATTCGACATTATTTAATTAGAAAAATCAAATTCCAATAAAAGCACTTTTAATAGTTCTTTACCTTGCTCCTTTAATGGTTCTTATGTTTGTGTATGAAAAATTTCAAGAACATGTTCCCACTTATTATTTTTTTTAAAGTAAATTGTTTTTATTGTTCTATCCTCCAAAAAAGTAAATTTTGTCTTTTGTGTTCTCAGAAACAAGAAACAATTTTGCAGTTGAGACTGAAAAAAGAATGATTTACGATTTTTTGTAATGAAATGTATAAATAAACCTAATTTTTTCTACTAAGCCTTTTCTTTAAATTTTATTTTATTTTTTGTTTTTGCATAATGCTCCAAAAACTTATACGCATTATTTCATATAGTATATTGTTTAACATTTTGCATTTTCTTTTGTTATATTTATCTTATTTCCTGGTGTATAATTTTTGGTCGGATGTACTGCCAGATAATGGTAATATCCGGTTACTGCCAGTTATCCGGTATAGTGGCCGGATATGCAGGATGCAGTATGTTGGCCGGATAACCGTTGCATTCCTAATATGAAATATACGCATTTTCATGTAAACTTTAAGAAGTTGAATTTCATAGTGAAATTCGACAACTACTATACCAAGTACTATAGTTTAGTAAACTGTGTTGTAATTAAAATTTATCTATTGAAATAAGCCATAATATTTCCAATCACCTGCACTTGCAAATAATAATTTTATAGCTCAACCATTATAAGATTTTATTATTTGTTAAACGTATAACACAAGAAGAACAAACTTATGTTTCTCCATGAGTTAAGTCTGTAACGTCACGAGATAATTCGGATAGCGACATTCATTTTGAGCCTGTTTTGATTGTTCTTGTTCATTAATCAATTCTCAAATTATTCCTTTTCTGAAAGCGGAAAGTACGGAACTCCCTGCTACTGCATCCGTTCGGCGGTTAATTAAGACCAGTTGTAAAAGAGCGAGACACTCCTCGCCGGTTCGCAGACTAATGATGATGACTCAATTTCTTCGGTTCGGCTAATCTTGGTGAGATTTAAGAAAGAACTGCTGAACAAGTTAACTGGAATATCTATCAATAGAATATTTGGAGAAGTTTTTCTGTCTTTGAAACTTTCTTTGTTTGACTTTTCCGTTTTGACTGTTTCTAGTTTCGTTCACGCATCATCGCTAACTTTTTTTCGTGTAAGCGAATTTAAAATCATTTGTCATCTGCTGTAAACATGGAAATTTTTTGTGAAATATTTTCTTAAGGGGGTGGGGGACACCTTTACAAGTCTATAAATAATGTAACAAATTTTTAAAATTATTTTCAATCCTTTGTTACTCTTTTTATGGTTTATTAATTTAATCAATTGTGGGGATCGCCTTTAGAAGCTTTTAAATAATGTAACGATTTTTTAAAAACTATTTTCAATCTTTTGTTACTCTTTTTATGGTTTATCAATTTCATCAATTGTGGGGATCGCCTTTAGAAGCTTTTAAATAATGTAACGAATTTTTAAAAATTATTTTCAATCTTTTGTTACTCTTTTTATGGTTTATCAATTTAATCAATTGTGGGGATCACCTTTAGAAGCTTATAAATAATGTAACGATTTTTTTAAAACTATTTTCAATCTTTTGTTACTCTTTTTATGGTTTACCAATTTACTCAATTGCCGGGCTCACCTTTACAAGCTTATAAATAATGTAACGATTTTTTTAAAACTATTTTCAATCTTTTGTTACTCTTTTTATGGTTTACCAATTTACTCAATTGCCGGGCTCACCTTTACAAGCTTATAAACAATTTAACGATATTTTATAACTATTTTCAATCCTTTGTTACTGTTTTTATGGTTTATCAATTTAATCGATTATGGGGATCACCTTTACAAACCTATAATGATTTTTTATAACTATTTTCAATCCTTTGTTACTGTTTTTATGGTTTATCAATTTAATCGATTATGGGGATCACCTTTACAAACCTATAATGATTTTTTATAACTATTTTCAATCTTTTGTTATTCTTTTTTGGTTTACCAATTTAATCAATTGTGGGGATGCCCTTTACAATCCTATAAATAATGTAATGATTTTTAACACTATTTCAATCTTTTGTTACTATTTTTATGGTTTATCAATTTAATAAATTTTTTCATGATAAATTATACCAAACTTTATCATTATATATCAATAAAAAATATGAATAGTTTCCGAGGACAAAATTCTTCTACCAAAATAAAGTTCATTCTTTTCAAGTAAAAGGTAATTTATATAAACATGTACATGAATCATCAATAAAAACAATTTTCGACCATTAAGGCAATCAAATCGTATGTAGTAATTTTTTTTATTTATTTTTTTTATAAATACTAAATAATATATATTTTTCAAACTGTCATACTCATTTTCAAATAGCTCTTGTACAGAAATATTTTGCTAATATTCTTAAATTTCCAAGAAGATTGATTATAGTTTTGATTATCTACGATTTCAAATACGATTTGATTGCCTTAACTGTCGAAAATTGTTTTGATTTATGATTAATGAACATGTTTATATAAATTACTTTTTACCTAATAGGAAAAGGATAAACATTATATTGATTGCAGAATTTTGTCCTCGAAATCAAAATCATTTTAAAGTAGCTTCCAAATATTACTTATTAAAATGTAAACTTAGTGGGTGACCATATTGCAGTCAAGATATTCCACAGGTGACTTCCGCGTCAAAAGTCTCCAGATATGGCAATTTGGTACCACAAATTGCCCTCTGTGATATGATTATGACGGAAAAGTGACCTGGAACAACCGCAGTATGGTAGAATTCTTATATCAAGATAAATTGGAAAATTTATGTGGTTTAGTTTGATTTGGAGCACTATGATAAGTTTTTTGCACCACTAGAGTTCAATAGACTTGTACTTAGGTTTAAAGCTGATTCCGAACATGCATACCACCAGAGGAATTAGACTCTGCAGATCTTGGTCCGAAAGCCAATACCTTACTTCTTTAGATCTTCGTTTACTCTAAATATTTATAGTGCTTCATTACTTACTCCTAAAGTGGAAGAAAACTTGAAATCGATTACGAGAAGAAAGTGAAATCACCGTAACATACCTGCGGCCAAACCAGTGTTTCAAACTTAATGATTCGCGGCACGATGTAATTACAGCTGTCAATTTAAAAAGTCGCTTTACAATCCCCAAGCTGCTAACTTATTTGTTTCATGAGTGACCATTACGTATTCTGTGTTTGAATGGCATCGGTAGGTTTCTTGCCTAAGGTTTGCTGTCAAGTTAGATGAAGTCACAGCATTTTCAATGACCTAATTTTTGAATGGAAAGATGTTGAAATAACCAAAAACATTCTACAGCAAAAGCAAATATAAGAGAGACAAGCGTATAAAATTACATAATTTGACAACATTTCAAAAATTAATTTAAATTAATGAAAATTGTTTTTTATGTTTATTTATTATTTTTTAGGCCTTTTTCGAATTTTTAATGCAATTTAATTATTTT
>CM063506.1:45612729-45635229 GCA_032207245.1 Pardosa pseudoannulata
AACGTCATAATGCTAGAAAAAAAATGATAAATTGACAAATTGATAAATTTAATCGCCTGCTCTTATCTGGGGAAAATAGGGCTGGAAATAATGGCATTACATGCTAGAAAAGGGGGAGGGAGGTTCGATTTCGAATGTTGCTAACCGTAACTCATCAAGAATCCAATATGAATGCCTTTATCCATTCCAGGTACATCTGCTTCTTAAATTCGAGGACAAACGAACAGATAACTTAGGCTATTATCATATAGAGGACGTCTTTTATAAAATGAAATACCTGGAATTGTATATGGTTGTGTGATGATAATGAAATGGACGGAGAAGTTAAATAATAGTTTATAAAAGTCTAACAATTTCTAACAATTTACGGCTTTCTAACAATTTTTTAATATATTTGGTGTTTATATTTTTGTATGTGTACAAGATAAAATCCTGTTGTTCCCTACAGTTAAAGATTGTTAAGTTGTAAAAGATACTGTGTTTTTATGGGTAGCTTAAGACAAGCATTGGAAAAAAGACGAACAAAAAATATAATTATCTCAGAAGTTTCATAATCGCTACTGTCGTTACCATCCTCGTCAAAAATTCCGTCAAATTCTGAATCCCTTAGATTGGCTTAGTACTCAACTTCATTTTGAGTCAGTGGTCTTTTTTATCCATATTGGGTTTTGATAATTGAATTATAACAATTATAAAACAAAACATTGCAGAATGACGTAAATGGGATGCACAATTTCTGAGATACTACTAACGAATCTGAACGCGTATCTATGATTCAGGTTTAGAGAAGCGACAGGTCAAAGCGTGTCTGTGTGTGTCTGCGCGCGAATTAACTCGTGGTTTGCTTCCCAGAAGAGATTTCTGTTACAGAAGATAGAAAAGATTTCTGTTACGAGATAATTCGTAACACCCTTTTTCTCTACACATTGTGTGCGGGTACATTGGGATGCGGAATTGTACCGGGAGCGGGCGGTTTGCGCGTCAATTTAGTTATTCAGTTAAATCTCAATAGATCGAAAATTATTTAATTTTTTAAGCAATTTTTCTTATTTTATATTGAAATATATAAACAAATATATAAATAGACAAATAAACAAACATATATAATATATATATATATATATATATATATATATATATATATATATATATATATATATATATTTATTTATTTAAATGCGCAACAGCCCCTAGGGCGGCAAGGCTTACGGTGCCAATCTCCGTTTGCGTGACCAAAGGCCCTGGGGTACGAAGTTCCGGTTAGGTGGTCAATCTTACGCGGAACCCCCAGTCTTTAATTCCCAGGTGTATATATATATATATATATATACATACATACATACATATATATATCATTTTTTCAAGGATAAATAAAAAGTTAATTTTAAATCTAAATTGATTTTTTAATCAACCTTCCAGTTCTGCGGTTCCGCCTAGACTGATGTAAAAACTAGTTTTTATTTGTCTAAATTTTTCCAGAACTTATGTAGTAGAAAAGAACATTCGGCTTCGTTTTCCTGTATATACCGTTATTTTTGTAACCACAAACAAACCATGTATTTGCAACAATCCTTACTAGTCCGTGACCCGCCCTCAAGTATCAATCGTCAGAAAACGTACTAGTACGTGTCCCGCATACAATGTCTTAAAAAAAAACGACTTTTTTATACCTTTTGATGATAACTATGCACAAGAATTAGTATTTTTAATAATGTAATGTGATTAAATCAAATTGTCATTTTAGGCCAGATTTCTTAAAATTGCCGTGGCATTAATCTTGGTTAAAAACATTGTGTGCATTATTTACATTTAAAAACGGTGGTTTCAAGTAAATTATCATTTCATCTGTTCATTCTAAATGCCTCTAAACCCTCTACCGCTCCCAGCCTTCTACAAAGATTTAGGCCAGATGGTAGATTTTATCATTGTTCACTCTGTGAACTTGTAATCCCCGCAAGTCTTGAAAATAGGCAAAGGCAAACTGATCGAAATGTACATCACATTTGCATGAAAGTTTGTCTTCATAATCGTGAAACATTGTAAGATGTGCTATAGTGCTTTAAATTTACTTTAATGATTCAAGAAAAACCTCTCTGCCACTTAAAGATGATTGACACACATTTTTCAGTTGTCTCTACGGTAACTAAGCATTATTTGTAAATAGTTACCCATGTTTATGACAGCCAGATTACTTAATTGAAGCAATTTAAATACCTTATTTTACTTATGAGTATGTTTAAAATCGCTTCTAGGGATTGCTGTTGTCGTGATTATTATACATTGTTAGATTGTCATTAGCATACTTGTTATCCAATCTTAAAGCATGTTCGTAGGTATGTCATATGGGAGAACAAGTGCATCAGCAAAAACTTCTGTCGTTGCAAATTGATTCCCGTTAACTTTTGTGCCATTTTAATGTGTTTGTACTTGTTTCGTAAATATCGCAGTACATCTCACCTGATTACCTCCAGTGAACTTCTTGTGCTTTTCGAACAATTTTTCAGTCGTTGAGTGACATTGTTGAAATCATGTTTGGATACAGTTTTTTCATGCTGAATTGCTGCGCTATGGGTGGTTACATTATCAAGTTTTTTCTTTGGTAACCACGCATCAATCGTAAATAGTCACTTACGTTTATGGCATGTTAATTACGTAATTGGAGAAATTAAAATAATTAGTTTTTACATATGGGTACATTTAAAATCATTTCTAGTGATTGCCGTTGTAGTGATTATAGTACTGGTTGATAAGTAGTTACTGACATAGGTTTCTCCCTCTGAAAGACATGTACTTTTGTCTCTTAGATGAGAAATCAACTAGGTTAGCTAAACAACTATGTCAGCTATGATTTCTGTTGCTGAAAATTGATTCCCGCTAACTTTTGTGCCACTTTAATGTGTTTGTGCTTGTTCCATACATACGATTGTACATCTTATGAGATTACCTTGAATAAACTTGTGCTATTTTAACAATTTTTTCCATCATTGAGTATTGTCGAAATCATCTTTGGATACATTTTTTCCATGCTCAATTGCAGCGCTATAGGTGGTTACACTATCAAGTTTTTTTCTTTCGTAACTATGCATCAATCAAGTACAAAACAGTAGACCGTAGCGCTACAAACCAAACCAAACCATGAGTCGTAAATGGTTACTTATGTTTATAAGAAGTGAATTACGTATTTATTTGAAGTAATTTAAATAATTTGTTTTTACTTATGATTAGATTTAAAATCACTTCTAGTGATTGCTGTTGTAGTGGTTGATAAGTTTTCGCTGACATACTTGTTTTTTCCCCTGAAAGACATGTGCCTCTTAGATGTGAAATTAACTAGGTTAATAAGCTAAACATCTATGTTAGGTGTGATTTCTGTCGTTTCAAATAGATTTCCTTTAACTTTTGTGGAACTTTAACGTGTTTGTGCTTGCCCCTTACATGCCGCTGTACATCTCACCTGATTACCTCCAATGAATTTGTGATATTTTAACAATTTTTCAATATAGTTTTTCCATGCTCAATTGCAGCTCTATGGGTAGTTACATCGTCAAGTTTTCTCTTTGTTAACTACGCATCAATCGTAATTAGTTATTTATGTTTATGGCAAGTGAATTACATAATTGTTTGAAGTAATTTAAATAACTCATTTTTAAATATGAGTAGATTTAAAATCTCTCCTAGTGATTACAGTAGGGATTGATAAGTTGTCGCTGACATACTTATTTACCCCCCTGAAAGACATGTACTTTTGTGTCTTAGATGAGAATTCAATTAGGTTAGCTAAACAAGACATGTACGTAGATCTTTCAGATGGGAAAACAAGGTGCATCAGGAAAAACTTTTATCGTTTCAAATAGATTTCCTTTAACTTTTGTGGAACTTTAACTTGTTTGTGTTTGTTCTATACATACCTTGTACATCTCACCTGGTTACTTCCCATGAACTTCAGGTGCTATTAAAAAAAATTTCAATCATTGAGTGACATTAACGAAATCATCTTTGGATATTGTTTTTCGATGCTCAGTTGCAGCGCTATGGGTGGTTACATTCTCAAGTTTTTTCTTTGGTAAGCATGCATCTATCATAAATAGTTACTTATGTTTATAGCAAGTGAATTACTTAATTATTTGAAATAATTTATTTTTACATATGAGTAATTTAAAATCAGTTCTATTGATTGCTACTGTAGTGATTTCAGTAGCGGTTGACAAGTAGTTTCTGACATATGTTTCTTCCTCTGAAAGACATGTACTTTTGTGTCGTAAAAGAAATCAACTAGGTTAGCTAAACAACTATGTTAGCTATGATTTCTGTCTTTTCAAATTGATACCGGCTCACTTTTGTGCCACTTTAACATGATTGTGCTGGTTTCATACATACCGTTGTACATCTCACCTGATTACCTCCAGTGAACTTGTGCTTTTCTAACAATTTTTCAATCATTGAGTGACATTGTTGAAATCATCTTTGGATACAGTTTTTCCATGCTGAATTTCAGCGCTATGGGTGGTTACATTATCATGTTTTTTCTTTGGTAAGCATGCATCTATCATAAATAGTTACTTATGTTTATAGCAAGTGAATTACTTAATTATTTGAAATAATTTAAATAATTTATTTTTAAATGTAAGTAGATTTAAAATCACTTCTAGTGATTGCTGTTGTAGTGATTACAATAGTTGTTGATAAGTTGTTGCTGACATACTTGTTTTCACCCTCTGAAAGACATGGACTTTTATCTCTTAGAAATCAACAAGGTTAGCTAAACATCCATGTAAGCTATAATTTCAGTCGTTGCAAATTGATTCCCGGTATCTTTTGTACCACTTTAACATGTGTGTATTTGTTCCATACTACCGTTGTACATATCACCTGATTACCTCCAACGAACTTGTGCTATTTTAACAATTTTTCAATCATTGAGTGTTGACGAAATCATCTTTGGATACTGTTTTTCCATGATCAATTGCAGCGCTATGGATGGTTACATTCTCAAGTATTTTTTCTTTGGTAACTATGCGTCAATCGTGTACAAAACAGTAGACAGTAGCGCTGCAAACCAATCCAAACCATGAGTCGTAAATGGTTACTTATGTTTATAGCAAGTGAATTACGCAATTATTTGAAGTAATTTAAATAATTTGTTTTTACCTATGATTAGATTTAAAATCGCTTCTAGTGATTGCTGTTGTAGTGATAACAGTAGTGGTTGATAAGTTTTCGCTGACATACTTGTTTTTCCCCCTGAAAGACATGTACTTTTGCCTCAGATGTGAAATCAACTATGTAAGCTAAACATCTATGAGTTATGATTTCTATCGTTGCAGATAGATTTCCGTTTTCTTTTGTGCCACTTAAACGTGTTTGTGCTTGTTCCTTACATACCGTAGTACATCTCACCTGATTACCTCCAATGAACTTGTGCTATTTTAAAAATTTTTCAATCATTGAATGACATTGTCGAAATCATCTTTGGATATAGTTTTTCCATGCTCAGTTGCAGCTCTATGGGTGGTTACATCCTCAAGTTTTCTCTTTCGTAACTACGTATTAATCGTAATTAGTTATTTATGTTTATGGAAAGTGATTTACATAATTTTTTGAAGTAATCTCAATAACTCATTTTTAAATATGAATAGATTTAAAATCTCTCCTAGTGATTACAGTAGTGATTGATAAATTGTCACTGACATTCTTATTTACCCCTCTGAAAGACATGTACTTCTGTCTCTAAGATGAGAAATCAATTAGGTTACCCAAGCAACTATGTTAGCTATTATTTCTGTCTTTGTAAATTGATTCCCGCTAACTTATGTGACACTTTAACGTGTTTGTGCTTGTTTCATACTTATCGTTGTACATCTCACCTGATTACTTCCAATGATCTTCATATCCTATATTAAAAATTTTTCAGTCATTGTCGAATTCATCTTTGGACATAGTTTTTCGATGCTCCGTTGCAGTGCTATGGGTGGTTACATTCTCAAGTTTTTTCTTTTGGGTAACTATGCATCAATCGTAACTGGTGTGCAGAACAGTAAACTGTAGCGGTGCAAACTAAACCAAACCAAACCATCAGTCGTAAATAGTTACTTATGTTTATAGCAAGTGAATTACGTAATTATTTGAAGTAATTTAAATAATTTGTTTTTACATATGAGTAGATTTAAATTCACTTCTAGTGATTGCTGCTGTAGTGATTAGAGTAGTGGTTGATAAGTAGTTGCTGACATAAGTTTCTCCCTCTGAAATACATACACTTTTGCCTTTTATTAGAAAACAACTAAGTTAGCTAAATATCTGTGTTAGCTATGATTTCTGTCGTTGCAAATAGATACCCGTTAACTTTTGTGCCACTTTAACGTGTTCCATCCATAACTTGTTCCATACATACCGTTGTACATCTCACCTGATTACCTTTAACGAACTCGTGCTATTTTAACAATTTTTCAATCATTAAGTATTGTCGAAATCATCTTTGGATATATTTTGTCCATGCTCAATTGCAGCTCTATGGGTAGTTACATCCTGAAGTTTTCTCTTTGGTTGCTACGCATCAATCGTAATTAGTTATTTATGTTTATAGCAAGTGAATTACATAATTATTTGAAGAAATTTAAATAACTCGTTTTTACATATGAGTAGATTCAAAATCACTCCCAATGATTACAGTAGGGATTGATAAGTAGTCGCTGACATACTTGTTTTCCCATCTGAAAGGCATGTACTTTTGCCTCTTAGATAGGAAAACAAGTATGTTAACTATGATTTCTGTCGTTGCAAATTGATTCCCGTTAACGTTCGTGACACTTTAACGTGTACGTGCTTCTCTCATACATACCGTTACACAAACAACTCACCTGATTGCCTCCAATGAACTTCCTGTGCTATCTTAACAATTTTTCAGGGATTGAGTGACATTGTCGAAAGCATCTTTAGATGTAGTTTTTCCATGCTCAATTTCAGCGCTATGGGTGGTTAGTCGCAGAAATTAACCGAGTAACTTCGTTATTTTGTTTCTTTCGTTCTTCAGACGGTTTCCGGATCACTGATTTGGCGCGGAGATGCGAAATCATCTGCTTTGTAGCCACGTGTTTCTAATGTCTTTTAAAGTGAACAAATATACATTTCAAATATTACAGACTATCTTTATAGGTGGGGAAAAATAGAATATATATATATATATATATATATATATATATATCCCCTATATAATAATAGCCTAAGTTATCTCTCCTCTGTCCTCGAATGTATGAAGTATACGGATACTTGCGTCTATAGCCGTCAAGGCGAAATTCACTATGTGGCATGACGGTAATAACCGTCCAAAATGAAACGGTCGTTTTTAGACACTACGGCTATAGCGGTACAAATGTACATATACCGGCGTACAAGTAGAAGCCTAGTCTCATGTTTTGGAAATTTTTTTAGGTTGAATTTCGTTTTCTACCTGTTCGTTTTTCACATCGAAAATAATACCATTTGCAAACATTAAATGGTGTTTTTATTTGAGTATCCGAAATTTCGACTGCCGATTTCTGATATAGAAGAGAACATTTTTTTAATTCAGTATTCACTGTAACAAGAATGCATTTATCATTCTTTAAAAAATGTAAATACAAAATATGATTTCTATTTATTTTAATTTGAAATTCGCAAGACACTGAGGGCTTATTCTTACGAATTCATCTTCCAAATAACTATCTACTCATAATGCAATTCCGTTTGTCTTAAATAGAAATAACTTTGTAGGAACATAAATCGTATAGATGTATCCCTTTTGAAACCAAGATCCACAAATAATTGGTTTCCGTTGGAGTAAAGACTCATAATGTCATAATTTTAAACATTTTCAAATTAACACGTTGACGGACACTTGCATCTATAGCGTCAAAGCGAAGTTTACTATGTGGCATGATGGCAATAGGCGTCCAAAACGAAATGATCGTTTTCAGACACTACGGCTATAGCGGCACAAGTGCATTTAACGGCGTACAAGTAGAAGCCTAGTGTCATGTTTTAGAAACAATTTTTTAGGTTGAATTTCGTTTTCCACCTGTTCGTTTTCCACACCGAAAATAATGTGTAATAATTATAAAATTATAATAAATTTTTTTGTCATTTATTTATTTTTGTTTGATTATAAACTAACATTTCGTAACAATTAACAACTCCCAAAAATACTTTGTTGCACACAAAAAGTTGCTTATTTGAGTCATTAAACCTGTCATGTACGTTTTTAAATTTTTGCTGTTATAGCCGCCATCGTCCCATTACTTAGTGTCTAGAGTCCGCTGGCGCCATGGCGGTTATAGCTGCAACCTAATTATAGATGCTGAATTAATCAAAATGAAGTTTATTTAACAAGTTATTACATACAGCAGCAATTATTGATGACCGCGCAACAACAGTGACCCATAAATGGTTACCAAGCCACCGCTGACCTACGCGAGGATCGTCATGGTCTGATTTTAATGTGGTCGAACTCGGTAGGGAGCAAACACTACAGAGGTAAGCTCGGGACTACTAGGAAGAATGCTAGAGAAAGATCACTCAGGTACCCAAGGACTGTGAACCCCATACACACTTAAAGGATGTGTACCCTTGGGGGCAAGCACAAAGAGTAAAACTATACTTCTAATACTCTAAAAATTACATAAACCTTTAGTGTTAATTTTCGAATTTCACTTGTTCTTACTGTCAATGTGTTAACCGTTAGTTTTCAATATAAACCATTTTAAACCATTATGAACATACATCGTGTGATGGTTTCTGGAAACTCTCCGAATCAAATTTTAAAAGACTAAAATACTTAAAATCTCACAAAACGTCATAGAATGAAATCGCGCAATTTGTTTCAACTAGCCCTTTGGTAGGTAGTTCTGATTTAAGAATAAAAGAAGAGGAGTAACTGTTTTGAATATTTTTTTTACGCCTTCCTTGTTTCCGTTTTCCCGCTTTCATGTGTAAATTTCCGGATGGCAAATTCAGAAGTTCGGGAATCGTAATCGACATTCTCTCACGTCAAACAATGCGACCCTTTTTGACGGGTGTTTTAGGTCAGTGCAAAATAAAAGCGGTGGGAAGTGGACTCGATTGTTTTACACTTTACTTACTCTAAATGGGAAACGCAGTCCGATTCTGCAGTTGTGGATCTGTAATTATTTTCGGAAGGGACGTGGAGAGGGTGGAGAGGTTGACTACTGCATTGATTTCTGGTTATGAAATCGTGTATATATTTAGATTCGTCACGGAACGGTCCTTAATTCGTTATTTTGATACATCCCGTTTGTTTTGAAGTGGATATAAGCGGGGCTATGTAATAACAGTTGTTACGCTCTGATGACAGGTCGTAACTTTTCATTATTTTGTCTTCTTAATTGTTTTATGTTTTAACTATTGTGTACCTCACTTTGTTTCTGTGGCTCAGTATATTTTAAATATATTTATAAGCGTCGCGTCCGTCTCTATAGGTGTTTAAGACGAGCGTTTTTAATAGCGAACTGTTGTGCGTTGAAAAACGTTGAACATTGCAATTCAAAGCGAGTAAAGTTTATCTTCTCCTGAACCAGTGGTCGGCAAACTTATTAGCCAAAGAGCCAAATATGAGCATTACAACAATTTTTAAAAAAATTGGAAGCCAAATCTGCTTGTTTAGTAAACTTTTATTACACAAAATAAGTAGTACACTAAATAAAACTAAATTTCACGCTTATTAAATATTTATTAATGCGAACAATGTGCTTTCATCTCGTGGAAAGTTTGAGTAAGTCAGGTTTGTATGCTGTTGTTTTTAATTTTAGGCATGATTCCAAGTTCTCATCAATAAAATCATCGAAAAATAGATTACAAATTTTGTACTGGAACCACAAACATATATAGCAGGTGTAATAAAATCGTATAAAAATACCTGTAAGATGTGCAGCTAAATTGAAACTTTTAAATAAGGCAGGACAATGACAGACACGTTAGATAAAACTGTTCACACTGAAACTATTGGTCTGTGATGCCAATTCAGTGTTGTCAACCTTCAAAGTCAAAATTATGGATTCTAGGTCCTAAAATTATGGCATTGGCTTATAAATTATCTTACATTTTTGTATTAGTTAAAAATAGTGTTAATAGATGGCGCTTGTACAATAAATTATTCTTGTTATACATTTCTCCCTCCCCTCTTTATTTTTTTTTTTTGGGGGGGGGGCAAAAAATATGTAAATATTTTAATATGATTTATTAAATATTTTTCTATCATCCCGTATTTTACTTTAAATGGAACACCAGACATATGATTTTTCTTTACTGATCTAAGAATAAAATTGTGTGTGTGTGTATATATTATATATATATACACACACAATTTCATACTTATATATATACTTTTTAATAATGTTATAATTCATTATTTACTGTGGTTTTTTTTAACATGAAATATTCAGTAATAAAACCGATTATTATTTAATAATTGGTTTAATTACTAAAAATACCATATTTTAGTGAAAACTGCAATAGAACAAGTAAAATGCAAAATTACTTCTAATTATCCATAATTATGTAATCATTAAAGAAATATCTCCAGTATAATTATGAATATTCCGTAATTTTGCATTTAACAATTTTATGCTTTAGACTGATTTAAATAATTGGAAATAACTAACAGATAAAAACACGGGACATAACATTTTTTAAAATTCTTTATTTTATATTCGTTTCAAAAAATATCAAACATTAGTACCTAGGTCATATTCAATTTCACAAATATACATTTTTTTTTTATAATTGACACTTTCCGTTCTTTTATTACACAGTACATATGGGATTTCTCAACCTCTGTGTCAGGATTATTTACTTTCATTTAATGAAGAAGCACCTCAAAACATGATCCTTAAGCTGCTCTAAAATCTACAATAATTATTTGATTGGAAAAAGTGATAAAAATATTAATTAGACATTCTCTATTTTTTGATGTTGATCTTTATAGAGTTACAGTTAAATTACCCGTTCTTTTAATTCTTCATTAGTCTAATGTTGTTTTATCGTACAAATCGGGAAATTATCGTACAGTTTTTCAGAATTATGTCACATAATTTTGAGATTATTTTTCATCGTACAGCGTCCTAAGTTATCGTACATATATGATAATTATCGTATGGTGGGCAACACTGTGTCAATTTGTAGCCCCCACTACTTTAGAAAAAGTATGAGCGCGCATGCTTGTGGTACCATTGTATCATACCGGAGTACGCCGAAAATATACGAACAATTTCAGGCGGTAGCTCGTACATGGATTGTGTTTAATTTTGCGAAAACTAATAAAATTAAATTATATGTTCGTTACGTATTTTTACTCCAAACTTAAAATTTTAATTACCTATCTATCTTTTAACTTAAACAAAAAATTATGCATGTTCTCGATTTATAGAAAATAAGATGTAATTTTTTTCTTACCAAGTTTTCTTTTAAAAGAAATTATTATTGCGCCTTCCGTAGATATTTGTGCCAAAGCCGCACTTACGGAGAAGCTCTGGAGCCGCACTTTGCCGACCGCTGTCCTAAACTATAGTTCCGATTCTGAAATAACTTGGTATAAATATGTTTCATATCACAGAAAAAAATACTATCGTCTTTAAAACTTTTGAAATTCACCCCTCCTCCCCTTTGCGAGCGTTTGATGCCATTATTTTAAGCCCTATATTCCCTGGTTAACCCTTTAGCGGACAGTGGTTTCGCAATGAGACCACATTTAAATATCTTAATTTTTTCTTTAATTTTTGTAGACATACGAATGATTTTTTCAATTTTTTATGTTTTGACAATTTAAACTTTAATATATGACAGCACTATATTTAATTTATTTTTTTCTTTTGAAATATATGTAATTCAACGTTCCGTGCCTGGAAAGTCAGTAATTCGATTTTTCTGACTTACAACTCCAAATAAAAGTATCTACCAAACAACATTTATAAATTGTTAAGTTATTTATTTATTAAACTATTCTTAAGGTATTTATTTTTTATGCTATTTGTTAAGGTATTTATTTATTATACTATTTGTTTAGCTGTTTATTTATTATACTGTTTGTTAAGCTATTTATTTATTATTCTGTTTATTAAACTATTTATTAATTATACTGTTTATTAAACTATTTATTTATTATACAGCTTATTAAGATATTTATTTATTATACTATTTTTAAGTTATTTGTTTATTATACAATCTGTTAAGCTATTTATTTATTATACTATTTGTAAAGCTATTTATTTATTGTACTATATGTTAAACTTTTTATTTATTGTACTATTTTAAGGATACTTATTTATTGTTCTTACAATATAATTAAAATTTTAAAAAAGTATTACATTCACGCTGTACAAGGGGAGGGGGTTATCAGTTTAACTACCCCTCAAACCCTCCTAAAGGTATACTCCTCTAAGAAATGTTAAGAAAAAATTTCATATATTTTACATTGATAAGGTTCATAGATAATATTTATAAACTAATTTCATTAAACTCCATAGAATTTATGTTGGTGATCTTCAAAGGGTTAAGAGCAGGTGATTCAATTTATCACATAATAAATAGGTAAAAATAACAGTTTTTCTTTACCATTATAACGTCATTCCTTTAACCATCTCATTTAATCATTTGTTATTTTAAATTATTTAAATATCGTCTGCATTATTTTCATACGTTTTTTCACTGAACTTAGATATTACGTCAATAATTTTCTTTCATATTTGGCTTAAATAATAGAGTAGGTACATATGTGATAGTTTTAAATTTAATCATCGATTATTTTTTGTTACAATGAAAATTTTATCACTGGTATTAACAACAAATTCTATCTACGTCCAGGGTGTAGTGGAAATGATAGTTTCATTCCTTTACTTTCATCAATTACTGTGGGAAAAAAAAGCGAAGAACTTAACGATAATTTCGACGTAGCTAAGAAAACTTTGAATTATCTTTGTAAATGAATTAAACGTGATTCTAAACTGCATTCATAGTATCGGGAGACTTTAGAGGAGTATGAAGATAAACAGATTATTGAGCGTGTACCAGATAATTCTCAGCCAAAAAACAAACCATTCTTTTACCTGCCTAATACAGTACTGTACAATTCTGGAAAATTAAAAATTTTACTGAACCCGTCATATGACGGGTTATATGCTAGTAGCTGAATATTTTGTATGAGTTCCAACTATCTATAGATAAATATATATATATATAGCATATAGCCCGTCATATGACAAGATCAGTAAAATATTTAATTTTCCAGACTTGTAGAGTACCTTATGATGAAGGTGAAAAAATAGATTGTTTTTTGGCTTAGAATTGAAAAGGTACACGCTGAATAATTTGTTTATCTTTATTGACCGCATGTTAGTTGCCACCTTTAATTTAACTTATAATATTACTTGATAGGATGGACAGCTTAGGTTTTAATATGGACAGGGATTATTTGGCGGTCTATATGAATGATGGCCAAAATTGAGTGAATGGATCGCAAACCCTGTGGTTATGTATAAAAAACAAACTTACAAACGAACAAACTTCTTAATTTTCAAAGATATATAAATTAAACGCTAGATATATATTAGTCCAGGAAATAGACTCTTAGTCTATGTTGTTAATACCTGTGATAAAATTTTCATTGCAACAAAAAATAATCGATGATTCAATTTAAAATGATCACATATGTACCTAATCTATTATTGAAGCCAAATATAAAAGAAAATTATTGACGTCATATCTAAGTTCAATGATAAAACGTATGAAAATAAGGCATAATTTAAATAATTTAAAATAAGAAATGATTCAATGAGACGGTTAAAGGAATGACGTCATAATGCTAGAAAAATGTTATTTTTGCCTATTTATTATGGGATAAATTGATAAATTTAATCGCCTCTTAACCACGGAAATTAGGTCTTGAAATAATGGCATTAAAAGCTCGAAAAGAGGGGAAGGGATCGATTTCGAACGTTTTAAAGAAGGAAGTATTTTTCGCTACGATATGAAGCATATTTATACCAATTTATTTTAGAATCGGATCGATAGTTTAGGAGAAGATAAACATTACTCTCTTTGAATTTTGCTAACTATGGATGCCTCTATCCATTCCAGGTCCAACCGCTTCATAAAATCGTGGACAGACGTACAGATAACTTAGGCTATTATTATATATATATATATATATATATATATATATATATATATATATATATATATATATATATATATATATATATATATATATATATAGTTTATATCGGTATGTGTAATCATTTTTTATATATATTGTCTCGAAAATGAATGAATATTTTTCAGTAGCAATTGTATCTCGTTACTACAAAATTCTTTACATTCTACTTCTTACTACGAAAAATTTTTGTGAATTTCCTGAAAGATGAATAATGCTATTATTTAAAGTTTATAAATTAGTGTCTGCTTAACAAAATTACCTCGTTTTATTCAAAATCTTTCCCCAAAATGAAATTCGCTTTGTAAAGCAAATTAGAATAATAGAAACTTGAGATAAAATATGATTAAAAAGTGAACATCACTGCACAAAGAACTTGCCAGCTGTTCTTTTATAAGATTTGTCCCAAAGTAATTTTATTTCATAATTGTGAAGATGTGTTTTAAAAGTAATGGAACAAAAATTTGTCAGATCGAAAAGATTACTTTCAAACTTAATCGAATAAACTCTCGTATTTTTCTTATAAGATGTACAGCAAACAGAATGATTCAATTAAAAATAAATTGAACTTGGATTCGAATGGGATTTTTTATCGCAGTAAATTGCTCAATATTCCGGTTGCATTCTTTAATTGTGTTTTATCTTTTAAATTCTTAATTTTGATAAAACTTTCTTATTATAAGAAACGCTGTAACAATAAGTTATATTCTGTTCAGCTTTTTTTTTTTTACCTCTTTCCGTGAGTCATCGTCAAAGACATACCAGAACAAGACCGGTTTGAACTAAAAAGAACCTTCGGACTACTCCCAACCAATAGAAGGGTCCGTTGGTTTGGGGGATTCTGACCCCCCCCCCGCTGTTCTGGAGTGGACCCCTATTTTTTTTTCTCCGCGTAGCAGTCTGATTTTTTGGAGGAAAAGGTTGTGACCAGAGTAGAGTAGAAGGCGAACACTGCTGGCATCCGCGGCTTGAGGGATTGACCTTTAGAGAAAAATCATCGCCATATTGTTTTTTAGGGCCAGCACCGACTCGAGAGCAGTCTTCGATATTTAAAAATGATAAGTTGATTCCAGTTGTATTCTTTAGGCATTTATTTAATTGCATAAAATCATTTAATCAAGATATATTTGTCCATGTGTTTATTAATGAGTATTAATTTCTTCTTTCTCAAACACTAGGCAAACGTAACATTATTTTTACCAAAAAACTTACCGAAAATATTGAACGCGCATATTGGTCGTCTCATGAACGTGACGTCACAAACTTTACGTCGCTCAACCAGAATGCCTTGAATCTCAATAGTACTATCCCAACTCGTAAAAAATATAATTTTGTGACAGACTCACCGAACTTCACTTGCTAAGTAAACCCATACAATGAGCTGTGGTAGCTCAGTCGCCAAAGGCAACGCTCTCGTAAGTAGAAGATTACGGGTTCGGAGCCTGAGCCGGCCCAAGATCTGTCGTATTCATTAACACTAGATTTACGGACCGAGTCAATTTGACTCATTAAAAATTTGATCACTATATATATATATAAAACTTTAATATCACTTTTCAAAAACATACGTTGGTTTTTAGTTAAGTAATAAAATATATGTAAACTTTCATTCCTCTTCCCCGCAGACCCCTTCATTTCGCATTATCAAATGTGGTATACCTATTTTCACGGTTGTAAGCCAATTTGACTCATAGAATGGTTTAACAGTTAATCGCATAACATGAAATTTATTGGTCGACTCAAGTAAATATTTCACGAAAAGATTTTATTTTCCAATTGGCTGAAGAGCTAAGAAGTAAATATAGAGAAGAAGTCGAGAACACTTCCATTCCAATGACAGAAATTCATGCTATAACTTTTATTTTATAACTTAATTAACACTATGAGCCGTGATAGCTCAGTCGGCAAAGGCAACGTTTTCGTAACTTAGAGGGTTGTGGGTACGGAGCCTGATCCAGTATAGATCAGCCTTATTCATTAAAGGTGACTGGGGTATGTAAAATATACCTGTGGTCAGGAAGTCCTCCAAGTTCTCAATCAATACTTCTGGGGGCAAACAGATAAGTCATGCTATTATTATATAGAGGATTATTATCATTTTAAAAATACTAGGAGGGAGAAATAGTTTTAATAAAAATAAATTTGAAAATAAAAAATAAGAATTGATCACCGCTTTCTTCTTTTTAAAGCTAAGGTTACAAAACTTTTATTTCCGCCATGTGATAGCCGAATTAAATACTGCCAACCGCAGTTTTGACATCAACTCACACTGACAATAAGGGGTGTTTGTAGTTGTCGGAACGTTCCGTCATGTTATAGCCGAATTAAATGCTGCCAACCGCAATTTTAATATCAACTTATACTAACAGTATGGGGTGTTTGTAGTTGTCGGAATCGAGTGAAGCAGTCGGTAAAGTTTATAATTAGTTCTCGTGCAGCAGCAACATTAACAAGAAAAAACACTGCAGTGTTTCAAACATACAGTCTACCAAAAGACTTACCGAAAATATTGAATGCGAATATTGGTCGTCTCATGAATGTGACATCACAAACTTTACTTCGCTCAACCAGGGGGCCTTGAATCTCAACAGCACTCTCTCAACTCGCTTAAAATATAATTTTGTGACACACTGACCGAACTTCACTTGCTAATTAAACCCATACAGAGAGCTCAGTCGGTAAAGTTAACGCTCTTGTGACTGGAGGGTTGCGGGTTTGGAGGTCGAGCCGGTCTAAGATTCGCCGTGTTCGTTAAAGGTGACTGGGGCACGTAAAATAGGTTCGTGGTGACAACGTCCTCCAAGTTCTCAATCAATACATCTGGGGGTGGCATGATAAGCCTATGAGTCTTCTGCTTGGTTCCTGCTTCTAAATTACGAGGACCCACTTGAGCATAAGTCGTACTTTCACCCTAGCTGTGCTCGTTAAAACGAAAGGCGCACTTCTTTGCCTTAATACGAGTAGCGTATGGCTCAGTTGTACATGGTTTGACCAAGGGGCATCAGAAACAACAACAACACGTTTTATTAGTATTCAAGAGCTTTTTCTTTTGTTGGTGAAATTTTACACTAGGATAGTTTCTGTTCGAAATGGGGATTGTTTTCTTTTAAGTGCTCATATATAAAATATGCCACGTCTATTCACGGTTCATTTTATTGTCCTGTTAAATATAAATTGTTCTACGCTGTTATTTTCAACCTACTACAAAATATATTGTACATAATTGAATGACTATTTTACGGTTGTTTTTTATTGTTAACAATTGTGGGAAAAAACTTTTCACCCTAGCTTGGCTCATTAAAAACGAAAGGCGCACTATTTTGCCTTAATAGGAATAGCGTATGGTTCAATCGGGCTTGGTTTGACCAAGTGACATCAGAAACAACAATATTTTATCACTCAGATGTTTGAATTGCTTTTTAAAAGCCATATCGCACGTCAACTTGTATATGTGGAAAAAATCGCACATTTAGTTTTAAGATTACTTTTCCCGATTAAGTGATTATCCCGATTTATCGGGGGATATTGAAAAAGTTTCTATAAATTAAAAGTCTGATTACATTGTGACGCCTTCAATGTTCTTGAGTCAAGAGGTAGCGTGAAGAAGGATCACAGACATAACAGAATTGGAAATCACTTTTATTTCTGGAGTAAATACTGGCTAAAAAAACAAAGGGATTCTAATATCCCAAAACATTTCGAAATGTAAAGGATGTTTGCTTGGATAACATATCCACGATGATCACAGTCGTAAAAAAAGAATTAAATATTCTCACACGATGGGGAGGCCTTTCCAGGGTGCAACGCGAACCCAAACTATCCCCCGTTCGGTGTCCGAGACCCTGCCGTTCCTTATATGAGCGGACCTTACGAGTCTCCCGAACATAATTGCTAAAAAGCTGGCTCCGGTCAAAAGTCGCGGAAGCCTCCACGAGGTCAAAACACCTACGTAAAAAATGTCGAAAAGCCCCGAGTCGCAAAATTCTAGGCTTTTTATACCTGGGGGTCAGTTACGGTCCCAGTTACCTGAGAACTCCAGTTAAGGTTACAGCTGAACAAAGCGTTAGTATTCTGAACCAAGGGGTCTTCAAAACACATTGACCTAAAACAACATAAATCCATCGCTATCACGCTAGAAGTCCACGTAATCTTTATTGGGAAATGGAATTGGAAACTGAACCTATTTCTCTTCAAACTCTGACAGGTTGTCGTGTGAAAAGGACTTGATAATAGGAATAGGTATACCAATAAAGGTTTTGCAAGATTAACTATGTATATAACATAAAAATTATACTAGCACATACTTTCCACTTACTAATATCTAATCGACGCTTAACGTCTTAAAACACGTCAACCTGTACGTTTTGATAAAACAACGAATTCAAATGTGTTTCTTAATCTCGGTAAGAGATTCCCGAATTTCTCGTTCGAAAATTTTCCCACTGATTCAAGGTCTTGTCACATATCAACTTAAATCCAAATAAATTGATTGAAAATTATTCGTTATCGCACGAGAAATTTGTGCATTATTCACCTGGATAACTAATTGTGAACTGAATCTATTGGTTTTTGAACGCTTTTTGATTGACATGGGATAAGGTCTTCACAGTGGCCGTTCCTCGGTTATATCACATTGTAACTGCGTGCCACCGTAACAAAGACTTTGTTTCTCGAAAGAGTTTGAGAAATTGTCTTCGTTTATGTGGAGATAAAGATGTTGTTTTCCCGGCACCATGATGGCTAGACTTTTGTGTCCTACAGGTAGCGGAACAACAGGGCAGACAGCCGGGTGCCCAGACAGACAACCAGAAGGATGATCGTCGGAACTACAGGTCTTCAAAGGATCTCCGCAGCGTTAGATCTTTCGCCGACACGAAATTCCGGAGACTCCCGTGTTTGCAGCCGGTGATTGTCTAGCCCAGACCAATCAAGTTGGTTGAAGGTGAGATCATCGCCAGATGATCCAATGAAGAAATTGTGGGCGAGGCCCCCTCTCTTAGAGGCCTCTTCCATCCAAAAAAGACGAGATGAAATTTTTTAAGAAGTTAATTAGTTAGCTAGCAGCCAGCTAATTCGGAGGTCGTCTTGATCAGTCTCTCCATCGGAGAATTTTTTTCGTGAAAATCCCACTTTGGGATAAATCTCTGTCTGAGATTGATAACTATACCCTGTGCCTTCGGTTTTCTTTTAATTCAATTCCTCTTCAGGATCAGTCACCATACATTTCTCCTAGGAATCCTAAATTAATTTTTTTAATCTTGTTCAAAGATATCAGTTGCAACTTCAAATACCCTCGTCTAATTGAGTGTGCAGTCGTCATAATTTACTACCGAGAACTATTAACGCAAAGCTACTACGAATTGTTATTTTCCGTCGGTTCTCAAACCTTTCGACAGTATCAAATTGTACGTCTCTACTCAGACCTACGTCTATTGTATCACATAATTGTGAACTGTAATGGTATTGTGTGTACATAGAAATGTGTATATAGCTGCAAGGTGTAAATAAATCATTTAATCAAGAAACATCTATTCCTTCATTGTATCTCCTGAAACAGGGTTCGGATACTTTACAACATCCTGAATAAAAAAATCAATGAAATGCATAACTCCTAAAATTTAACCTAAAAATAAACCTTTTTTCCATGTTTAAGCTGTTATTGCTATGTTTTGTTTTATTTTTTCAGAATACCCTAGGCAATGAACTCAGTTACTGATATTAACTCAATTAATCTTTGTTTGTAAAAGCGTTAAACAGTTCATGATACTTAAAAGAGAAAGTAGTTGTATTTATGCGAGACCTTCACATATATATTCCATTATCGTCGCAGACATAATTGTAAAATAAAAGCGTCCGAATACCCAGAATCACGTAAGATTTATTACTCAAGAAATTTAGAAAGCATTCACCATTTCTCCATTTTCTTAATGAATGGCAAGCCTAAAATTGTATGTATGCGAATTTAATTGGTCCATTTGTCTTGTAGCATCTATCGTTAATATAAGAAAATTATACCAAAGAGATTTTTAAAATGTTTCTCATTAGCAATGAACTAAAACGGAAAATTAACGAGTTAATTCACCTTAATTAAGGAAAAATACAAAAGAGTTGTGTACTGTAATTATGTAACTCATTCTCTTCAATCTACTAGTCGGTGTGCTTACTTTTTAAGCTAGCAGCGAACAAAATCTTGTAGAATTAAAAAATGTAACTGTAATTCTGAATGCAATATGTGAAGTGGTGGAAGAAGATTTTGAAAAATTTCACTCTTTTCCGATCTTTGCCGTCACTTCTCAGGGTGAGTTTTAGCTGGAATTAACAATAAGTGTGAATAGTACAAGGGTGATTTTAAGTAAAAACATTTTTTTTTATCATAACACAAAATTTTCTGAAAAGTAAGATCTATTAATTTAAGGTAAAAATTATATTAAGGTTAATTTCCGGTGCTTTATAATTAATCTATAAGAAAATTAATCTATACGAATTAACAATCTAAAAAAATTAATGTATAAGAATTATTATTAATCTAAAAAAATTAATCTATAAGAATTAACAATAAGTGTGAATAGTACAAGGGTGATTTTAAGTAAAAACATTTTTTTTTATCATAACACAAAATTTTCTGAAAAGTAAGATCTATTAATTTAAGGTAAAAATTATATTAAGGTTAATTTCCGGTGCTTTATAAGACACTAATTCGACCAGTCCTCTCATACTCTGCTGGCCGAACGATGGCCGAATGGTTTGGGTGTTGGCCTTCGGAACCGGAGTTCGTGGGTTCGAATCCCACAGTTGCATGGATGTTCGTATCCGTTCGGAATCGCCTTTAAGCAGTAGATCCCGGTCTCGTTAGTCCTGGTGTTGCAAAAAGTAGACCGTAGCGCTCCAAACGAAACCAAACTCATACTCTGCTGAAACATGGGCAGTAACTGAAAGAAACAAAGAGGAACTCTGGCTGTTTTCGAAAGAAAAGTACTTCGCAGCATTTTAGGAGGTTTGAAATGCAACGACACCTGGAGGAGAAGAATAAATTTCGAAATCTGTAAGATTTTTAAAGAGCCAGACGTAATAAAATTCATTTCTATTCAACGTTTGAAATGGGCAGGACACGTGATTAGAATGAATGACGACCGAACCACCAAGAGGATCTTCGAGGCCAAACCATTGGGTACTCGTAAAAGGAGAAGACTAAGAATTTGGTGTATTGACTGCCTTGAAATAGACTTAAAGATCCAGAAAATCAAAAACTGGAAGAGTATAACCAAGAAACGAGACGCTTGGAACTCGATTCTGTGGAAGGTCATGCCCCACCCTGGATGGCGTGCCATTGAAGAAGACGAATAATTTCCGGACGTTGGAATTACTCAATGATATCTGAATTTTATTATTGTGATATACCGATTATCAAATACCGATATATCAAAATGTTCTAATATAGACCACCTTATAGAGTTGTAAATATGTATTCTGTATAAAATAATACAAACACACATACATCATTGTGTATGTGATGATTCTCTAGAAATCAAAAATTCATTTCCTTAACTGAAAAAATTATTTTAGTATTTACATTAAGCCTTGTATTTTGTGTTAAAAGGAAAACATTGAATAGTAATCAGTACGAAATGTCTTCTCTGCACAAGGAATATATTAAACTGCAGTGAGTGTATTCATGCCACAAAGATTAGATTAAATTGTAATAAGTGAAAAACGAATTGTCATGCTTTATATTTAGTTCGTTGTTTATTCTAAAAGACACATACCTACTCAGGGGAAGGTCATTCCAATTGATTCGAGAGGTTGAACTTCTAACTGTGAATCTTCCTAATTTAGAAGCAGGGACCAAGCGTAAGATACCCAGATGGACCACCTCCAGAAGTAGTCTCGAACTTAGAGGACAATATTACCTCGAACCTGTTTTCGATTCACCAGTTACCATTAGTGAGCACGACGGTCTTTGTTCGGCTCCGGCTATGAGCTTAACGTCTTTTTCGACTAAACTACCGTGTATCAAGCTTCGTATTTTGTTTAAGAAAGAGATTGACCTCTAATCTGTATATTCCTGTAACAAAAAAAAATCTACCTTCGAACAAAAATATTAATCTTAGTGAATATGATACGTATTGCTAGGCTTTATATTTAAATTCTCTTGGGAAAAAATTAAATTATGTGTCTACTGCAGTACATTTTGTAACAAACTTTTCTTCACTATTTTTGTGTACATGGAAGTGGTACTAATACACTTTTTCTTATCTTCCTGAAGCAAATATATGTTAATCTTCCTTTATTTTTAGCTAGTTTTC
>CM063506.1:45652729-45710229 GCA_032207245.1 Pardosa pseudoannulata
AATCCATATACATTTAATTCTATTTGATTGTGTTTATGTATTTTGTATCCCCCTCGTTCATATTATTCTTATCTATTGTACTGTGTTAAAATCTTAAATGTTAGTAGTCATTCTCTATTAATAGTAATATATTTTCTTTGTAATATCAAATTCGAATCTACAATAAACTGTTAGCAAATCCCTTTCCTTTGGTCATTTCTCAATCACAAAGTCTTTATTTTAGTTTATATATTTAATTATACATTTCACTAATTCTTAACATTACAAATGTATTGCAAACACAAAGAATACAAATTTTTAATTCATTTCCCATCGCATTTTTTACATAAACCTTATGCGTCATTTGATCTGTTATATGATATGTTTAGTGTTAAAGAACAGATTTTTAATGTTTATAAAAATAGGATAATAAGAGAAAAATATCTTGCATTTGGAAATTAGTCATTGTGGACAATCGAAATTTCAGGGATTCTCCCGAATAACATCATGAAGGTTTTTGCCTTGTAAAGACTCCCCTTTGTCCGAGCACGCGCCAAAACAGCTGATCGTAGTACACCTGTACCTGGACAATAGCGTGGCGTCGCAGATTTGGGGATCTTGACAATCGGACTGAATAGACGAATACGCCTCTGATGGATCTTGTTAATGAACGCTCAGAAATTCCGTGAAGAGACAACCAGCGAATGAGAATTCAGTTAAAAAGTATAACTGTAACTTTAGCTGGAGTTCTCATGTAACTGGGATCTTAACTGAGAAAAAAACTGTGGCGGGACCGTAACTGACCCCCCCCCCCAGGTATAAAAAGCCTACAATTTTGCGACTCAGGGTTTTTCGTCATTTTTTACGTAGGTGTGTTGACCTCGTAGAGGATTTCGCGTTCTGTTACCGGAGCCAGCTTGCTATTTCGGGAGATTCGTAAAGTGCGCTCATATACGGAGCGGCAGAATATCGACACCGAACGGGGGATAAATTGGGTTTGATTGCACCCTGAAAAGCCTTCCCATTTGTAAGAGATTATTAAATCTCTTGTTTTTCTTTCGACTGTGATTGTCGTGGGGAAGTTTTATCGGCAACCATCCTTTGCAGTTCTAGATGATTTAGGCATTAACGTTCCTTTGTAAATAGCCGTATTTAATCCAGAATTAAAGTAAATTTCCAATTTTATTCTTTGACTGTGATCCCTTATTCACGTTACCTCTCATTTGAGAATTTTGAAGGCGTCACAGCTTGATGAGAGCCATTAAATTAAGTAAAATTCATTCTCCGTTGATGATAACAACAACAACAATTATTCTTTTCTAGAACGCCACACCTACGTGCTGGATTCTGTAGCGTTCATTGCATTGAGATTAATTTAGAACAGCGGTCGGCAAATTTTACAATTTCAAGAACCACTACATATATAACTTTTATTTGTCTGGCCACCAATTATATGAATTTAATATTAAAAAAATCAGTTAAATATATTCATAGAATAATAATCAGAAACTTTTATATTATTAATACAAAATGCACATATTAAAAGTAAAAATGTTATGTTGTGATTTTAAAGAAACTTTACTTATGCATTACACGTTTCTAGTGCGATATATGTTCTTGCTTTTTGACCATCATATGTGGAGTTTTGTCTTCAACGACATCACGGCAAGACGGAGAGCTGCATTCACATAAATCACTGTATATTTAATCTTAACAATAAATAAATAAAATAATTTTTTTTTTTTACAAACAATAATTAAAAATAAATTGTACAAATAAAAAATATTAGTAATGCTTAAATTTAATATATTTAAAACAATTTTAGCTTAAATAAATAATAAGATCGGTCTCTAAATATTGGATTAATAAATGTCGCAGCTGAATTCAAAATAAATAAATATTCCAAATTAAAATATAATAATTAAATACCTACTTAATTATGGTCAAAAATAAGAACATTTGAATTATCTAACAAAAATAAAAATCTAACAAATAATAAGTTACTTAAAGATTTTAATTATTCAGCAATTTATTAAAAAATAAATAAATCGCAAATAAATTCGCCGATAGCACTTTTATTTTAAATTTATTTTAATAATAACAATATTGAATCTAAAATCGTTTATTTTCGTGTTTTCTTAAATAATTATCAATATGATAACTTTAAATTATAACAAAACAATTGAATTACAAAAACCTTATTTTTTATTATTATTCATGTTTTGCAATTATTCAAAGATTTTTATTTTCTTAAATTTTTTTTTTATATTATGGTGACAATATATTTTAATTTTATTTGTAAAATTTTTAAATTAATTTTCCCTAAAAAATTATATTTACAAAAATTACAAAAAAGTTTAAATTTCTCATTTTTTTTGATAATAACACAAAATATAATTAAGTCATAACTAAATTTCAAAGAATAGATACCAGTATCCTAAACAATAATCTTATATTTTAATGCTCAGATTAACCATTATTTATATTCTGCTCTGTTATTTTTTTTCATGAATCCAGGATAATAATTAAAAAATAAGAAAAAGAATCTTTTAATTATCTTATTTCCCCTTTGCAGTGTCCAAAAATGTCAGTCTATCTTTCTTCATTCACGATTTAGATCCTGTTAAAATATTTGCTGACATCTATAATTGATGAAAGAATTTCCCTCTTTTATGCCATAATTTCAAGAAAAAAGTGAAATAAACAACATCTACAAGAAAAACTTCAATTTTAACTGTGATTTTTTACCGGTTTCATTGGATAAAGTTTTTTTCAAGTAGAATTAACCAGCATCCTAATCCATAAAGAATTTTTTTTTAATGCTCTGCGAGATCTGGAACATTTAATATTCTGTTGTATATTTCTTCCTGATTCTGAGAAGAATCTAGGAATAACTGAAAAAATGGTCTTTTAGATTCCTTTATTTCCACTTTGTGCAGTGACTCCAAAATGTAAGTCGGAATTTCTGAAATATCTCGATTTAGATCCGTGCTTCTAAAATACCTTTGCGGAGACATCTAGAGACTTGGATCGCCGGTTCATCTAGTTCAGTGGTTCCCAATCTTTGTATCCTACTAACCTTTTCAATGACAAAAATGAAATAACTCTATACCTCTACATGACAAAACTTCAATTTTAACATTGATGAATACGGTTTCATTGGCCATAAAAGTTTTTCAAGTAGTAGTTTAGCAGCATCCTAATCCAGGGTCTATCTGTTAATTTTTTTTTAATGCTCTGCGAAGATCTGGAACCATTTAAGTTCTGCTCTGTTTTCTTCTTCTGATCCTGAGATGATATCTGAAATAACTGAGAAAAAGATTTTTAGATTGGTCCTTTATTTACTTTGTGTGATTAAAAATGTCAGTCTCCTTTCTCATATCTCGATTGATCGTGCTCTAAAATACCTTTGCGTGACATCTTAGTAGCACTTGATCGCCGGTTCATCTAGTTCAGTGGTTCCAAAATTTATGCCTACTAACCTTTTCAATGACAAAAAGTGAAATAATCTAAATCTACATGACAAAACAAATTTTAACTTTGATTTTTTAGAATCATTGGAATAGTTTTTCAAGTAGATTTAAGCATCCTAATCCAGGGTCCATCTGTTAATTTTTTTAATGCTCTGCCGAAGATCAACCATTTAATAATTCTGCTCTGTATATTTCTTCTTCTGATCCTGAGATGATATCTAGAAATAATAGAAAATGGTCTTTTGATTTCCTTTATTTCCACTTTGTGCAGTGATTCCAAAATGTAAGTCGGGTCCTTTCTCATATCTCGATTTAGATCCGTGCTCTAAAATACCTTTGCGGTGACATCTTAGTAAATGATCGCCGGTTCAACAGTTCAGTGGTTCCCAATCTTTTATGTTAATTTTCAATGACAAATAAGTGAAAACTCATACATCTACATGACAAAATTAATTTTAACTTTGATGTTTTACCGGTTACAATGCCATATAGTTTTTCAAGTAGTAGTCTAGGAGCATCCTTATCCAGGGTCTATCTGTTAATTTTTTTTAACTCTGGAGTCGGAACCATTTAATATCTGTCTGTATTTTTTTCTTCTGATCCTGAGATATACTAGAAATAATAAGAAAAGATGGTCTTTTAGATTTTTTATTTCCATTTGTGCAGTGACTCCAAACAAAGTCATCCTTTCTAAATATCTCGATTTAGATCCGTTCTAAAATACCTTTGCGGTGAATCTTAGTAGCACTGGATCGCCGGTTCATCTAGTTCAGTGGTTCCAATCTTTTATGTACTAACCTTTTCAATGACAAACCAGAAGTGAAATAACTCTATACATCTACATAACAAAACTAATTTTAACTTGAAGTTTTTACCGTTATCATTGGCCATATAGTTTTTTAAGAATTTAGGCATAATCCATCTATCTGTTGATTTTTTAATGCTCTGTCGGAGATCTGGAACCATTTAATATTCTGCTCTGTGTATTTTTTCTTCTGATCCAGGGATGATATCTTAGAAGAACTTTAAGAAAAGATGGTCTTTTAGATTGGTCTTATTTCCATTTGTGCAGTGACTCCAAATGTTATATCCTTTCTAAATATCTCGATTTAGATCCGTGCTCTAAAATACCTTTGCGGTGACATCTTAGTAGCACTTTACGCCGGTTCGTCTAGTTCAGTGGTTCCCAATCTTTTATGCCTACTAACATTTTCAATGACAAACTCCAAGTGAAATAACTCTATACATCTACATGACAAAATTTCAATTTTAACTTTGATGTTTTTACCGGTCATCATTGGGCATATATTTTCAAGTAGTAGATTAGCAGCATCCTAATCCAGAATCTATCTGTTGATTTTTTAATGCTCTGTCGGAGATCTGGAACCATTTAATATTCTGCTCTGTGTATTTTTTCTTCTGATCCAGGGATAATATCTTAGAAGAACTTTAAAAAAAGATGGTCTTTTAGATTGGTCCTTATTTCCCCTTGTGCAGTGACTCCAAAAATGTCAGTCGGGTATCCTTTCTGGGGCATATCTCGATTTAGATCCGTGCTCTAAAATACCTTTGCGGTGACATCTTAGTAGCATTTGGATCGCCGGTTCGTCTAGTTCAGTGGTTCCCAATATTTTATGTCTACTAACTTTTTCAATGACAAACCCCAAGTGAAATAACTCTATACATCTACATGGCAAAATTTCACTTTTAACTTTGATGTTTTTACCGGTCATTGTTGGCCATATAGTTTTTCAAGTAGTAGTCTAGCAGCATCCTAATCCAGGGTCTATCTGTTAATTTTTTTTAATTCTCTGTCGAAGATCTGGAACTATTTAATATTCTACTCTGTATATTTCTTCTTCTGATCCTGGGATGATATGTAGGAATAACATTGAGAAAAGATGGTCTTTTAGATTGGTCCTTTATTTCCACTTTGTGCACTGACTCCAAAACTGTTAGTTGGGGATCCTTTCTGGGAAATATCTCGATTTGGATCCGTGCCTTAAAAATACCTTTGCTGTGACATCTTAGTATCACTTGGATCGCCGGTTCGCCTAGTTCAGTGGTTCCCAATCTTTTATGCCTACAAACCTTTTCAATGAAAAACACATTACCCTTAAGCTCCAAGTCAAATAACTCTACACATCTACATGACAAAATTGCAATTTTAACTTTGATATTTTTACCGGTCATCACTGGACATATAGTTTATCAAGTTTATCCTAATCCAGGATTTATCTGTTGATTTTTTTTTAATGCTCTGTCGAAGGTCTGGAACCAATTAATAGTCTGCTTTGTGTATTTCTTCTTCTGATCCAGAGATGATATCTAGAAATAACTGAGAAAAGATGGTCTTTTAGATTGGTCCTTATTTCCCCTTGTGCAGTGACTCCAAAAATGTCAGTCAGGTATCCTTTCTGGGGCATATCTCGATTTAGATCCGTGCTCTAAAATACCTTTGCAGTGACATCTTAGCAGTTGAGTCGCCGGTTCGTCTAGTTCAGTGTTTCCCTAGCTTTTATGCCTACGAACCCTTTCATTGACAAGCACCTTACCATCAAACCCCAAGTGAAATAACTCTACACATCTACATGACAAAATTGTAATTTTAACTTTGATATTTTTAAAGGTCATCATTGGACTTACAGTTTATCACGAAGTAGTCTAGCAGCATCGTAATCCAGGATCTACCTGTTGATTTTTTTAATGCTTTGTCGAAGATCTGGAACCTTTTAATATTCTCTGTTTATTTCTTCTTCTGATCCAGGGATGATATCTTGGAAGAACTTGAGAAAAGATGGTCTTTTAGATTGTTCCTTATTTCCCCTTGTGCAGTTACTCCAAAAATGTCAGTCGGGTATCCTTTCTGGGGGCATATCTCGATTTAGATCCGTGCTCTAAAATACATTTGCGGTGACATCGTAGTAGCACTTGGATCGCCGGTTCGTCTAGTTCAGTGGTTTCCCAAGCTTTTATGCCCATGAAACCTTTCAATGACAAATACATCAAACCCCAAGTGAAATAACTCTACACATCTACATGACAAAATTGTAATTTTAACTTTGATATTTTTAAAGGTCATCATTGGACTTACAGTTTATCACGAAGTAGTCTAGCAGCATCGTAATCCAGGATCTACCTGTTGATTTTTTTAATGCTTTGTCGAAGATCTGGAACCTTTTAATATTCTCTGTTTATTTCTTCTTCTGATCCAGGGATGATATCTTAGAAGAACTTGAGAAAAGATGGTCTTTTAGATTGGTCCTTATTTCCCCTTGTGCAGTGACTCCAAAAATGTCAGTCGGGTATCCTTTCTGGGGCATATCTCGATTTAGATCCGTGCTCTAAAATACCTTTGCGGTGACATCTTAGTAGCACTTGGATCGCCGGTTCGCCTAGTTCAGTGGTTCCCAATCTTTTATGCCTACAAACCTTTTCAATGAAAAACACATTACCCTTAAGCTCCAAGTCAAATAACTCTACACATCTACATGACAAAATTGCAATTTTAACTTTGATATTTTTACCGGTCATCACTGGACATATAGTTTATCAAGTTTATCCTAATCCAGGATTTATCTGTTGATTTTTCTTTAATGCTCTGTCGAAGGTCTGGAACCAATTAATAGTCTGCTTTGTGTATTTCTTTTTCTGATCCAGGGATAATATCTTAGAAGAACTTTTAAGAAAAGATGGTCTTTTAGATTGTTCCTTATTTCCCCTTGTGCAGTTACTCCAAAAATGTCAGTCGGGTATCCTTTCTGGGGCATATCTCGATTTACATCCGTTCCCTAAAATACCTTTGCGGTAATATCTTAGTAGCAGCTAGGTCACCAGTTCGTCTAGTTCAGTGGTTTCCAAGCTTTTATGCCCACGAAACCTTTCAATGACAAACACCTTACCATCAAACCCCAAGTGAAATAACTCTATACACCTACATAACAAAATTGCAATTTTAACTTTGATATTTTTACCGGTCATCACTGGACATATAGTTTATCAAGTTTATCCTAATCCAAGATTTATCTGTTGATTTCTCTTTAATGCTCTGTCGAAGGTCTGGAACCATTTAATAGTCTGCTTTGTGTATTTCTTCTTCTGATCCCGGTATAATATCTTAAAAGAACTTTAAGAAAAGATGGTCTTTTAGATTGGTCCTTTTTCCCCTTGTGCAGTGACTCCAAAAATGTCAGTCGGGTATCCTTTCTGGGGCATATCTCGATTTAGATCCGTGTCCTAAAATACCTTTGCGGTAATATCTTAGTAGCAGCTGGGTCGCCGGTTCGTCTAGTTCAGTGATTTCCAAGCTTTTATGCCCACGAAACCTTTCAATAACAAACACCTTACCATCAAACCCTAAGTGAAATAACTCTATACACCTACATAACAAAATTGCAATTTTAACTTTGATATTTTTACCAATTATTATTGATCTGGATTTCTTAGCCAGGGGCAGAGAATTAACACTCTTATCGGTCATCATTGGACATATAGTTTACAAAGAAGTAGACTAGCAGCATCCTAATGCAGGGTCTATCCGTTGATTTTTCTTTATAGCTCTGTCGAAGATCTGGAACCATTAAATATTCTGCTCTGTATATTTCTCCTTCTGATCCAAGGATGGTATCTTGGAAGTATATTGAGAAAAGATGGTCTTTTTTACCTCCCCATGTTCCATAAAGGTCATTCGGGTATCCTTTCTGGGGCATATCTCAATTTGGATCCGCGTCCTAAAATACCTCTGCGGTGACATCTTAGTAAACAGTTGGGTCGCCGGTTTGTCTAGTTCAGTGGTTCATAAGCTTTTATGTCTAAGAACCCTTTCAATGACAAACACCTTACCATCAAACCCCGAGTGAAATATCTTTATACATCTACATGACAAAATCGCAATTTTATCTTTGATATGTTTACCGGTCATCATTGGATGTATAGTTTATCAAGAAGTAGTCTAGTAGCATCCTAATCCAAGATTTATCTGTTGATTTTTCTTTAATGCTCTGTCGAAGATCTGGAACCATTTATTTTCTGCTCTGTATATTTCTTCTTCTAATCCAGGGATAATATCTTGGAAGAACATTGAGCAAAGATGGTCTGTTAGATTGGTCCTTTATTTCCACCTTGTGCACTTCAAAACTGTCAGTCGGGGATAGTTTCTAAGGCATATCTCGATTTGGATCCGCATCCTAAAATACCTTTGCGGTGACATCTTAGTAGCAGTTGAGTAGCCGGTTCTTCTAATTTAGTGGTTCTCAAGCTTTTATGCTTACGAACCCTTTCAATGAGAAGCACCTTATCATTAGACCCCAGGTGAAATAACTTTATACATTACATGACAAAATTGCAATTCTAACTTTCATATTTTTACCTGTCATCATTGGACATATAATTTATCAAGAAGTAGACTAGCAGCATCCTAATCCAGGATTTATGTGTTAATTTTTATTTAATGCTGTGTCAAAGATCGCGAACCATTTAATATTTTGCTTTATTTCTTCTTCTGATTCTGGGATGATATCTTGGATTAACATTTAGAAAAGAGGTTCTTTTAGATTGGTCCTTTATATCCATCTTGACCAGTGTCTCCAAAAATGTCAATCGGGGATCCTTTGTGGGGTATATTTCCTTTTGGATCCGCGTCCTAAAATACATTTGCAGTGACATCTTGGAAACAATTGAGTAACCGGTTCTTCTAGTTCAGTGGTTCCCAAGCTTTTATACTTACGAACAGTCCTTGAAACACTTTACAATCAAACCCCAAGTGAAATAACTCTATACATTTACATAACAAAATTGCAATTTTGACTATTATTTATTACTTATAGCTACTTTTAATAGTAACGTAATTAAAAATAATTAAAACATTTTGATATATATTGTGATTATATTGAAATTACATCTTGTGTTCTAAATTATAGAAACATTTTTTTCGGTACTACTTTTGAGTTCGGTGAGCTCAAACCCGTGCTGTGCTACGATGCAAAGATGCGGTCGCATCAGACGGCACTTGTAAGGGTACGGCAAAAATAGCGGTATAAAAACGTTAAACGTTTTACATCGCTAGGGCTGCACTTCGAAGAATTGAAACACATTAAGAAAAATCTCCCGTAAATTTTCTGGCTAGCCTCATGATAAGATATTGTTCGTACTTGATGCTTTGTGAATAACATTCCTAAGTCTCCACCAGCACTAATTTAAAATATTTTTATTTTTTTAGCGATTAATCTTATATAATTAGTAAACGGTAAAAATAATGGTAACTAGTTGATTTATCGGTATTTATTTTTATATTGGTAAAAATGAAAATGGATCGCAAATATTTTATTTTGTATTAAACCTTTTGTAGACCTTCAGTTATTGTCCAAGCATCCTCAAATTACATTTTACCATGGAATCCCAAGAGGTTCTTTAACACATTGTATGCGGGTATATTTCGCAGCAGAATTGTACCGGGAGTGGGCTTTGCACGTAAATTTACTTATTCAGTTAAATTTCAATAGATCGAAAATTATTTAATTTTACATCAGTCGCATCGATTGATGTCAAAACTAGTTTTTATTTGTCTAAATTTTTCCAGAATCTATGTAGTAGACAAGAACATTCGGCTTCGTTTACCTGTATATACCGTTATTTTTTTACCCACAAACAAACCATGTTTTTACACTAACCAGTAGTAGTACCTGACCCGCGCTCAAGTATTAATCGTCAGAAAACGTACTAGTACGTATCCCGTGCTCAAGTATCAATTGCCAGAAAACTTCTTTCTCTTTTCTCTTCCTTTTCTTTATTTTTTTTATTTTTTTTTTTTTTTAAAATTATTTTTTTTTTTTTTTTTTTTTTTTTTTTTTAATTATTATTTTTTTTTATTTTTGATTTTTTTTTTTAATTTTTTTAATTTTTTTTTTATTTTATTTTAATTTTTTTTTTTTTTTATTTCTTTATTTCTGTAGGCTCTTCAGCTTATCTGTCTATCTGGTAACAAATATAAGCACACATTAAATACTTGTAACATGTATGAGAGATAGAGGAAAACGCATGTTCAAAACAAAAAACTTTAATAAAAGGGTTTTTAAATGTGTTAACGACCATAAGTTTGATTTATTTAATTTTATTCATAGTTCTCATAATGTTCTTCTAGGTGCTCTTTAAAAATAGTTTTTAAAAAATAAACTTTTTGTGTATGCAGTAAAATCTGATTACAATGATACTGTAGCGACTGATAAAAAGATATTTTTATAGAAATTTTATCGTTATGGACAATTTATATATTTACGAACTCAATCCAGATATTTATAGAATATCTCGAGCGTTATTTAGAGATTAAATTTAACTTTCTTTAATTAATATAAAATGTAATATTAATGTTACTAATGAAACGATGCACAGTTACTAATTTAACAGTAATGGGCTATTTAACCTCTTTGCAGTTTTACCTTGAGTAAACAAAGAATACATTAAGTAATTAAGGAATTCCGCGATACCAAAGAAATTCTCATAATACTCAAGTTTATCGTTATAAACCAAAATTTGAGAACCTCTTTATTCTGGAATTCCTCATTTAACTTAGACAGTAACAAAAGAGGCCACGTAAGTTAATATACCTATAAATCCTAGTTTTGTATTGATTTTCTACAATTTTATCTATTTATTCTATAACAAAATATAATACAGAAAAAAAATTAAGTCCTTTATTTATTGTTTTACATAAAATATTGCAGTATAAAATATTTTGTTTTACATATAATTAATAAACTTTATAAAATTATCCTTATATTATTTTTTAACAAGCTGCATATTTAAATACCACTTGAAATAAAAATTTGAAAGTAGAAATATGTAAAATAAATTTATTACTTTATAAAGAATTACAACTTAAAAATAATAAGTTATAATAAAGCTAATACAACAAAAATGCAATTAATTTAATCTTCAAATTGTCGTAGTCTATATAAGTAAATATTAATTAAGAGAAGAGTCTAAACACATGCTACCTTTACTCTGGCCGTAGAGAGTCATAGAGGCTGCATGAGGGGTCAAGACCTCACGTTACTATAGAGCTATGACTGCATTACTACACGTGCTATAGAGCTATGACTGCATAAGGTATTTCTATAATAATACGTCGTAATAAAGTTCTACGTACTATGATTAACCCCTTCCGGTATGATTTAATAATGAAAAACTGTGCATGAAATAACCATTTAATTTTTATTTAAAAAAACTTGTTTCATTTTACAATTCTTACATATTCTTAATTAAAATCCACTTTTTACATAGTGTTAAATAATATCAGAAACAGTAAAATTAAGAAAATATCAAAGCAAAACATTAATAAGGTATACAGATAATAGTCTTCAAGCTAGTGGTACTTTTCAAAACAAAGTGCAAAGGAATTCTTAATTGTTTACACCGCCAAGTAGTCTCACTTTTAATTGGATTCTTGTAACACACACGGCATTTCTTAGTAGGTTTTCTTTTATTCTGACTCATTTGGCAATGACTTGTACCAAGAAATTCTAAGTAAACAATATGCAATAGTGACTTGTGATTTTCACAAGTGATAAAAGTGTTGCCAAATTCAGTACACTAGAAATTTTAAACTAAATTAGTTATCATATTTAACAGTAACTTTAATCGCATGACGAGTGTAGCTCGTCATTGTGCGGTATGGAATGAAAAACTAATGACGAGCTAGACTCGTTATTTTACCGGAAGGGGTTAAAAAAGTAACAATGTAAAACCTAAAACTTGATTTTATTTTTGAAGTTTTTTCTTTAAATTATAATTATATGCTTCTTTAATGTCCGAAAAACAAAAAACTTATTGTCCGATTTTTTTTTATTTACGTTATGGCATTTCATTTTTACCTTACCTTTTTTAAATCTTGATATAATAACCGATTAGGCATAATTAAAAAAAACTAAAAACTACCCATTAACTAATCAAAACGCTTTTTTGCTAGATAGAACATCTCACGATGAACCGATAATATCTAGTGGTATTTAAATAAAATATTCAAATATAAGGAAACCGTAAAACAAGTCACCCGTAAAAAAGAAATTAAAGGAACGATAATATAGTAGCAGTTGATTTTTAAAAAACATTGGATAAACTGTGTGTTTGAAAGTATGAAAATAAAACAAGTAAACTCTGATGATAAATATTTCTCACACTGTTACGGGAATCATAAAAAATATTCTAAATACGAAAGTTTCTATTTATAGACATTTAACATCGTTAAATACACATATAATCACATATAATCAGTGGACCGATTCGTGTTTACTATATGTTATTGTCTATGCATGATTTCTAGTACAACAGTAAATGGTATTTTGTGTCATTTCCATACAACTTTTATTACAACGTCTCCGGCAATTTCATGGTATTTGAACTCGAAAATTCTCTCATTTTAAAGTTTTAAACCAAAATACACTCCGATAATAGTATAGGATTAACTGAATAGCGGATGGCATTACCCCACAATCCATCAGATTTTTCGCTTAATAAGCTTCGCATACAGGTCTCATTTGACTATTCCCAATAGCAGATGTTGATTCGATTGCTTTTAGTACAAGAAAAGTTGGAATAATCTGAAATTTATGTACTAAGATAGTTAGTTTTTGAGCGATTGACAGAAATATTAAAGTATCCGTCTATGTTAAAAACGTCATTTTTTGCCAAAAATCAATTTTTTTAAATTTCTCTATTGTAAAATTTCAACTTTTAGGCTTCTAAATCTGTTTTTGTTTTGTCTCTACGGCATTTTAAAGAAAAGTTACAGCTGTTTAAGCATAAGTGACAGCTGTCAAAACAAACCTGAAGTAGTGATTTCGGAACCGGAAGTTGTGAATTTAAAGCCTTTTAAAGAACATTTTTTGGACAAAACTTTTTAAATTTTCATGAAGGTTAGTTTAAACATTTTTCTAGTATTTTTAATAATTAGCAACTAGACAATTAGAAAGTTTTGAAGTAAGAAAGTGTGTGGAATTTCAAACATTATTTTAATTTTTTAATAGTTCAAGTTGCTTTCATAAACTTCAAATGCGTTTTTCTCAGAACGGTATTTTTGATAAAATGTTGAAACTTAAAATGAGATTTCTCAAAAAGTTCTTAAAATATTTTGTTGAAAATTACTATGAATGCTTTTGATAGTATTTGCTAGTAAACGACCTAAAAGCTTTAAATTGGGATAATTTTTAATGATGTTACACTCATAGTTAGATATAAAGGTAATGAAAATTCGTTAAAAATTCAATGTGTATGATTTTGAAGGACAAAAATTTTTTACCAAAAGTAAATAAAGAAAAGATTTTAGGCGATTCACTAGTCCAGTGTATAAGAAATGTGTTGCATAAAAAATATTGAAATAATTTAATTTATTAAAAAATTGACCTTTTGAAAAACCCGATTTTTTTTACTAAATTTTCTTTTATTAGAAATTTTATAAAAACTTCTCCAGGAATAAATTTTTTAAGTGCATCTCTCTATGATAATATAAAAAATAAACCTAAAAATGTAAAAACATTAACTAGTTTCTACGTCTAAAGAAAAAAGTTCTCCGAACGTAGACGGATACCTTAATAGGGCCTGAACATATTTTCTCCTATGGATGATTTACAAAGATCTAAATATTATCAAATTTACAGCAATTCAGAAATTAACCCTTTGCACTCGAGAGGTGAATCTCGCTCACCACATGATATAATGCCACAACTCGAGAGGTGACTCTCGCTCACCACGTTATTTGGTGCAGAAATTCGATGCGCTGTGTACACTATTTATGTTTTTTATTTGGTGATTGATTTCTAGTTTGTTTCTGATATGGTTCTTATCGTCTTATCGTTCTTTTTGTTCTAAGAACTGCATATATGATCTTCAAAGACGATGCAATGTCCCTTTCAAACTAAGATTTTCTTATCTGAGATAAGTGCGGTACCAGGAATCTTACAGCATTTTCGGCATCAATCCGAATTTGACAGCCTTGGCCGAAGGAACAGAAAAATTGAAATTTCTTATCCCTATTACCATAGAACGTAGTAATGAAATAAGCTCCAGCTTCGACTTCAACCTCCGAATTCGAAAACATCCGCCTAAATGGAAAGCTGCATAGCGTTCTAACAGGAGTTAGAAAGGATTGCAAAATCTGCTCTCAAGAAATAAGCCCGGCAAAAGATATCAAACGACATACTATTTTACAACTTTTCCCGACAAGCCGGAAATGCATCTCGCCAGTTGTTACATCAAATATCATACAAAGCAAAATTACAAAGACTAATGTTTAAGAAATTATCTTCGTAAAGATGTAAAAATACATTAAATATTAAAATATAAAAGTTTTATGTGTTACTTTATGTGTGAAATCATTTTAAGTTAGAGGTAAGAAATTTACAGAAAGTACTTCTAAGCGCTTCGAGTTGCTGGTAAGTAAGCGCGGAAACGGTCTCGAGTGCAGAGGGTTATTAAAATTCTCTGGGAACCTTATTAGAGAGATAACAGAATTACTAAGAAAATCTTCTTAGCCTAATCTCTGGCTAACCATAAAGAAGGAAGTCCCAAATCAGATGGAGAGACTGTATCGAAAGTAAACTGGAAGTCTTCAGAGTCACCAATTGGGAAGTTTAAGAAAAAAATTCATGGACTGGAAATATGATGAAGGTCAAAGTAGAAGACTTTTATTAGAATGGATGACAACAGAATTACCAAAAACATTTTCTATGCTAAACCTTTGTGTACCCGTCAAAGAGAGACTCAAACGTAGTAGAGGTACTGTCTTGAAAGTAAATTGAAAATACTAAGCCACTAATTGTGAAACTCTAGCCAAAAACAGAATAACGTGACTGAAATTCTGAAGGTCGTGACCTACCCAGGGCTGACGTGCCAGTGGTTAGGTGGTGGATTTGGGAGCGCTACGGTCTACAGTTTGGCTACACGTGGACTAATGAGATCGTGATTTACTGCTTATAGGCGATTCCGAATGGTTACTAATAGCGATTCTAACCCTTCAACTCCGATACCCAACATCAGCGCCCTACCAGTTGGCAATCGCTCGGAATCATGCCAGTGAAGAAGGATAAACAACATATTTTCTGCATAATGTATCGAATCTAGTGGATGTAAATTTTGTCGAAGCTTTTTTGAGGGATAAATAGCCCCATTTACATGTGCCAGTCATGTACCCTTCTTTTTACCCGGGTAAAGGGATTTTGCTTGGAGGGTCGGAGAAACCAGTTTACATGGTCAATTATTTCTACCCCCCATTTCGCCGGGATCGTCGCTAGAAGTCACGTGATCATACGGGACGACAATTATCTGTAAGCACAAAGGATGATGAGAAAGGAGAATAAACTCTGCTATCACCCGGGTAGAAAGGTAGGTTCGTTCTACCCCTCAATTTTTTCCCTAGCTAGAGATTATTTGTGAAAGGGGAGTACAATTCACGTATCTACCCTGCATTCTACGCTGCTTTTGGCACATGTAAACGGGGCTTATGTGTTACGGAAGTAAAGTAGAAAAAGAGAACACTTTGCCATGCCACTGGCTGCTTTAGACGTATAATAACGGGTCGAAGTGCTACTGATTTTCGGACACGATGAAATCATTTTGCAGGACTTAGTACTGTCTTTTGGCGTGTTCTCGAACATAAAAACTTTGCCGAGTCTAGCGCTGGCAAATCAATTAATTAAGGGCTGATCTTCTCTCCATAAATATGACTAAAATATTTAGGCATAAGATATAAGTATACACACATATATGTGTGTATAGGCATTCTAATAAAATTAATACTGTTTGATTTAAAAATATGCCTTAATTCCCAGAACAAGCGTTGAATCAGCATAACACATAAGATGTTTTTAATCGCTCACAAGCATTGCATAGGATGTTGCACCTCCTGGAAAGTTCGAAATTTAAACGCGTAAACGCCATTGCGTTCTTCCGGAAATTACAATATATATATATTATATATATATATATATATATATATATATATATATATATATATATATATATATACAGTGGACTCCGCTTAATGTGATCGTGGTTAATCAATCGCTTATTGTTATCGAAATCACTTGGTCCCAATTTTCTCTATTCATTTGTATGTTAACATTATCGCTTTATGTTATCATAACATCGGTTAACGTTATCATTTTTCGAACCTCATTTTAACTGGCAAAGGAATATTCACAATATATTCAGAAGGAACCCATTCTTTTCTTTCCCTTTTCTGTTGTTTGATTTTCTGAGAACTCTCCCTCTTCCACCTAGGGAAATGGGGATGGAATAAAATAGTGGGGAATTACAGGTTCCTGGAATTTTTCAGAAATTAGCATACCCTGCTGGTGGTCAATGTTTGTCAGATAAGCAGAAGGCAAAACGTTCTTATCTAAACTGAGATGGAGCGTATTCCCATTTTATACCTTGCTCGCTTACATGCAGCTTGTCGGTATAGAAGCCAGAAAGCGAAATGATTTAACATTAAAACAAAAGATCGAAATATTAAATCGCTATGACAAGTTACCAAAAATGAGTAAGCGAAATGCTGCAGCGCACAACTGATCAATTTTTTAAATCATGTATACAATTCTTATGTTTTAAAGGATAATATACAGTACATAAATATAAGGCGAGATTTTTCAATTTATTTTGAAATTTAGTACGTGTGATATAAAGGCAGTGGGTAAATTTATCTAATTTTTTCATATCGTTTATTGTTATCAAAATCACGCTGTCCCAAACTGATCACATTAACCGGAGTCCACTGTATGTATATATATGTATATGTATGTATATATATATATATATATATATATATATATATATATATATATATATATATATATATATATATATATATATATATATATATACACACAGTGGAAAGTTCAGGTTATCAAATTTGTTTATCAATTAACATGTTAACCGTTGTGTGTTGAGATTTTAGATGTTCAAATAACATATGTGGGTACATTCTAATATAGATTTTACAGATAGTTACTTTTTAAGATGTGTAAAAATTGGTGCTTTGTAAGTTCATTTAAGTTGACAAAAATTTATCTGCACCGTTACAATTATTATTTAGTAATAATTTTGGACTAATACTGTCATCTTAAAAAAAAATATTCGAATGACTTTGTACAGTAGTACAAAGTCGTTCTAATATTTTTTAGAATGACTTTGTACTACCGTACAAAGTCATTCGTGGTACAGTAGTCTTTTGAGGTAGGATAAGTATATAAATATTTTATAACTTTGTAATTTTTTTAATTTTAATATTTTTGTTTATTTATTTTATATGTTACTTTATCTCTGATTGATTTTTAATTTATGCATAGTATTTTAAAAAAATATAGCTTACTATATAGTTATTCTAATTTAACTTTTCTTTCTTTTAGGTAAGTTTTCTGCTTCGTATACCCTTTGGAACACTTTTATAAAACTCCAGGTATGGTTTTGTATTTAATATAATAAATAAATGAATAAATAAATAACTTAAAACCTTCTGCGTCACTGTAATACGCATCATCTTTGGATATACATTTTCATATTTTAAGACATACAAAAATTCAATATGGTTGTTCAATATTTACAGAAACATTACATTTTTTATGCTATTTTGAACAAGTACATTCATATTTACAATCTAGTTATATTAACTTATACTCATTTTACCTTTTACACTTTTTTCCCTTTTTTGTTAAAATTCATATTTATACAATTCTTAAATATTAAATACTTTCAATATACATCCATCCATCCATCCATCCATCCATCCATTTATTCATACCTTAACACATCCATCCATCCATAGTATGACTTACAAAATTTTTAACGACATACATAAATATTTACCGTATTTTATGTTACAGTTTACAATTTTGCAGTGTCTATCAAAAACTATAATTGATTTATTGTATTTGGTTACAATTTGCACTCACAATATTATAGCTCTTTAATTTTTAATACTGAGTGCCTTTCAGAGTGACGTAGAAATAAACGAAATTATTTTATTTAATAAGTTATACATTTGTTCAGTTCTCTGAACATTTATTTTACTTACATTTATTCTATGATAGTATTGCCAGAAAAATATAACTATTTGAAAAAGAGTCATTACGTAGTAACTCGGATCCACCACCTTTCCTCATGGACAGCATGGGGTGTGGTATCTTCTGACTTTATATAGACAGGAAGGGAAACTATCATGAAGAGTAACAACATAATTTATTACATGATTTTGAAATTTCATGTTATAATTAACTGCAAAATAAATATTATATGTATATCTTCCAGTTTGACCGTGGTTCCAACCTTCCTGTTAGGTATCCAAGATATTCGGTTTACTAGCTGCTGTTAATCAATGGCAAAGGATAATTTTTGTTGTTATTGAGCTATGTGTTGCTTGTTTTGCCAAAATGTCCACGTATTCATTTCCCGTTTCACCAATATGTGCTTTCGAATTAAATACTACACATTAGGTACTATTATTATTACACATATTTAATATTTATAGACTAATCGGCGGTTTAAGCACAGTGTTTTCTAGGCTTTTTAATAGTTACCTGGTGTTCGTGTTTATTACTATTAGATTTTCATTCCTTTTGAAAGATCAAGTCAGAGAACTTAAGATAGCCTGAGCTTCAGCTTGATAAACAGAGTTATTATTACTGAATCGGATTTGAGATACATGTATAAGGCTATATCCTTTAATTACAAACCAAGCTAGACCAATTCCTGTTCCATCTTGCTTCCGTCCGTGTAAATCCCGTCTTTTATTATATTCGAAGTCTGTTTTTGAGAGTAAATTTATCTTAATGTTTACCGGGTAACTGTAAGAACACACCTTGGAATTTGACGTTTTTTGTTTCTATATCATTGAATATAATCGACTAATTACTGAAAATTATAATTTACTTATCATATTTAAAATTAAATATTCTGGTTAATTTGGAGGTATTGACAAATATTGGAGGTATCCCTGTCAAACAATAGAGAGTATAATTTTCTACTGTTTTGTCACATATTAATATCCGGATTAAAAAGATGCTTTGTGTCGAGCTTAATTTTCTTCTTCCATGTACGTTAAGAAATGGAAACCACCATTCAAATGCGTAAACTAATTTTAATTCTATTACTATTCTATATCAAATTTTTAACATTTAGCTAGAAATACCTCAATAGGTGTTCTCAACTCGCCTACCATTTATTATTCTCTGTGAAGTCGAAGCACTCAAATATTCAATATGTGGTATAAAACTTAAATGTGTGTCCAAAGGGATACCTAAATATGTAACTGAATTTGCTATTTTTATTGGAGGGTTATTTAAACGGAAACAGGGATACCTCCTGGGCAAGTCGATACCAAATTGTACTGATTTGGACTTCTCCACCGATATTACAATCTCAGGGATAAGTCATTACAAATCTTGTTGAATTTATATTTTTTAACCTTGATATACATGTTTGCATGTGCAGTATCGTAGATGTAAAAACTGCCAAATTATCTCTTTTAGTTTAAATAAAAAAGTTCACAAGGCATTTGAATTCTCTCGCTGCTCTTACTTGCACATGATTGCAATGTATGTACAAGAGCAGGAACTTACAGCATTTAAAAGTCCCTCTTCCACCTAGGGAAAATGAGAAACAAAGGGGAATTACACGTTCCTGGAGTTTTTCAAAAATACGCACACCTTGCTGGTGGTCAATAGTTGTCAGATAAGCTGAAGGCAAAAAATTCTATTCGGAACTGAGAAGTAGCGTATTCACATTTTATGCCTTGCTCGCATACCTGTATATACCGTTATTTTTTTTACCCACAAACAAACCATGTTTTTTAATCAGGGAAAGTCATGAAAAGTCATGGATTTGAAAAATTTTATTTTGGCAGATACCCTGTATATACACATATATATACATATATACACATATATACACATATATACATATATATATATATACATATATATACATATATATACACATATATATACATATATATACATATATATATATATAAAGTCTTTTAATGACTTACCTCTCTCTATCTCTACGTCTCTATCTCCGTTTTTATTTAAATCTCAGATATTGAAATCTCTATTCTTCGACTAATATTACATAACAAGTCATCTGTAGAGTGTTCGAGATTTTTTTTCTTTCAGGGAATACTTTCAATATTCTTATGATAATAAATATTAATATGATAATTGCATGAAAAATATCTCAATGAAATATTTATTTATGAAGCTATGCATTGAGATTTGTTAGGCGAGTAATGAAATAAGGCGAAAAGAGTAATTTTTATGGCGCCTCCAATATGTTTCTAATGAAAGGAAACCCTCTATAATAATAAAAAAGAAATTGCTGTAAAAATGGGAATCTGTCGCGTAAGAAATATTTGACATTTCTCGGTCTTTCATATAATCTTCTCTGCCTATTTTTTTCTCTTTTATCTCTTCAATATTCTTTCCTTTTTTATTTTATTCGCTCTTCAGCTATTTTTTTCAAAAGTTACTTCATTTGAACATTTTTCTGGGCTAAGTATATTTCACAGTAATTGAACACCGATCTTAAATGTGCTTGCCATTTTTTTTTCTTCTTGTCTTTCTTTGAAAGCGTAAGAAATAATGTTGTGTAAAGGAAGATTTGTTCTGTGAAATTTCTTTTCAATTATTTTTCTTCCGTTTCTTTCTTTTTTTTCGTGACAAATAGCGTGGCTGTTATTTTTCCGCATGTCTCATTAAATATTAAACAGGAACTTATCTTCAGTGTAATTATAAAGGTGGAATTGATATACAGTGGCCTCCGCTTAATGTGATCAGTTTGGGACACCGTGATTTTTATAACAATAACCGATTGATAACAATAAACGATATACAAAATTAGATAAATTTACCCCGCCCCCCGCTTTAATTCACACTTACTACATTTCAAAATAAAATGAAAAAACTTACCTTATATTTATGTACTGTATATTATCCTTTAAGACATACCCATATAGCTTGCATATTTGCAGCAATTTTGATTTTTTCTGGATAATATCTTGTCATAACAAATTTGACGCGACAAACTTGCAGCAAAACTCTTGCAAGTTAGACGGAGCATAAAGCAACAACTCCTTTACAACTCAATTTTGCTGCAAAACTGTGGCAATCTTGTTATGACAAACTTGGAGCAAGCGAAAATTCCCATCATTGCATGAGAGTTAAGATAACGAGCGCATGCACAAACGTTCAAGAATGACAACATGGCAGACGCGCCATTCCGCAAGCTGCTACGGATCTTTTAAAAGCCATTTGTTATTTTAATTATTCAAGTGTGGTTGTTTTTTAAAGAAGCATTTCTCTACAATTTGCAACTATCTAAAATTTCTAATAAATTAAATAGATGTGTTAATTTTATTAATTCACTAAGCAATGCTTTCATTTTCATGCACGTATATTGGGCCGTGTTAAACCGATGTTGAAAATTTTAACTTTTAAGTGAATTTTTGTCAAATTTTCTCAACCGTTCAATGAACTTGCTGCAAGTTTGATATGACAAGTTTGCGGCCAACTTTCACGAGAAGTGTACTGTAACTTGCATGTCAAGTTTGCTGCAAGTTGGAGGTATGGTGACTTCGAAGTTTGCGTAGACTTGCTGCAGTCTTGTTTCAAACTTGCAGACTTGTCATGCTGAACTTGCTGCAAGTTTGCAGGCTTGCAAAGAAAGACTGCTGCAAGTTTGCTGCAAACTAAATTTGCTATCTGGGTAAGAATTGTTTACATAATCAGGCTTGCAATTCCGTCACTTTTCTCACCTTTAGTCACTTTTTTTAGAATTGACCACTTTTAGTCACTTTTTTCATGGTGTATCACAGCAAAAGTCTGTTGTTGAAAAAAGAAAATATGAATTAATAACAAAATATTTTAATAAAAGACCAAAAATTTGATGCTCTAATCTTATTTTTCTTATTAAAATGTAATTAGTCATATGGTTTCCAGAATTTAGTTCTAGAATAAAGTTTCTGAAATCTACATTTGTACTGAAATGTACATTTAATACATTAAAGTAATTTACGTCAAATCACACACTTGTTTTTTCTTTTTCTTTACAATTTTTTAGATACTCTAATCTAGCTATGTACATATTTCAAAACATCATTAATATATATAGAAAATTGTGATTATAAAATTAATGTATTGTATGTATTCAAATGTAATTTATAGATTTTCTTGAATAAAAAGCAGTGTTGAGTTGTGTTAAACAAAATTTTTAACATTTTTGTATTTGACGCTAAAATCATGTCTTGCATGAATTATTTGATTTAGAGTTAAAATAAATAGAAAAATCTGAACAAAAGCATGTGTAATCAAGAGTAGAAAAATATCACTTTTTTTTCAATGTTTAGTTACTTTTTAGTCATTTATTCTGTATTATTTGTCCCTTTTCTCACCTTTTTGAAAGTACTTCAGTAGTTGCAAGTCTGCATAATAAAAATAATTGATCAATTGTTGACTGTCTACAATTATTTATAAGAAGTTCATTGATAAATCGTTCGTAATCATAATGTTTTTTTAATGTCATCGGAGCGTTGTTGTGCTCTACGTTTCAACACTTTCAATGCAATTCAGAGACTGAGAAATATTTAACTGAGCTGCAGCATTATGCTGACTCATTTTTGGTAACTTGTCATAACGATTTTAAAATTTCGATAATTAGTTTTAATGTTAAATCATTTCGCTTTCTGGCTTCCATATCGACAAACTGCATGCAAGCGAGCAAGACATAAAATGTGAATACGCTCCTTCTCAGTTCCGAATAGAATTTGTTGCCTTCTGCTTATCTGACAACTATTGACCAACAGCAGGGTGTGCGTATTTCTGAAAAACTCCAGGAACGTATAACACCCCACTCCTTTGTTTTTTTATCCATTTCCCAAGGTGGATGAGAGAGAATTCTTGGAAATTAAAACAAAAACGAAGGGAAATAAAAGAATGAGTTCCTTCTGAATACATTGTGAATATTCCTTTGCCAGTTAAAATGAGGTTCGAAAACTGATAACATTAACCGATGTAACGATCACATAAAGCGATAATTTTAACATACAAATGAATGGAGAAAATCGGGACCAAGTGATTTCGATAACAATAAGCGATTGATAACCTTAACCGCGATCACATTAAGCGGAGTCCACTGTATTTTAAACCCTATGCATATAGCTTCAAACCTGATTTAAAGAATATTTCCTAGAATGTTCAAATGGAATTTTTCTAACTTATATAAAATTTATTAAAACATTTTTAAACACGAAAATGAAATAAAATGCAAAGGCAATGTAAGTAAAGCACTAATAGACAGAGAATATGCATACCGCCAAAATATATAGGAAAGGTAATAACTTTGTGAAGGAATATAGCATAAAATGTAAACCAGCGTAAGGCACAAAAAGAAAAAAGTGCGTAAAATGCTAAAATGTATAGAAATTAAAACCTTTCCTTTGTGCCTGAATATACCATAAAATGCAAAGCATTGTAATTAAGGTACAAATACAAAATATGCAAAATCCCCAAATATATAGGGAAGGTAAAACCTTTGTGCATATTATAGCATAAAATACGAAACCAACGTAAGGCACAATTAGGAAAAGTATGGAAAATGCCAAATTGTATTTTCCCATTTGCAAGGTGAAAACCTCTGCCGGAATGTAACATAAAAGGTAAAGCCAACGTTCAACAAGGCTGGTTTTTAACTTAGCTAAATATTTTTCCAATTTTGTAAACATTGCTTACAATTGAAATGAAAATCCCAAAGTCCGACTGTTGAGAGAAAATAGATTATTCAACTCTTGCTAGATTTCGTTCTATTACTTGCATACTGCAGAATATTGTGCAATCCTGATATTTGAACAGATAAAATAAAATAATTTACTTCTTTTTATTAACCGTTTCATTCACTGCATGTTCTATTTATATATTCATTCACTTGATATAATATTCGATTTTGCATACTTTGCCTTAAATTCTTTGCTATGGTGCACTTAGAATCATTGCTTAAAATATAAATAAAACTACCCGAATTCAAAATATATAAGAGAAGGTAAATTCGTTTTGCCAGTATATACCATGAAATGGAAAGTCGGCGTAAGTTAGGCACATATAGAAAGAAACCTTACTTATGTTGTATTTTACTTAAATTGGCTTTGCATTCCATCCTAAATTCTGGTAGAAAGGTTTTTACCTTCTTACAAAAATGAAAGTTGGTTGGCAAAAAATGTATTTTCTACAAACAAAAATATGCATTTCGTAAAAATATTGTGAAATATTTTGGATCAAAATTATCTTTACTTTCGATTTTTGCATAGTTTACTATGCCTTAAATTCTTTACTATGGTGCACTTAAAATTTTTACGTAAGGTATAAATAAAACTACTCAAACTTCAAAATATATAAGAGAAGATAAATTCGTTTTGCCAGAATATACTATGAAATAGAAAGTCAGCGTGAGTTAGGCACATATAGAATGAAATTTTACTTATGTTGTACCTTACTTAAATTGGCTTTGCATTCTATCCTAAATTCTGATAGAAAGGTTTTTACCTTCTTATTAAAATGAAAGTTGGTTGGCAAAAAATGTATTTTCTACTAACAAAAATACGCATTTCTTATAAATAGTGTGAAATATTTTGGATCAAAATTATCTTTACTTAAAGAATATGTAACTATCTTTATGAAGTTTTCTTCTTTCGTCTCCACTTTTTATTTTATTTTTATTTAACATGCCAAACTTCATTTCACTAATAATCATGAGCACCTGTTGAATGAATCTCTTTAAAACTACATTTAGTATCGCCATTTGGCGCGGATTCACTCTCTGCAAAGTAATTTTAAGCAAGTTAAAGTGCTTGTTTTTATCACTTCGTCTCTGTGCATCTGATGATGCTTTTTAACCCTTTGTATCCTGATGGTACTGCTTCAATCAAACACCTATATATTCCTAATAAAGCCGTTTTTCCTGGTGGTACACACAAGGACATGAACGATGCAGTTCCTGAAGCAAAAAAGAAATGACAGTACCAATCAGGAATCCTTTTTATTGGCATAGTAAGGATTTTATAATTGACGTGCTGCATTCGAAGGTCAATTTTGTGGCAGAGTTGATACACGTGTTGTTCAATTGAGTAAATTTACTGGTTTATTACCAGTTATTTGGTACTATTATTTTTAGAGACTTCTATACTTCGCAGCTAAGCATTTCAATTGTTTTATTTATAATTTAATGTTTTATTTTCTATCATAGATTCAGAAATATATGTCGGTACTAGAAAGTACCACCTGCAAAATTAACTACTAAATTACAGTAAAATTTAATTTTCTTTTTTCTATGATTATTCTCCATTAAAACTTACCTAATGATGCAAAAATGCAGTAAGAAAGTGGATGGTAAATTAATTCAGGATATAAAGGGTTAATGATATTTATCTTTCCATGTTAGGAAAACTTTCACTGCATAATAATTTGCACTTAATCTTTCATTTTATTGCATATAAAATTTGACCTCAAGAGATAATTTACTTTAGTTTCTCAACAACTGGTCTCGGACGAGTTCAGTTTTTCTGTTCCAAAACTTTAAAGTGTTATAACTGAACAAACTCAGTAATAATCATGTGCACCTGATGAATGAATTTCTTTTAAAATTAAATTTAGTATCACCATTTGGCGCGGATTCCACTCATACCTCTTCACTCTCTGCAAAGTAATTTTAAGCAAATTAAGGTGCTTGTTTTTATCACTCCGTCTCTGTGCATCTGAGAGATACATGATGCATTTTAATAATATTTATCTTTTCACGTTTGGAAAACTTTCACTGCATAATAATTTGCACCTAATCTTTCATTTTATTGTACTGCTGCATATAAAATTTGACCTCAAGAGATAATTTGGTTTCTGAACAACTGGTCTCGTACCGGTTCGGATTTTCTGTTCCAAAACTTTAAAGTACTATAACTTAACAAACTGAGTAATAATCATTTGCACCTGATGAATGAATTTCTTTTAAAATTAAATTTAGTATTGCCATTTGGCGCGGATTCCACTCATATCACTTCACTCTCTGCAAAGTAATTTTAAGCAATTAATGTGCTTGTTTTTATCACTCTGTCTCTGTGCATCTGACAGATACATGATGCATTTTAATGATATTTACCTTTCCATGTTAGGAAAACTTTCACTGCATAATAATTTGCACCTAATCTTTCATTTTATTGTACTGCTGCATATAAAATTTGACCTCAAGAGATAATTTGGTTTCTGAACAACTGGTCTCGTACCGGTTCGGATTTTCTGTTCCAAAACTTTAAAGTACTATAACTTAACAAACTGAGTAATAATCATTTGCACCTGATGAATGAATTTCTTTTAAAATTAAATTTAGTATTGCCATTTGGCGCGGATTCCACTCATATCACTTCACTCTCTGCAAAGTAATTTTAAGCAATTAATGTGCTTGTTTTTATCACTCTGTCTCTGTGCATCTGACAGATACATGATGCATTTTAATGATATTTACCTTTCCATGTTAGGAAAACTTTCACTGCATAATAATTTGCACCTAATCTTTCATTTTATTGTACTGCTGCATATAAAATTTGACCTCAAGAGATAATTTACTTTACTTTGTCAACAACTGGTATCGGACTAGTTCAGATTTTCTGTTCCAAAACTTTAAGATACTATATAAGTCAACAAACTGAGTAATAATCATTTGCACCTGATGAATGAATTCTGTTTAAAATTTAATTTAGTATCGCCATTTGGCTTGGATTCACTCTCTACAAAATAATTTTAAGCAAGTTAAGATGCATGTTTTTATCACTCCGTCTCTGTGCATTTCAGAGGTACATGATGCATTTTAATGATATTTATCTTTCCATGTTAGGAAAACTTTCACTGCATAATAATTTGCACTTAATCTTTCATTTTATTGCATATAAAATTTGACCTCAAGAGATAATTTACTTTAGTTTCTCAACAACTGGTCTCGGACGAGTTCAGTTTTTCTGTTCCAAAACTTTAAAATACTATATTACTGAACAGACTCAGTAATAATCATTTGCATCTGATGTATGAGTCTTTGGTAAAAAAAAATTAAATTTAGTATTGCCATTTAATATTCATTCTAGTCATACCGCTTCACGCTATCCCAAGTAATTTTACATTCTTGTATACTCTACGACCAGCAGGTTAAAGCTCTTGTTTTTATCACTCCGTCAGTGTGCATACCGGTCACATTTTAGTGATTTATCTTCCTGAGTTTGGAAAACTTTCACTGCATAACAATTTGCACCCCATCAGTCATTTTATTGTACTGCAGCCTATGAGATTTGACCTTAAGCAATGATTTAGTTAGTCAACAACTGGTCTTGGATCATTTCAGATTTCTAATCCAAAACTTTAAAAAAAAAACAAAAACTAGCATATAACCCGTTATATGACGGCATCAGTAAAATTTTTAATTTTGCAGAATTGTAAAGTAACCTATCAGGCAGATCAAAAAAATGCTTTGTTTTTTAGCTGAGAATTATCTGGTACACGCTCAATAATTTGTTAATCTTCATATTCCTCTAAAGTCTCCCGATACTGTGAATGCAGTTTAGAATCACGTTGAGTTTATTTATTCAAAGTTTTCTTATCTACGCCGAAATTATCGTTCATGTTCTTCCCAATTTTGTTTGCCGCAGTAATTAATGCAGTAAAAGAATGAAAATATTTTTTCTACTACACCTTGGAGGATAAAATTTGTTGTTAATTCCTGTGATAAAATTTTCATTGCAACAAAAATAATCGATGATTTAATTTAAAATTATCACATCTGTATGTAATCTATTATTATTTAAGCCAAATATAAAAGAAAATTATTTACGTAATATCTAAGTTTAGTGATAAAACGTATGAAAATAATGCAATCAATATTTAAATAATTTAAAATAAGAAATGATTAAATGAGATGGTTAAAGGAATGACCTCATAATGTTTTTACCTATTTATTATGTGACAAATTGATAAATTTAATCGCCTGCTCTTAACCTGGGAAAATAGGGCTTGAAATAATGGCATTAAATGTTAGAAAAGAGGGGACGGGATGGATTTCGAACGTTGCTAACCCTAACTCATCAAGAATCCAATATGGATGCTTCTATCCATTCCAGGGCCGAACGATGGCCGATTGGTTAGGTTGCTGACCTTCTGTACCGGAGTTCGCGGGTTCGAATCTTTCTATGGCATGGATGTTCGTAGCTTTTCGGAATCGGCTTTAAGCTGTAGGTCCCGGTCTCATTAGCCCTCGTGTGCAAAAAGTAGACCGTAGCGCTCCAAACCAAACCAAACCAAACCTATCCATTCTAGGTCCAACTGCTTCATAAATTCGAGGACAGACGACAGATTATTTAGTGTGTATATATATATATATATATTTATATATATTTATGTAGATATATATATATATATATATATTATACATGGTTTCCCCGCACCTGGAAAGTCGGGGAAAGTCATGGAAAATCATGGATTTAGACAATGGATTAATTTTGTCATGGAAAGTCTTCATTTTTCAAGTAAAATGAGTAAAAGTCATGGAAAGTCATGGATCCGCTAAACTACCGATTAAAAAAATGCATTGAATTGTTTAATTCTGTTTTTACTTGTCATTTGGTTGAAGTTACTGAGTTTGGTATTTATGTATTATCCTATTGACCAAGTAAAATTTGTTCGCCAAGGAAACTCAAAGCAAGAAAGCTTAATGGGTGGGTAAATGTATATTATTCTGGTTTTTTCTTAAATTGTAGATTAAAATTTTATTAATATAATAATTATTTTTTAATAAAAATTAGTTAAGATTTTTTGCACAAAATATAAGTTTATCTTTAGGGATATTGTATATAAATGTTATAGAGTTATATTTGTCTATTATTCATGGCACCTGGATAATATCAAATTGGAAACATTTTGATTGAAAAATTGCTCTAAAAATATATATATGATTAAACTTAGGTATGTAGATACAACAATTTATTTTTATGTATGTGAGTTTATTAACACTTATAAAGTAAGTTTATAGTTTTTTATGATAAAATTCCTGTAATTTCTCTAAAAGCATATATTTTATTTGTATGTACATCAGAAGTTTTATTAATATATACTTTAACGAAAGCTTTTTAAAGTCATGGAAAACGATCTGCTAAATAAGGGAAAGTCATGAAAAGTCATGGATTTGAAAAATTTTATTTTGGCAGATACCCTGTATATATATATATATATATATATATATATATATATATATATATATATATATATATAAACTGAATTAAGTCCTGCTTCAACTGACACTGGTTAAAATATTCGCAGTTTCGGGATCTAGTTTGTAAATGTGTTTTTAAAAGTAACAAGTGCGAGGTGTGCGCTTGCGTAACGGAATTTGAGTGCTCTGAATTTCGAATCGTGACAAACTTGGTTCACCAGATGAATGTTAATGAATAAGCTGGCCTTTAGCTCGACGTCTTAAAACTTTCATTCATTACCTTGCGGTTGGTTGTTTGAATCTCAAATACTGATGTAGCGGGGATAACGGCTTTTGTGCTCGGGTTATTTATCGCCATAACCGGTACGGTTTCGGGGAAATACTGTTCTTTCTCTAATTTATTCCGCTAGGAGGTTTTGATATGGGATTGTATTTGATGTAGTCCGACCACGGATACTACACTCCGGTTGGGAGAGTGACAAGAATGTTTCATTCTTTCTGTTGGGTACATAGATAGACGGGATTGAAAGGACATTTGAATAGCTTTTCTGCTGCATTTTTGTGGTGCAAGAATGCAACTATTAAAAAATAATAGAAGTTACTAAATGTTTTTAAAGTTACTTTTTCAAATAGGAAATGACATACCTTTTTCAGTAATAGGAGACAAATACGTGGTTTATAATTGTTTAATTTTTCGCTCATTAAACTTATCAACATCTTAATTATAGTATTAGTTTAAGATCAGCATAATTCGGTGAACACCAAATTGTGACGGAAGATAAAAATGTGAAGGGTTTTTTTCTTCGATGCTGCTCACAATACAGACAGATGTCTTTACTCCAAACACGGCATCGAAGCTTTTATTCGTTCTTCACTATTCGAAGAGCACCTATACCTTAAGGAATGTTACAGACGGGAGTAACACTGTCCCCGCTAGATTCTCATAATTTAAAAGCAGTGATCAAGCAGACTTCCCCCCAAGCTGGGCTTGTATGATTTGAACTAGAAGGACATTGTGAACGCGGACTTATTTTACGTGCCAGAGCTGCTATTAATAAACATGGCTGATTTTTGGCCAGATCGAGTTTTGAACTCACAACCCTCCTGTTATGAGATCGACGTCTTTGCCAACTAAACTACCGTGGCTGTAGAAATCTGAAGTAAGGATCTTAAAACAAAGAGTAATTACTAAATGATTTGTACAGCCAATCTTTATCAGGCCATTTCTATGAACAAGACTTCTAGACATCTGTATATAAAGTACCATCCAAACCTACCTTTCAAGAGCTTTTTTATCTCCTCTGCTAGAAGAGGTGTCTCCCCCCCAAAAAAAGAGGATAAAAATCTTTTAAATCAAGTATTATCTCATATAGTTACGTCCTCAATTGAAATTGCAGCTTTTGTATTAGTCCCTGTCTCGCACAAAAATTAATCAATTGCACTATTGATATGTCGAAATAACTGATGGTTATTTGTTGATGGTTGGATTTAAATTCTGTGACATCGAATCTGACTTTTGATACTGACTTCTGTACCTTTCAGGGGCGTCAGGATTCTCATGATTCCAAGACTTAATATTTTAAATTCATTAAAGCTATTATAATTTACATTGCTCTGTAAATTGACAGAAAGATTAATGTTAGTTTAAAAAGCTTGCTTGCTTCTTAACTGGATCAGATAGGATAGGATCCTTTCGTGTAGTTTGGATGCGGAGAAAACAGTCAGTATGGACACTATTGTTAATTAGAACAACACAGGTATTTATTTACATAAATGTATATCAAATGAATAAAACATTGGCATCACTTGATGAGCTTCAGAGCAAAACCATCAAAAACAAAATTCATGGACGAGTGATCTCAAAGATAAAAGGAATAATAAAAACGTTCGGTTGCTTTATTTATTTGTCCGACGAGAATCATTTTCCGAAGTATGTCATCACGGGAAAGAGATGTCCATCCATCCAAGGCACTCTGATGTCTTCTCCATTCTTCTCTGCCACTTTTACAGTACCAAAAACAACCTCCTCCCCCTTTCGTAATATGATCCACCAGAAAAATCGTCATCTTCAGAAGAACCGCTTCTCACCCCCTTGTTTTAGAGTTACGCCTAAACCACCTGCAACAGATTCTTCTGATGCTCGACCGGCTTCAAAATTGTCAAATCCGGTGACTTTATGAGCCCAGTAACTATGTGGCTTACATCACCGAAGAAAAACGGGCATTTCCGATGGCAAGATGGAGCGTCGTGCACGTACATGTTGCAAAAAATTAGTTGCAAAAATTAGTCCAAACTTTACAATTAACAAACTTAATGTTCTAAAATACATCTACCTTTTTAATAAAGTAAGACTATTTCTGATCGAATGTTGGCAGTGTTGGCTACATTCCAGAATGACGCAAGAGCATCAATAAACACCTGATAAAACTTAATAATTCGAGAAAAATCGTATTATTTTTATGTTAAAAAATATAAAAATATGTAAAAAAAAGGTAAACGCAAAATTTAAATAATTTGTATTACTTTTTTCTTTCTTTTTCCCTTTTTTTTTACATCGGAATCAACACTTATTATTTTGTTGGTCACGAAATTACCAGTGTAAGCCCTTGGTGAATATGAAATAGAAATTTTATTAATTATTGGCAAGTTTTTTTAGTTGGGGGATGGCAATTTAGGAACGTATGTGGGTAATCAATGGCTTAGGAAAGGCCCTGGAGGTAAATTGACCAGGAAGTTTGGTTATGTATGGCAGATGATAGCCTAAGGGCTAGTGTGCGGGGATAGAATCACGGAAGGCTGGATTCAAAACTCTCAGGGATACTGAACTTGTGTATTTATACCTAGAGAACGTGCTGATTCAATCTCGGGTCTAGATGTCCTCTTGCTCGGAGGCTAGTAGTGGGGAGAGAGAAATCAGGATCAGGAGCGAAATTCTTCCCTCTTGAGGATAGTCAAAATCGAGGGGATTCTCTGGCGTGGCATCACAACTGGCTTACATCCGTCAGGGTACATAACCCGTTGTGAGATGTCAAAGATCTAATTATATCGTCAGCAGTTAATTACTGATATTTAAGACTGACAGGGATACTGAACTTGTCCATTTATACTCAGAGAACGTGCTGGTTCCATCTGTAGGTCTGGATGTCCTCTTTTTCGGAGGCTAGCAGTGGAGAGAGAGAAATCAGGATGAAGAGCGAAATTCCTTCCTCTTGAGGATAGTCGAAAGCGAGGGAATTCTGTGGCGTGGCATCACAAACGGTTTCTTCCGTCAGGGTACATAAGTTATTGTGAGATGTTAAAAATATAATTATGTCGCCAATAGTTAATTGCTGACGTTTAAAACTGACTGGGATATTGAACTCCATTTATACCTAGAGAACGTGCTGATTCAATCTCGGGTCTAGATGTCCTCTTGCTCGGAGGCTAGTAGTGGGGAGAGAGAAATCAGGATCAGGAGCGAAATTCTTCCCTCTTGAGGATAGTCAAAATCGAGGGGATTCTCTGGCGTGGCATCACAACTGGCTTACATCCGTCAGGGTACATAACCCGTTGTGAGATGTCAAAGATCTAATTATATCGTCAGCAGTTAATTACTGATATTTAAGACTGACAGGGATACTGAACTTGTCCATTTATACTCAGAGAACGTGCTGGTTCCATCTGTAGGTCTGGTCTGGATGTTCTTTTGCTCGGATGCTAGTAGTGGGAGAGAAAAATCAGGATCATTGGCGGAATTTCTCCTTCTTGAGGATAATCAAAACCGAGGAAATTCCCAGGCGTAGTATTACAAACGGTTTAAATCCGTCAGGATACGTGGCCCGTTGTGAGATGTCAAAGATGTAATTATGTCGCCAATAGTTAATTACAGACGTTTTCGTTGCTACTTAGTAACTGGATGATAGCCAGACTGATGTATATGTGCACACATTCTTTCTTTTTTGAAAGAAATAAGGGACTTTGCATTTCTATTTTTAAATTTTTTACGATATTTTTATAATAAAACCCATAAGGTTTCCGCGCACCTGGAAAGTCAGGGAAAGTCATGGAAAATCATGGATTTAGACAATGGATTAGTTTTGTCATGGAAAGTCTTGATTTTTCAAGTAAAATGAGTAAAAGTCATGGATCCGCTAAACTACCGATTAAAAAAAATGCATTGAATTGTTTAATTCTATTTTTACTTGTCATTTGACTGAAGTTACTGAGTTTGGTATTTATGTATTATCCTATTGACCCTATTGCCAAGTAAAATTTGTTCACCAAGGAAACTCAAAGCAAGAAAGCTTAATGGGTGGGTAAATGTATATTATTCTGGTCTTTTCTTAAATTGTAGATTAAAATTTTATTAATATAGTAATAATTATTTTTTAATAAAAATTAGTTAAGATTTTTGCACAAAATATAAGTTTATCTCTAGGGATATTGTATATAAACATTATAGGGTTATATTTGGTTATTATTCATGGTCACCTGGATAATACCAAAGTACCCTGAATTCAAATTGGAAACATTTGGATTGAAAAATTGCTATATGATTAAACTTAGGTATGTAGATACAACAATTTATTTTTATGTGAGTTTATTAACACTTATAAAGTAAGTTTATAGTTTTTATGATAAAATTCCTGTAATTTCTCTAAAAGCATTTATTTTATTTATATGTACATCAGAAGTTTTATTCATATCTACTTTAAACGAAAGTCATGGAAAATGATCTGCTAAATCAGGGAAAGTCATGAAAAGTCATGGATGTAAAAAATTTTATTTTGGCAGATACCCTAAACCCATAAGATACAAAAATCTATTAGAAAAGAATTTTTGGTTAAAGTACAAAACTATTTGATGCAAATTGAATCCAGCAATATTTAAAAAAAGATATTCCTAGTGTACACTGAACAATTCCATTTTTTCCCTCACTTTATCTCTCGAATTTATATCGAAACAAAACTGAGTATCGATTTTCATTTTCGTCATATGCTATTTTTATAAGACAATTGTTTAAAATTATATAATATTTCAACAACTGTTATCGCAATTTTACGGTATTAAATCCTTTACAACTCCAGAAAATTCTTTGCAATTTCTACAACATACAGAATTTAACGGCTAACATTTATAGATAGTCTGCAAAATTTTGAATAAAAAACTCATAAAAGTAATGCACCTAGAACATTTCGAAATTACGATTCAAAATTCGATACAAAAATTGTCAAACTGGAAAATATACTGGAATATTCTGGAAAATAAAATAAGGGATAATAATAATAATAATAATAATTAAAAAAAAAAAAAACAGGTCTCAGTGCAGTGTAACAATTATGCCATTCAAAAAATGTCTTTTGATTATGAAGCGTATATCTAACTCAGGCTTGCAATTCCGTCACTTTTCTCACCTTTAGTCACTTTTTATACAATTGATCACTTTTAGTCACTTTTTTAAGTAAACAGTCACTTTTAGTCACTTTTTTCATGGTGTATCACAGCAAAAGTTGTTGAAAAAAGAAAATCTGAATAAATAACAAAATGTTTTAATAAAAGACTAAACATGGGATGCTCTAATCTTACTTTTCGTATTAAAATGTAATTAGTCATATCGTTTCCAGAATTTAGCGATTTTAAAAAGTCGTAAAGAAGTTCCCGAAATCTACATTTGTACTGAAATGTACATTTAAATACATTAAAGTAATTTACATCAAAGCACACATTTCTCTTTTTCTTTTTCTTCACAATTTTTGCTTAGATACTCTAATCTAGCTATGTACATATTTCAAAACATCATTAATATATGCAGAAAATTGTGATTATAAAATTAATTCATTGTATGCATTCAAATCTAATTTACAGATTTTCTTTAATAAAAAGCAATGTTGAGTTGTGCTAAACAAATTTTTAACCTTTTTTGTATTTGACGAGTTAAAATAAATAGAAAAATCTTAATAATAGCATCTGTAATGAAGAGGAGAAAAAAAATTCGTTTTCTTTTTCAATGTTTAGTCACTTTTTAGTCACTTATTCTGTATTATTTGTCACTTTTCTCCCCTTTTTGAAAGTACCTCAGCAGTTGCAAGCCTGCTAACTTGATTTTTTTTTTCGGAATAAAATTTCATTTTGTATTTTGTTCAAAGTCATTTCGAAAGTCCCTCCTCCCAAGCGGGAATTTTATAGGGCACCTGGAAAGATTCAATGTTAGCATCATATCATGTTTTGCTGTTAATTAAGCGCTTTCAATTAACGAAATATTCTAATTAAAAATATATTTTATGCGTGTTTTCGAAAGCTGGATAAAATTTTCAATCTTCATAATACTTTTAGTATTTGTCGAAGTATTGCCTCGTGTTATTGCTAAGAAATATTTTAATTAGACTTGATTAATTTTCTCGTTTCTGTAAAACATTTTCTGTGCTCGTCTAAAAACGTATATTATTCCGACCTATCCGTGCGTAAGGTTTCTATGTCTGCTTCTCGTCATTTGTTTAGAATTGTATTAAATATCATGTAACGTTCAAAATATTTCACTTTTCCTTCCGCACGCGCGAAGGTGGAAAGACAAATTCCCCCCAAAACTAAAATCCTCGTTATTTGTTATCTGGGAGAAAATTTCAGGTGTAGCGGGGTAAATGTAATCCCTGGAAATACCCGGACGTAAAAGTTACTGTGAAAAGAATACACAGAGACGTTTGAAAGCCAGGGAGGGGAAAAGAATGTTTGCTTTTCTCGCTTACGGGAGGGGAAAAAAGGGAGGAAAACTTCCCCTACCAAAAGTTTATAAGCGTCGAATATTCCTCGTTAAAAATTTTCGCTTTTGATTGTTTATTCTGGCACATTCGAATAAATACAAAGCGCCGGGTTCGAAATTAACCAATTTGTATACCGGCGCAGAAAAACCGAAGGAGTAGTGAAGGTGTTTACCGAAGCACCAGTTTCGAACAAAATTTAAAGGGAGTAAAAACTAAACAAATAAACTGCTCGGTGTTGCGATTTTTCAGTTTTAAAGGCTTGGGGTAAAAATTTCTGGATTCGCTTTCGCGGGTATAATTAATTTCTTGATGTATTCACGTTTTCGCTCCTCGCCAAGAGAAATGCATAGAAACTCTTTATTCTTGTCACGTCTGGATTTACAAAAACGTTTACAGTGCAGTGTGAGTAGTTTGCTACTCACCTTGGTTTCAATTAGAACAGCGTTTGTTAAGATCAACGTAGACATCGGGTTTAGCCTCGAATCGAAAAATAGTCAAATATTAGCGCCAGAGGCTTTCTCTGTAATTAAATGAGAAAATTTTCTGCTTATTGCTGATTAAAATCGTTTCAAAGTTATAAAATGCTATCATCAATGTTTTGTATGTATCTGCTTGATATAAATTTATTCCTCATTTTACAGCTTATTGAATACCAAGCACTTGTTTAAAATAGCTTAATTGAATTTCGTGCTTGAGCGAATTTTGTTGTTATTTTTCTCACTTTAATTGCACTGATAACCGAAATTCGTGCCGTCTTGTACATTTTTATAATTTTTATCATTCTGTCTTTAAGCATAATATGAGCCTTTGAGAATAATGAAAAATATTTTCCGTAAAAATTCATCTTGCATCTGATCTTTTGAAATAGTAGTTTACACATTGTGGATTGAATCTTGTTTCCTTTATTAAAAACAGGCCAAATTTGCTACTGTATTAAATTTTTATAGTTAGAATTTTTTTATTGTTCTATAACGTTAATAATAAAGTTATTTAAATGGGAATTTACATTTTTTTTAAAATACAATATGCACTGGCACTCTCGACAATACCAACAAAACTGTGTAAAATATGATTACGATTAGTGCATTAGTTTTTTCTGTTATGCGAGCCAATACACACACACACAGATGATATATATACATACATACATACATACATACATACTTAACACGCACTAGTAAAGATGTCCGTTTTAGCAGCTCAAAGATAAAATTTTAATTAGACTTGTGTCGTTCTCTTCAATGTGGCCAGACTGCATCTTACGTTATTAATGCTAGATGGTTAGGTTTCTCCTTGCGTAGTAGCCCGGGCAAGTGAAAATAATAAGGGCTTACAAATTAATGTGACTAGAGGAAATAGTTGTTACATATATATACATGCATATACACGTGTATATACATACATGTATGTATATACACATATATACATGTGTATACATATATACACATATATACATGTGTATATATACACTCATGTCCATAAATTAAGGATAATGAAGTTCAAGCTATGAAAGAGACAAAAGCAAAACAAATTTGACTTATTTGTAAAGTCTATTTATTAAACAAAAGGTAAAGAGCAAAAAAGATGCTATATGTTTGACATAATTAATAAAAATTGCGATTTTTACTCCCTGGAGCAAATTTCAAAAAAGAACCTATTTACAGAAAATAGTATAACATGGTTAGTATGATGGTTAATACGGAGTATGGCTCCCGGACTATGCAATACAAGCGTTACAACGCCTACGCATGCTGAGTATCAGATTATCAATCTGATCTTGGGGAAAATTACACCACTCATCAAGCAATGCCCTCCGAAGTTCCGATAGACAGTTGGGAGGGGGTTGACGGGCTGCAATTCGTCGGCCAAGCATGTCCCACACATGCTCTATTGGATTCAAATTCGGTGAGTATGCTGGCCAATCCATACGGGTGATATCCTCCGATTGAAGGCATTCGTCTACAATGTTTGTACGGTGAAGTCGAGCGTTGTAATCCATATACAGAAATTCGCCCCGAATGGCGCCCCGAAACAAACGTACATGTTGTTCCAGAATGACATCCTGATAGATGTGGCCTGTCATCGTTACACTCTGAGCATGCAGGTCAGTTCTGGAACCAAGAATAATTCCTCCCCAAACGAGCCATCCTGCACCACCGTAACGGTGTCATTCAATGGTGTTCTCTTGGTGGTAACGGGTACCTGGCGCTCTCCATATGAAAGTCCGGCGAGAATCAAAATGTAAACTGAACCTGGACTCGTCGGAAAACATCACACAAGACCACTGTTGCGGTGTCCACAATGCATGCTCTCTAGCCCAGCGTAATCGCTTTCGACAGTGAGTTGCGGTAAGGGGAACACATCTGACAGGCCTACGAGCATATAGACCAATGTTCCCTAAGCGTCTGTACACGGTCTGCCTTGAAACTGTTGTACCGGTAGCTGAAGAGAGCTGACGAGACAGGTCTGATGCTGTGCTCCGTCTGTTTCTTTTGGCAGTAACTGCCAAATACCGGTCATCATTCGGCGTAGTAACTCGGGGGCGACCTGTGCTGTAACATCTACTCACATTACCATCATGTTTGAATCGTTACCAAAGCCTGGAGATGACACTCTGGGCGATTCCAAGTTCCTCGGATACTTCCAGCTGGGTACGTCCACATTCCAGTCGTCCGATAATTCTACCGCGTAAAAAATCATCCAAATGCTTCCTTTGTGCCATAACTATGCGGTTATTGCACTGAAAGGCTTTTAAAGCGCTTGTGAACAATTTTACTTCTTTGCTACCATTCCTTATATACCCCTTTCATACACTCTCGTCATTGTGACGTAATATTCGCGCCATCTGGTGGTTTCCTGCAATTTGCATATTCTTCTTCAAGATGTGTGTGATAATTCTACAGGTGAAATTTTTATTTTATAGCTCAATTTCTGTGTGATTCTGAATTATCCTTAATTTATGGACATGAGTGTATATATACACATATACACACACACACACACACACACACACATATATATATATGTATGTATAATTACATAAGGTGTGTATGTTTGTAGGTTTCGGCCATTTTCTGTCATAAACTTCAAAGACGATTCAATATGCGTGCATGCTGGTTTCTAACGTTAAGTCATTAATTCACGAGTTTTTTTTTCTTTCTGTAAATGTAACGCCGAGTTTCTTAAATCTTAGGTATTTTAAACTACACAGGCTGAAACAAATGTGGAATTTAAACAATTTTTTACATTATAACCTATTGACATTAGTGATTAGCTGTCTATTGGATGCCATTTTTTTAAGAAGACATTTATTTGTATCCTATTTGAACAAAATACTGTAAAATGCAGCTTTTTAGTATATAAAGCTATTTGTCATTGTTTTAGTTGATGTGTTTTTGGAAAAGATAAATTTACGTTCAAGGATTAAACTGTCTATCTAAATAACAAAATTATGAATAATATCAAATACTTGAAGATTAGTAGAGCACGATTACACGATTTTTAAACGATCTTTACACATTACACTATTAAATTTCCTGTTAGGCCTTTACATTGGAAATAGAAAGTTCTATAACTTTCGAATTCTAATATAAACGTCTTTTTTATTTAGCAATACTTGCTTTACATTATTTGAAACATGTACTTTTAAAAGTTTTCTTATCATAAAATGTTGTGATGGAGTAGTTTCGTTGTGTAGTTTAAGCAACATAGATGATTGCTTAAAGCTATATAATTCTATTTAATCATTCAAAAACCTTTACTTTGATATTTTGATATTTGATATTTACTCTACGTAGTATCAGAAAACATCGATCTCCCAAGTTAAAAACATGTAATAGTGTTGCCAAACATAAAAACAATATAAATGAAAATAATACATAAAATATAGATCATAAAAATATAACGTAAGATACGCAGTATTATTTTCTTTATTTGTAAAATCTATCAATAAATGAATTCCTAGAAATACGAAAAGTAATATAAGGGCTTTTAAAATCATTCTTTGCTTCTGTATGCTCTAAATTTTTCGGCAGTTCAATACAGACACCGTTTGATACTTGGAAATGGTCTGCAGCAGAGAGTATCTACTTTTATGAAGCCTAAACACCTGAAATTATATCTCGAATTTTAAAGAGTTCCTAAGGTTCCAATTCGAACCCACTGTCGCGATAAAAGTTAATAAAAGAAGAGAAACCGTTCCAAGGAAGAGAAAAATGTTCCTTCCCTAGAAAAATTTCTTTCGTTCAAAGTTTATTACCATGGAAAGTAAAATAAAACGGAAAGTTTAAATATTTTTACTCTCTCCCGCATTCGTTTGTTTACTCTCTGTCACGTTCGAATACAGTTAGCAGGTCGGAATTTTATCAATCCATTGAATCAACGCTGATGCGTCCAAAAAGAGTGTTTGTAGAAGAGTTGAATTTTTTGATACAAATTTTTCAAATCCTTTATTTTTTTAGTGATATCTTTCTGTTTGGTTTGCAAGAGTTATTATCGCTTCTTGTAGGTTATAATTATTTATTTATATATTTTTCTTTTGGTACAATTATATTTATTTCTAGGCTTTATCCCATTATTTAGTTTAATTTTTAAATATTTTTTCTCTCTCCCGCATTCGTTTGTTTACTCTCTGTCACGTTCGAATACAGTTAGCAAGTCGGAATTTTATCAATCCATTGAATCAACGTTGATGCCTCCAAAAACAGTGTTTGTAGAAGAGTTGAATTTTTCGATACAAATTTTTCAAATTCTTTATTTTTTTAGTGATATCTTTCTGTTTGGTTTGCAAGAGTTATTATCGCTTCTTGTAGGTTATAATTATTTATTTATATATTTTTCTTTTGGTACAATTATATTTATTTCTAGGCTTTATCCCATTATTTAGTTTAATTTTTAAATATTTTTTCTCTCTCCCGCATTCGTTTGTTTACTCTCTGTCACGTTCGAATACAGTTAGCAAGTCGGAATTTTATCAATCCATTGAATCAACGTTGATGCCTCCAAAAACAGTGTTTGTAGAAGAGTTGAATTTTTCGATACAAATTTTTCAAATTCTTTATTTTTTTAGCGATATCTTTCTGTTATGGCTGTAAGAGTTATGATCGCTTCTTATAGGTTATAATTATTTATTTAAACATTTATATTTTGTTACAATTATATTTATTTCTAGGCTTTATCCCAGTATTTAGTTTAATTTTTTCATTGTAATTATGGTTATGTCTTCCTTGGAATTATGCAATGCTTGTTTTAATTTATATCTATATATTTTCTAAATGTGAAGTTTTACTTTACTTCATTATTCGATGCTGTTAAGCATGTAACATTAAATTATTGTTCTGACACACAACTGAACTCAACATAAGCTATATACATAATTAAAAAAAAACTGATCAATTGTTGAATGTTTACATTTTTTTCTAAGAAACTCATTGATAAATTGTTCGTAATCATAATCAACTTGTCATAACGATTTAAAATTTCGATCTTTTGCTTTAATGTTAATCATTTCGCTTTCTGGCTTCCATATCGACAAGCGAGCAAGTCATAAAATGTGAATGCGCTCCTTCTCAGTTTTGATAAGCATGTGTTGCCTTCTCCTTATCTGACAACCGTTGGCCACCGGCAGGGTGTGCGTATTTCTGAAAAATTCCAGGAACATGTAATACCCCCACTTGTTTGTTCATTCCCCATTTCCCAAGGTGGAAGAGGGAGAATTTTCTGAAATTCAAACAACAGCGAAAGGAAAGAAAAGAATGGGTTCCTTCTGAATATATTGGGAATATTCCTTTGACAGTTAATATGAGGTTCGAAAACTGATAAAATTAACCGATCATATAAAGTGATAATTTTAACATACAAATGAATAAAGAAAATCGGGATCAAGTGATTTCGATAACAATAAGCGATTGGTAACATTATCCGCGATCACATTAAGCGGAGTCTACTGTAGTTATATTTTGTTGTTTGGAGAATAAAAGTAATTTCGTCACGATTCTCCGAATTTCTTGTTGTTGTGCCTTGTGGAATTTATATGTTAAACGGATCTAAAAATGGATACAAAATTTTAAATGATATTTCCTGCCTTTTGACTTTTGTCTGCTCAAAATTTCTCTTCGTTATATCTATGTGTGTGTGTGCATATTTGTATTCGTGTTCATATTAAGTTACTTTTAATTAAGAAAATGAAAGTATCGAAAGTTATTCGAAAAGTGAATCTGCAAGATTGTTCTTACATAGTAACCTATATTGTAATTAAACACATCGAGTGGTTGATGCGTTCATCATAAAACTGTGAAAGTTGAGTTACTTGTGTATAGTTGTATTTCGAGCAGAACTTACGTAGCACGTTTAGTAAAATGAAAATAGTTATATTTTGTTGTTCGGAGAGTAAAAGTGATATCGTCACGATTCTCCGAATTTCTTGCTCTTGTGCCTTGTGAAATTTATATGTTAAACGGATCTAAAAATGGATACAAAATTATAAATTATCTTTCCTGTATTTTTCACTTTTGTCTGCCCAAAATTTCTCTTCGTTATATCTATGTGTGTGTGTGCATATTCGTATTCGTGTCTTTACGAGGATCACTCTGAAATTTTTGAGATTCAACTAGGTTTTTAAGGTTATGCTTACAAAATTTTAGGTGTGTTCAAAGTAGTTTCATGCAGCATTAATGCATTTTTATTGACGAATTTTTCACAGATTAAATGCCTCAAGCCATTCATTTCTTAGAATAGATGAAAAAATGCATTTATAGCCACATCAATCTCTTCTTCTGAATGAAAACGACTTCCACGTGATTTCTTTTTTAGATTAAATAATAACCAAAAATCACACATAGCTAGATCAGTTGAATACGGCAGATGTTCTATCACTTTGTCATGGTGGAGCATTAGTCCCCGAACATTCACTTCTTGTAGAATTTGTCGAAGATATTTAGTGTTATACCAGTTTGCTGTTACTGTTTTCTGTCCTTTAAATTTTATGGCTTTGACCAATCCCGTACTTATGAAGAAAATGGCATACATCACTTTTTTACTGCTCTTTGTCTTTTCACCATTGTCGAAGTGGGATCATCTTCAAAGACACATACTTTGCTTTCTTGACGTATTAGAATGTCAAAAAACTGTATGTACGTTTCATCACCCGTTACAATTTTAGAAATGATGCGGTGGCCACCATCATTTAGCAATTTAAGAGTTTCTTTACTGATTCTGACACGCTCCCCTTTTTGGTGCTCAGTTAGATTATGGAGAACCCAACGGCAAACTACTTTTTTCATATGTAATTCTTCATTAATAATTTTGTGTATGGCTGCGGATCCAATGTTAAGTTCCTTCTGTATAATTTGATAGGTACAGCGATTATCATCCATTAACATTTTTCGTATGGCAGACACATTATCAGGGATGACTGCCGACGACGGCCTTCCTGTGTGTTCTTCATCCTGCAGAAAATCGCGGCTTCTGATAAATTCTTTAAACCATTTGAATACAGTAGCACGAGCTGGAGATTCATCACAAATGCCAATTGCAACCATTGAAAGCATTCATCTTGATTTAATCCTGTTTTAAAATAGTAGAAAATCATAGAGCGAAAATGTTCTCGCTTCAACTCCATTTTCTTTTTTGTTTAAAATTTATTCTACGCTAAACAAGTTGAAGTAAGTCCGTAAAAAATCGTTTACTGTATTAAAATACTTTGTATTTTAAAATTAAACCGTTATTTTCATTTTGTAAATTCTCGTCTGAGCGTATCTCAAAAATTTCAGACTAACCTTCGTATTAAGTTACTTTTAGTTAAGAAAACGAAAGTATTGAAAGTTATTCGAAAAGAGAATTTGTAAGATTGTCCTTACATAGTATCATATATTGTAATTAAACACATCCAGTGGTTGATGCATTCATCATAAAACTGTGAGAGTTGATTAAAAAAATAAAGAAATAAAAATAAAAATAGGAAGATAACTCACCTCTGCATTTAATTTCTGCATTCTAAATTTTGGGTAACTCAAATAAAGAACATCATTTAATGTTTGCAACCGCTTCTTCAGCTAGTTGATTTTTTTTCAAAATTCAACACCTCAAACTGTATCTCCATTTGCAAAGAGTTCCAAAAGTGCCGATTCGAATATACCGCTTCGGTGAAAGTTAATAAAAGAAGATAAACCGTTCCAAAGAGGAGAGAAAAATGTTCCTTCTCTTAAAAAAAATTTCTTCCGCTCAAAGTTTATAACCGTGGAAAGTAGTGTAAGAAGGAAGGTAGTTCTTTTTTAAATTTTCTTTTTGTTCTCCCACATTCGATTGTTTACTGTGTCACGTTCGAATGCAGTTCGCTAGTTGGAAATTTACCATCCCATTGAATCAACGTCGATGGAAAAGCGATGATGATCTAGAAAATCAAAGTGTTTGCCGAAGAGTTGAGTTTGAGAAACGAAATTAAGGGGAAAAAAAAAGATATCTTTTTCCTTAAGATTTTTCAGTTCTGTCGGCAAAAGGTTAGATGTGCATTTGTATGGTACCTTTTTTTTATTTATTTATTTCTAACCTTTAACTTAAGGAACAAATTTCTTTATGCAAACGCATATTTATCCGTGTTTAGTCGAATCTTTATATTGTAATTATAGTTGTTTCTTTCTTAAAATCATAAAGCGTTTGTTTTTATACTTCTCCATTCACAGTTCACGCAAAAAAAGGCCTTCTTATGTTTCATTATAGGAACGCTTAAAGTATGTAATATTATGTCTGTTTGCATGGCCATATTTATATAAATGATATTGATATACTAATTGAATCACTTATCTTTTTGTAGTATGTGTTTCTATATCTATCTATAAATATTTGTATAAATGTTTTCATATAAGCCCGTCATATGACGGGATCAGTAAAATTTTTAGTTTCCTAGAATTGCAAAGTACCCTATGAGGCAAGATTAAAAAATGGTTTGTTTTTTGACTGAGAATTATCTGACCGAAAATTAACACTATAGGTTTTTGTAATTTTTTGAGTATTAGAAGTGTAGTTTTACTCTTTCCGCTTAACACTAGATTGCCCGAGATTTCTTGTATACCTATATTGCCCCAAAACAGTCAAAATGACTGCATTGTGAAAAAATAACAAATATGTAAAGAAATTTGTTTAAGATTAATTTTTAATATTATATAATAAAGGAGGGCGGAAGTAACTACAATTATTCATAAACCCATTTATATGTTATAGAAAAAGTCACCAAATTCTAAGAAATTGTGTCATTATATTTCATAATTGTTTTTTTAATTGAAATTAAAAAACAGTCAAAATGACTGCCTTGGGCAATCTAGTGTTAAATAAACTTAATTTTGATTAATTCAGCACCTTTAATTAGGTTACGGCTATAACCGTCATGGCGCCAGCTGACTCTAGACACTAAGTAATGGTACGATGGCGGCTATAACAGCAAAAATTTCAAAACGTAAATGACAGGTTCAATGACTCAAATAAGCAAATTTTTGTGTGCTACAAAGTATTTTTGGGAGTTTTAAACGAAATGTTAGTTCTTAATCAAACAAAAATAGAGAAATGACAAAAAAAATTTTATAATAATTTTATGATTATTACACATTATTTTCGGTGTGGAAAACGAAATTCAACCTAAAATATTATTTCCAAAACGTGACACTAGGCATCTACTTGTACGCCGGTAATTGCACATTTGTGCCGCTATAGCTGTAGTGTCTAAAAACGACCGTTTCGTTTTGGACGGCTATTGCCGTCATGCCACATAGTGAACTTCGTTTTGACAGCTATAGACGCAAGTGTCCGTCAATGTGTTAACTTGAAAATGTTCAAAATTATGACATTAATTTTTACTCCAACGGTCTTTACTCCAACGGAAACGAATTATTTGTTGATATTGGTTTCCAAACGGATGCATTTATACGATTTTATACGAATTATGTTCATACAAAGTTATTTCCATGTAAAGCAGAAGGAGTTGAATTTCATTATGAGTTGATAGTTATTTGGAAGGCGAATTCGTAAAAGAAGCATTTAGTGTCTTGCGAATCCAAATTAAAATAAATACAAATCATATTTTGTATTTATTATTTTTTAAAAGAACGATAAATGCATTCTTGTTACTGTAAATGCTGAATTTAATAAAAAATATTTGTTTCTATATCAGAAATCGACGGTTGAAATTTCGGAAACTCAAATAAAAGCACTATTGAATGTTTGCAAATGGGGCTATAGTTACAGCTAGCCATTTTTACCAAAATTAAACACCTCGAATTCTATCTCAATTTGAAAAGAGTTCCGAAAAAAAATAGATTCAAACAAAATACCGTGATGAAAGTTAATAAAAAAAGAGATACTGTTCAAAAGGAGAGAAAAGTGTTTTTTCTCATAGAATTTTTTTTCTGCTGAAAGTTTATAACCGTGGAGAGTAAGTAAAATAAGAAGGAAGGGGAAAATATTTTTTCTTTCTTCTCTCGCGTTCGATTGTTTGCACAGTCACATTCGAATCCAGTTAGCTAGTTGGAAATTTGCCGACCCATAGAATCAACTTCGATGGAAAAGCGATGATGACCTACAAAATAAAGTGTTTGTCGAGAGTTTGAGATTACAAATTTAAAATGAAATATATATATATATATATATATATATATATATATATATGTGTGTGTGTGTGTATACATACATATATAATATATAAACAAGTGTATATATTAATATATACGTACATATATATATATATATATATATATATACACATATAAACATACACACTGAGGCTGTTCACATTTTTAGACGATGTATATTATAGTCACAAAACTAAATTATATAAAATTCTTGAATTGTTTGAAATGTTCTAATTGATAGCCCTTATTCTGAACTATCTTGCGGCACCGTAATTTCCAAGATAATAATGCCTTTTGAAGTGTCAGAAGAGGTATTCTATCCCATTCCTCATGAACAGCTTTCTCTGTAAGAGTTGTGGGACGACGTTTGGATAACGCAGATTTTAAAAGTCCGAAAGCAGAAAAATCCATAGGTGATGCCTCGGGAGATTTAGTATTGATATCAGTGAAGGGTATAGCCTTGATACCGTTTTTTTTTTTTTTTTTTTTTTTCTTTTCTATTTCTTTTAGGAAATTTGCAATGGATTTTTATATGTGACTGCTAGCAAATCCCAGAAAGAATTTCAATGTAACTTCGTTGACAATTAAACAAAACGTCTACGGTCTATCTAACGATCGTTACAAAATTTTGCATAAAATAGGGGGACGCAAATGAAAATAGTTTGCGCATCACTGCTTTAACCCCTTAATGAACAGTTTTTTTTTTTAAAAAGGCCAAAAAAATCATTTTTTAATGTAAAAAACACAATTTAGGACGTTGTATTGCCAAAAAAATTACAAAAATACAAAAATAATCAAAATTTTTATTGCATTTTTGGATTTTGATAACATTGCAGAAAGTAGTCGAATATTGTAATATTACACGCACATCGACTTTTTTTTTATCTTTCTTTTCGAATTCCCATTTCAGAATAAACATTATTATCAGTAAAAATACTTATTTATACTTTTAAAACATAAATAATAACAATACTAGTATTTATAAAATTAATCAAAATTTTCTTTTGTGTGATATATTTCGAAACAAGGTAGAGATATAAACAAGGAAGAGATAAGTCGTAAGTGATAAGTAGAAAAAAAAAAATATATATATATATATTTTATACTTGAATAAGTAAGTGTTATAGCTTACAATCCCATGTAAATGATAAATATCAATAAAACTTCGATTGTTGTTTTCAATTCTCGATTGCATTCGAGTGGAAAAATTATAGCAACATAAACTACAACGTCGCTCGAATTATCTCGAGTGTGCACAGTTTGGCCAGTTTAGCGAGCTCGAGTTAACTCGAGCGTGCATGTTAAGGGGTTAAACTATGTAAGCTAATAAAAATGTATTAAAAGTTATGTCTCTCTTTTCTTTCTTTTTCTGCCAACTCAGCACACTAAATTTTACCTAAGTCAAATAAAGAACACTATTTAAACTCTGTAAGCCGTTCTGCAGCATAGCTAGGTATTTTTATCAAACAAAATTAAATACCTCAAAATTTTATCTCGTTTTACACAGAGTTCCGAAAGAGTCCATTCGAACAAACTGCCGCGATGAAAGTTAATAAAAGAAGTGAAACCGTTCAAAGTAGGAGAGAAAAATGTTACTTCTCTTAGAAAAATTTCTTCCGTTCAAAGTTTATAACCGTGGAAAGCAAAATAAGAAGGAAGGGGAAAATATTCTTTCTTTCTTCCTCTCGCGTTCGATTGTTTACACCGTCACGTTCGAATCCAGTTAGCTAGTTGGAAATTTACCGATCCATTGAACCAAAGTCGATGGAAAAATGATGATGCCCCAAGAAAGAAAAAAAGCGTTTGTGAAAAATCTGAGTTTTGTGAAACAGCGTAAAAAAGGAGAAAATTATCTTTTCCGTTGCTAAGATTTTCAAATTTTATTTATGTGTTGCAATCTAATCATAGCATATACTTATTTATGTATTGAACTTTCGCTACATATTAGGTATTACAGCTAATTAAAAGGACGTGTTTGTTACGTTACACTTATTGATTTATAAAATTTTAGAAAATAAATACGAGTTTGAAATATGGTTTAATTTATCATATGAATTTATAAAATATGTAATATGGAATTCACTTTTATTACTGTGCGTCGAATTTAAGTTTTATTTAGATTGTAAGAAATCCATTTCTATTAAGAAAAGTTGAATTTCTTAGAAAATTCAATTCAAACATATTTCCTATAACTTAACTAGGGAAGAATATGATATTTCGAGCATTAATACATAATCTCCAATCAGGGCCCGACTAAGATACTTTTGTGCCCAGGGCACAATCCAATTTTTGTGCCCTCCACCCCCATGCAAATTTATAGCGACAAGTTATTATCATCATTACAGTCATATAAAAATTATAACATTGAATTAGCAAACAGATTTAAAAAATTAGCAATGAAGTAATATTCAAAATAATAAACACTAAATTTTCATTTTACGTAATCATTATTATTTCTGCTTAGCAATGCTAAAAATTAAGGACTTTTAAGTACCTAGAGTGACCCACTTTTTTATTTTCTACCTTGTCATACTCACAAGCTGTGTGTGGTGCAAAAAATAAATATTAATAATAGAATTAAAAATAATTTAGATTGATGAGATGATTTAATGGTTTATAGTGGTACGTTGCTAATAATCTGTCTTATAAATATGCAATAACCCATAGGATAAAAAGAGCACCAGGTTCGTTGAGGGAATTAAATATCAGGTAAATAACAGTAAAATTAAAGTAAATAGGAAACAATATAGTTCATGACAAACACAATTACCTCGTACAATAATTCATTAAAACTTAACGAAAGGGGAGTTGTGCATGTGGATTAAAAATTATACTGAAGAAGTTCAAATGAAAAGGATATCACTGGGGAAATGAAATTACTACGATGACATTGACATAAAATTCAACTGTTATGCACAAAATAATATCAAAGATATTGATTGAAATTTATCAGGTAAAGTTTAAGCACAGAAATTGATGTCAACTACTGCAAATTATAATAACCACATTATAAAATGATACACAAAGGTAAAAAATTATAAATTTCACCAGGAGATGATTGGTTTGGTTGGGAGCGCTACGGTCAACAGTTTTGCACACGAGGGCTAATGAGACCGGGACTTAGAGCTTAAAGCCAATTCCGAACGGCTGCGAACATCCATGATTGTGGGATTCGAACCCACGAAATCTGGTGCCAACGATCAGCGCCCTAACCAATCGGCCAGCATTCGGCCACCAGGAGATGAATAAAAGAAGATATGCATATAAAAAGTATTAATTAAAGCAGTAGTAATATACAGCTGGTATAAGAAAAAAAAGTGATCAAGTAATCAGCAATATATAACAATTAGTGCATTAGTACAATTAGTAAATTTTCGTGCGTCCTAAAATTTTCGTGCTCAGGGCACGTGCCCCAAGTGCCAATGCTATAATCAGGGCCTGTCTCCAACTTTAACGCTTTGCACTCCAGCGTAGTCACTCGTAGAGGATGCCAATAACTCCAGCACTGTATTAGTTACTAGTACATACTGTAGCATCACGCTACTGGAAAACTTTTTATATGTATTTGTTTGTGTATTATGGCTCGCTTTGACGTCAGTCGAACGTGTTCTTTGCTATCTGGGGGGTCCCCATGCCTCCATTCTCTCCTCCCTAACCTCTCGTCTAGAAAAGACAGAGATAGAGGTGTGGGGGATTGCGAGTGACGTCACGATGTCCAAGCGCAGAGTTACCAACGATTCCGGATTCTGCGGAATTATTCCGCATTTTAGCTAATGATTACGGAATTACGGACGTTGCTGCAAAAATTACGGAAAAATCGAAAATTTTGTTATCACAAGAATTGTTATCAAAAGAATTTTAATAAGGAACAGTTAGCTTCTGGAAAAAAATGTACAATGTTGGCCCTAAACCAAAATACTGAGATTTCTTAATAAAATTATTTTGGGAAAATTCACTTTGCTTCTTTTAAATAATTTCTGCTGTACGGTTATTTTGTGTATATGAACTATGTTTGTCTAAAAATTTGCATTTTTATGGTAAGTCTGCATTTCTTCTATCAGGAAGTGTATCCAGTTTTTTTTAAATTTCTATTTTTATGAAAATGCTTTCAAATTTTGATATTTTTGTAAAAATTTGTTTACTAAAACACTTTTGAACATAGATTTTTATTAAGGGTCCATTTTTTTTTCATGTTGATTTTTTTTCTGAAGAGTCCAAAAGTGGGCTCAGTTTTTTCTTTGAACAGACCCCTGTATATGTATTACTAAGTTTCGTGAAGGTTAAAATTGAAAACTATTTGCTAAGTTTTAAATTCTTAATTTTGAAAATTATATATTTTTCCTCTGGTGCACTGTAAATTGCTTAAAATTTTTATATATATTTTTCGATTTTTTTTTTTTACATTTTTTTTATGAGATGGTGAAAAGTACTGGGAAGGGGGGGGGTAGGTTCATCAGTGCTGATTCCTGATTCCATTGGTTGGAGGTTGGCAACCCTGCAAGCGTCGTTTGGTTGGGGAGAAGACGCTGAGAGTTGTTGTCCGGCGGGCGACGATGAATGAGCCCTGCTGGTAATATACATAATGTAAATACAGTCAAACTTGTCTATCTCGAAACTTGTTTATCTCGAAAACCTGTCTATCTCGAATTTTTCCAATTTCCTTGCATTTTTAATAAAAATTTAACGTATTTTCCAAACCTATCTCAAACTATTTTTTCCCAAACCTCTCTATCTCGAATTTTCGTAAGAAGCACAACATTCCAGTTTAGAACCTTATTGCATTGACAACCGCACAAGTTCCCTTTTCCAGGAATTACATTTCTAGTTTTCTCTCTCGGAGGGTTATTTGGTCAGGGACTGGGTGGGAATTGTACTAAAATCGGGTTGTCTGCTCTGGAATAATAGGGGATCGTGGTTGAGGGGGGGGGGATAGGAGACGAGAGAAATTTCTTTTTGGAAATAGAACTGGTTCTCAGTCTATAGCCTAATGACTAAAGTATCTTCTCGCATATTGCTGCCTAAATTTTAGAGCTAAAAATGGCAGGTGTTAAAAAGAAAACTGAATGTTTTACCTATCGGAAAAAAAAAAAAAAATGGAAATTCTTTCAATTTTGAACGAAAACCCTTCTATGAAGAAAAGCATAGCCGCCGCTAAATTTGGAATTCCACCCAGTACTATTTCCACTATCATGTAAAACAAAGATATCCTACAAAAGAACTTCGAAAAAGGGCTGCAAAACAATGAAAAATAATCGTGCATGTAAATAAAACTAAAAGTACTTCAAAATTTCAATCTTTTGTATTGTGTTAAGAAAATTTCTTAGTCTATTTTCATAAAACCTGTGTATCTCGAACCTTGTTTATCTCGATTTTTTTTTTTTTTTTTTTTTTTTTTTTTTTTAACTCCCAAGAGATTCGAGATAGACAGGTTTGACTGTATTTGTATATACCAGAATAAATCCTTTTTTTTTCTTCTCCATCTCGCTTGTGTTCGATGATGTCATCCTCATGAGGCCTTTGAAGCACCTTGCTCTACCATAACGCTACCAAACTTACCTATTTTAGAGCTGTGACGTTACAATACCTGTGATGTAAAAGAAAAATGGAGTCGTATAAAATGAAGTAGAGTGATCATGATTGAGTAGGCTCACGGTGTCTCCGTACCCGCGACAGTGAATTTAATGTTAGCATTTTGGAGATATTGTAAGTAATGTATATAGGATTGTGATTTCTGATTAATATGCAAGACAAAGGAAATTAATTGTCTTCATTTATTCATCGCTGACTCTCTTGCTTCATGATTTGTATTTTGAATAATTATTTAATACAACTAGCATATAGCCCGTCATATGACGGGATCAGTAAAATTTTTAATTTTCCAGAATTGTAAAGTACCCTATGAAAAAGGTAATAAAATGGTTTGATTTTGGCTGCGAATTATTTGGTACACGCTCGATAATTTGATTATCTTCAGTGACCGCATGTTAGTTGCCAACATCTTGTCACATTACGTGATAGGAGGAGAGCAGAGGTTTTAATATTGACAATGATTATTTCGGGGTATATATGAAGGATGTCCAAAATTGAGCGAATCTATTGCAAATCGTGTGGTTATGTATAAAAAACAATCACACAAACGAAGAAACTTCTTCATTTTCAAAGATATATAACTTAAAAGCTAGATATGTATTAGTCCATGAAATAGACTCCTAGACTTTTATGAAAATAATTGGTTGGTAATATCGGTGATAAAATTTTCATTGCAACCAAAAATAATCGCTGATCAAATTTAAAATTATCACATATGTGTACCTAATCTATTATTTAACCCTTTGAAGGGCACTGGTATATATAATATACCGGCTGTTAAATTTTTTTCTCTGATTTATATAGAAAAAAAAAAGTTTTTGATTTTAAATTTTTTTCATCAAACTACCGACATTTAATTTTTTTCCTTCTTTTAATTATTCCTGTCAAAATCTTCTTTTATAAACAAGCTCTATCAAAACCTGATCCTAAAAGCAAAAATTCGGTTTTTCAAAGTTAAGACTTTAAAATAAAAGTACCTATTCAAACTTCACATAGAAATTTCTTATCTATTTGGTTTATACACCCTTTTAATAAAAATTATCAATTATTTTTCCAATATTATTAAAAAATGTGTCATTTTCATGCTGTTACAAGAAAGGTGATTACGCAATCAAATTACCCCTTGCTTATTCCTCAAGTAATATAATTTATTTTTCATATACTTCCTATTTAAAAAGTCCATAGATAGCATGTATAAACTAATTTCATTGAAAACCAAAGAGTTTTTGTGGGTGCCCCTCAAAGGGTAAGAAAATTATTGACATAATATCTAAGTCCAGGGATAAAACGTATGAAAATAACGCGGACGATATTTAAATAATTTAAAATAAGAAACGATTCAATGAGATGGTAAAAGGAATGACGTCATAATGCTAGAAAAAAAAGGTTATTTTTATCTACTTATAATGTGATAAATTGATAAATTTAATCGCCTGCTCTTAACCGTGGAAAATAGAGCTTGAAATAATGACATTAAAAGCTCGAGATGAAGTGAAACCAAAAGTTAAATGATGCTATTGGCATTTATTGAATGAAGGAAAATTCTTCCTTAAAATGGATTAACCGAAAATACTTTAAATATTTTCTTCATCGGTCTGAATAAGTTTCACCATATAAAGATTTTATTAATTTCAAAACTTAAATTATATTTTAGATTTTCTATTTTATTTGCTTGGCGAGATTTTTATTTTCAGTAATTAAAAACTTGCCATGTTCTATCAAATTTGTTTTCAATTCGCAGTTGCCATTTATTAAATAAAAACTATCATAGGTTTTGTTATCTAAACCTCAACTACACTAGAGACAAAAAATATTGGCAAGTGATATACAGGGAACAAATAAATTTTCATTTTAGAAATGGCAACTATGAAATATTGCGATATTGTAGCCACTTTTGATTAAAGTTTAAAATGTGATTTCAAATAATATAATTGTTTTCGGTGTTTTAGTCTTAGATACTTATTTTGTTTTATCAATATTAATTTGGTATATTTCTCTCATTTCAAATTCAATTGAGCCATTTTTATTTATCCAATTTTAAGACGTCACTCTGTACTTCATCTATTCTTAAATAAGCTTGGTGATTTTCGGTATATATTTCGTGTTATAAAAATTGAAATCCTTTATGTAACTTCATTCTTATGATAACGATTTCAGGTAATATAACTGTTCTCGGCTTTTGACCTTATGTGCTTAGTTCATTTTATCAATATTTGGTATTTTTCTTTCATTGCCAATTCAATTGCACCATTTTTATTATCCAATTTTGAGACTACACTAACATCTATTCATAATTAGGCTTGGAAGAATTACTTAAGTTAGCCATTTCGGTCAATCGCGTTCTGATATTCTAATTAGTTCGAAATATATTATTTTAAAACGAACAAAAACACCGTTTTAATTATGTAGTACAGTCATTTTAACTGTTGAGTTGGCGAGAAAAACAATGACCATATTTTCATTGTTTTCTTCGTATTCTCCAGATATTTGGTAATAGAATTAACATTAATGCAGAACAACTATCGCCTATCCTGCCAAAGCGTTGTTTGTTTGGAAAATTTGAACTGCGGCATATTTTGGTATTTCTGTTTGTGATGTATTATATTCTTGAATTTTTCAAAACCTTACTTTAGATATATTTCTTTATAACATATTTGTATATATATACCATTAAAATTCAAGTGTAAATAAATGCATTTATAAACAAAAATACATTTGGATACATTACTTCACCCAATCCGCTGAATACTTATACTCTTTCTACCATTAAAATATCGTAATTAGAATCAGTTAAAAATATATTAATCAAAATATGTAGTGAGTGGTGCCATTTATTGCCAATAGTTACAACTATTTGTCATACGCAATAACTTTTTCTCTTTGAAATATCCCAGTATCAAAATCATCTTATTTTTAATAGCTAAATTTTTTATTTCATCAAAATATGTAAATCTTTATTTTACTTTTTCGAATTTTTTAAGAAGTTAGTATTTTTTCTGTTATATGTTGTCGTGATTTTTATTTTCAATAATTACAAATTCGCCATGTTCTGTCAAATTTGTTTTTATTTCACAATTACCATTTAAAAAAAAAGTTTTCGTGATAGGTTTTGTTGTTTAAAATTCAACTTTTATGTATGTAAAACATTAGTACTAAAAGACATTCAATCTCGGAAATGAATTATCCCATTCAGAACAGTACATATATATTACTCTCCAAAGTATTTTGAAATTTGACTCCTACATTAAAAAAAAGTCGTGGAATTGGGAATTATTATCCACCGATTCACTGGCAACGCAGCGCACTTACTGGACATTCAGCTATTAATAAACTGTTATAATCGTCAACAATCTGAAACATACGAGATTTATGCAGCATTTCTCTTAATACTTCTTATTATCTTTAATAGTGGTTCTAAATTTTTCATAGAAATATTTTAAAACCCAGACCGAAGGCTGGGTGCGAAGCAGCTAGTCTATATATATAAAAATGAATTTGTGTCTGTCTGTCTGTACTCGATAGACTCAAAAACCATGCATCCAATCGCCGTGAAAATTTGGGAAATTATTAGGTATATCCCTGGGAAGGTTTTTGTAAATTTTTAACGTTCGAAATCCATTCCTTCCCCCTTTTTCGAGCATTTTATGCCATTATTCCAAGCATTATTTTCCCCGGTTAAACGCAAACGATTAATTTTTTAATTTATCGCATCATAACTAAGTGAAAGAAGCAATATTTCTAGCAATGTGACGTCATCCCAAGTAATTGTGTTAAACTCTGTTTTCCTAGGTTAAAAGCAGGAGATTAAAATTTTCAATTTATCACATAATAAATAGTTGAAAATAATATTTTTCAATCATTATGACGTCATTACTTTAAATATCTGATTTATTCATTTCTTATTTTATATTATTTAAACATCGTCTGCGTAGTATCAATTCGATTTGACCTGGAAATTGAGATATAAAGTGATTAACTTTCATTTCTATGTGACGCAAATTATAGCATTTTTACTTATTTTAAATTTAATTCTTAGTTAATTTTTAGTTAATGAAATGTTTATCAACAATATTTTAACAACAAAAAGTACAAATTTCAGTGACTCTCATGGGTAAATAAAAACCTATCATTTTATATAGGTATCTGTATATTCGTGTGGTTGTCGTTATTATGTGCGTTTCTGTTTCATACAAAACTATGCGGTTTGTCATAAATTTCCTTAATTTTGGAAAACATTTATTACTACCAACAAAATTAGCACTTTTGCTGTCAAAACCTCTGCTTCCTATTCTACCACGTACTATGGCAATGTATATTAACGTTGCTAATCAACGTACAGTAGTAATACAGTAATGTAATTTAGGGTTAAACTTATATTTTACCATAAGAAAAATGTTTGAGCAAATTTATTATGCAGCGGCTCACGGGCAACACAGTGCACTTGCTGGAAATTCAGTTATTAATAAACTGGCATAATCGTCAAAAATCTGAAGCATACGAGATTTATTTACATTAATACGTTTTATTATCTTTAATAGTGGTTCTAAACCTTTTATCGAAATATTTTATTACCCAGACCGAAGGCTGGGTGCGAAGCAGCTAGTTATTTTATACAATGAAGTGAAACCACAAGTTAAATGATGCTATTGGCATTTATTGAATAAAGGAAAATTCTTCCTTAAAATGGATTAACCGAAAATACTTTAAATATTTTCTTCATCGGTCTGAATAAGTTTCACCGTATAAAGATTTTATTAATTTCAAAACTTAAATTATATTTTAGATTATATTACCTACCTGCTTGTAAAAGTTATAAACAGTTTAGTTTTACTTCA
>CM063506.1:45722729-45725229 GCA_032207245.1 Pardosa pseudoannulata
AAGAATTTTTACTAAATATTTTTGCCTAATTTTAATTTCTAAGCTTGATTCTTTCTCGCCATGATTACTTCTCAGTTACAATACCAAACACTCTTTAGCTATAAAAAATATGGGAAAATAGCACATATTTTCTGTGAAACAACATTTTAAGTTTCTTCTCTTTTTCTGTAGTAAATCGATCTTTTTCTGTTACAGTCAGATAAATAATCAATGCTTCATCATATGTAACTACATATTTGCATTTTTTTCCCTGCCAAAGGATCGTTATTCAATAATCTGCACATACTCTTACGAGGAAAAATATTTTGTCGTTAGACGGTAAACATCATGTTATGTTTTTATTATTTTTTTTCAATGTTCCCACATATATATTTAAAGATTTTGAGATAGCTCTTTAGGGGTGGGGATTTTCTTTTAAAACATGAGATGCATCTTTATGTTTAATAATAGATGTTATATACCTTTTCTGGGGTTATTCATTTTTCCTTTTTTTCCAAGTCAGATGTAAACTATGGAAAGCAGATACTATAGATATATTCGCAAAAATATTTATGTAAATGGGAATATTATTACTGAATAGGGATATATTTTAATTTTATAAAACATTATTCATTGATTGGTGTCAAAATGAGCCATACGGACGTTTTAGAGCTAAATTTATCGCTCTCTCTCTCTCTCTCTCTCTCTCTCTCTATATATATATATATATATATATATATATATACATATATATATATATATATATATATATATATATATATATATATATATATATATATTTATATATGTATGTATGCCTGTATATATATGTATGTATGTATATATATATATATATATATATATATATATATATATATATATATATATATATATATATATGACATAAACCAGTGGTTAAAACATGTATGACACATTTGATTTCATATATAAAACTTCTTTATTTTAATCCTTCTGTCCATAGCTGTGTCATTTAGAAATCCTTTGTTTTCATGCTTTGCCACGACAAACTTGGATGTTATTAGCCCGACTTCCCTCTCAGAACTGACTCTTTTGGAGTTGCTACCTAAGCAAAATTCCTATGTCTACTTCCGCATCAGCTCTTTTACTTCGTATAGTTCCGCTCGAGGGTGTCTTTTTCCTATTACGATGTCGTTAATGAGTTCTAACTATTTTTAATTATAACTCGCTTAATTCTTAACCCCCATTTTATATATATATATATATATATATATATATATACACATACATACATACATATATATATATTTATATATGTATGTATGTATGTATATATATATATATATATATATATATATATAATTGAGTATAAATAAATATAGAAAATTGGAATAGGAATTGGGAATAGTATAGTTGAGGTGGTGTGTGTGTTGGGTGGGGGGAATTGCTACCTCGACATTCCGGTTAAATGGTTATTTTAATCAGCTGACACGCACCCGGTCACTAAAAGTACACCAATAAAACGGGCATTCAAAAATACAAGTATACAGGCAAGACTATAAACTAAAATAAAATTAAGATCAATATATAAACTTCTGCCTAACATACAAAATGCAGAACATCTTTACTTGTGTAAATGAATGACTGTAAAATACGAAGAATAAAAGGTCGAGGGTAACCAGTAATTAAAATTTGGTTAACAAATTCTTTCATTAGATTTTGCTGTATTGAAGTTAATTTATTAAGTCTTACAGAATGTCTGAAGAAATTTATAATGATATTGCGTTTTACGTTTACGTGTATGCAGGCTGTTCACACATTTTTTATACGATGTGTATTGTAGTCACAAAAGTAAATTACATAAAATTCTTCTGTTTGAAAGGTTCTGTTTGATATCCCTTATTCTGAATTATCTTGCGACACTGTAATTTCCAGGATAATAAAGCCTTTTGAAGTGTCAGAAGAGGTATTCTATCTCATTCCTCCTGAACAACTTTTCAGAATCCTGTAAGGGTTGTGGGACGACGTTTGTATATTGCAGATTTTAAAAGTCCAAAAGCACAAAAATACATAGTGGATGCATTGGGATATTTTAGTAGGGATATCAGTGAAAGGTATGGCCTTGATATCGGTTTTATGTTCCATTTCTTTTAGGAAATTTACAGTGGATATTGATGTTTGACTGATAGCTTTGTCTTGAAAGAGTTCCACAGATTGCCGGGCACTGCGGGTAAAGCGATGGTATTTCATTCAGAAAAATTGGCGATAAAATATGTTCCTGATAATATTTGGAGTTTATCTTGACATTTTTTCAACTCTCTTTATTTTTAACTTGCCATTATATGAGAAACCAACAACAATCATGTATCCATTCGAAAAATTTTCTTTCGATTCTTTAAACCATGTATTTAATTTTTTCTCTCTTTTTATGATAATAAATTGCTCTTTTTGTTGTAATCATTTAAGTACACCCACGATTCATCGATTGTGACAATTTTTTTTTTATTTTTCTTTGGATAAATCACAGAATTCTGAAGCGTGT
>CM063506.1:45740229-45755229 GCA_032207245.1 Pardosa pseudoannulata
ATATGCAATAATAATGACATATAATATAATATATGTAATAGTTAAATTTTACCGATTGTTTGTCTAGAAATTCACTGAATTGAGATACCTGAAAAATGAACCCTAAAGTTTTGTGACTACCCTATGTAGTATGGCTATTTTCTCCTCAGCATTTTCTGGATGTATCCCGTAAACTTATATGTAAGCTGGGATATCTATCACATCGAAAAATTTCCCCCGCGTTTTTGTCTATCGCGGATATAAGTTTGCTGTGTGATGCCACCTTTACTTTAACACATACTGGAAGAAGGGAACGGGAAAAAAAAATGTGAATTGCTTTTTAGATCTACTTGAAAGTTTCAACCCTCACTACCATAAATCAGATAGGTGTGTCAAGTCATTCGAACACGCAACTTTCATGATTTATGGCCTTTAAATTCAAAAATTAAGATAAGAATGTTTGATTAGAAGCATTTCTTGCACATCTGATTGTTTTTTTTTTCTGTGATAAAATATAGCACAATTGGTTGTTCTTAAATAAGGGAAAATATAAATAAATAGCATCAAAACAAGTTTAGTCTTAAAATATAATTATTGTAGACACCTTTGGAATTTTTTTAACGATACCTCTGTTAATAGCTAGATTGTGTGCTATTTAGAAACATATTTAAATCAATGAGAAATATTGATGCTATTTACTTTCTAATAGTAACTTTTTAAACGGTGGTTTACAAAGTGCTTCCGTGAAACGATAACCGAATGAAAAGGGGATGTTCTTTGGTGCCGGAGTTCGTGGGTTCGAATATCACAGTTGGTATTGATGTTCGTAGCTATTTGGAATAGGCTTTAAGCAGTAGGTCCCCGTCTCAATAATCATGGTGTAGCAAAAATTTATTACGTAACGCTCTAGCCAGCCTTCTGATGGACCTAAAATTTTGTATGAATATTTGTATTATTAGCTTTAAGCTGTAGGTTCCTGTCTCATTAATCCTCGTTTAGCAGAATTGTATATCGTAACGCTCTAGCCAACCTTCTGAAGGACGTAAAATTTTGTATGAATGTTTGTATTATTGGCTTTAAGCTGTAGGTTCCTGTCTCGCTAATCCTCGTTTAGCAAAAATGTATATCATAACTCTCTATCCAACCTTCTGAAGGACGTAAAATTTTGTATGAATATTTGTATTATTGGCTTTAAGCTGTAGGTTCCTGTCTCGCTAATCCTCGTTTAGCAAAAATGTATATCATAACTCTCTATCCAACCTTCTGAAGGACGTAAAATTTTGTATGAATATTTGTATTATTGACTTTAAGCACAAGGTCCCTGTCACATTAATCCTCATTTAGCATAATTGAATATCGTAACACTCCAAACTTTCTGAAAGACGTAAAATTTTGTATGAATATTTGTATTATTGGCTTTAAGCAGTAGGTCCCTGTCTCATTAATCCTCGTTTAGCAAAATTGTATATTGTAACTCTCTATCCAACCTTCTGAAGGACGTAAAATTTTGTATGAATATTTGTATTATTGGCTTTAAACTATAGGTCCCTTTCTCATTAATCCTCGTTTTGTAAATATGTATATCGTAACGCTCTAGTCAACCTTTTGTACGCTGTTTTGTAGTTTTTTTTTTCTGTATGAATATTTGTATGACACCAATTCAATAAATGCATATAATTTATTTCTTTCACAAATCTTTTTTTTATAATGAAATTTGTAAGAACTGACATGGATGTTTTTAGCCGTTTCGAATTCGCTTTAATCCAGAGTCTCCGGTCTCATTAGCTCTCGTGTAGCAAAACAGTAGATCGCAGTGCTCCAAACCAAATTCAGAGTGCTTCATGCGGACCCCCATGTCATTCTACTGAAGAGGTATACGCTACGCAAAAATTAGTTTGGATTGAGTGGCTTACATTTGGGTACTTAATATTTAATGTAGAGTAAAACAATTACGACTTCTTTTCATTTTAACAAAAGTGAAAATAAATAATTATAAATAAATGGGTAGTTAATAGTCGTAAATAAATAATAATAAAAGAGTAGTCTGATTACTGTTACAAACTACTCTTTCTTTTACTCTACTGTTTGATTACTGTTACTAATCTTAAAGAGTAGTTTGATTACTGTTATTTAATAACATTTTTATGTAACGTATGATTTATCCAGAATGTACTCTGTGCCAATTTTTCCGCAATGTTTGACTTAGTTGCTATTGTAATACTTCGCCTGACAGTTTTGGCACAGAAGAAATTTTACCTTTATCTATCGGGGTTCCATTCATATTCTTTTATTTCTGACACTTCATAACAGATGTCAGAGAAGTGCATAAGCTGTTTATGGACTGCAGGTAACTAGATAGCGCATTGAGTAGATAGTAGAAAAAAAAATGGTTCGCCTGTCTTTTCCATTTCTAAAGTCTTTTTGAACTTGAGAAATGAACTGGAAACGTCCGTCAAATCTTTTGAAGGCCAATATTGGAAATATTTGGCACGCCTTTGACGTTTGGCAGTTTTGTGTGCGGGGTTCAAACCAGTCGAGCATATTATGCCGGTTATGTATTATGGACCACTCCCTACTTGAAATGTGGTCTTTTTTTTTAATTTTGGAGGAATTAATTTTCAACGGTGAATTGAGTTGTTCTGTTAATTGAATGGAATTGGTTTGGCAGTTTTTTTATTGTTATGACTTTATTGGGTGTTTTATTCAAATCATTCTCTAAATGATGGTAATTTTAACTTTTTAGTGTAATTTATATACATGTTTTTTTATCGTGGAATGATGCTTAGTGCAATAATTATGTAGGTTAATATAAATTTAAGAGATTATAATATGAATTTCTGTGAATTTCGAAATAATATATAAAAAATTATTTCAAATGTTACTTGTGAGAAAATAATTATTAGTTTTGTTTCGGGAATTATTAAATTATTAGTTGTTTTTTAAGGGTACAGTGAATGTAATGTAGTATTTTAGAAAATTATTAAGGGAACTGAGACATTTTCTACTTCACTGAATATAAAATCTTTATATATGCTTCAGTATTTAAGTAAACGAAATATCTCAATTAAAATACTTCATTAATATAAACTTCTTGCTTATTCTCTTATATTACAAACTTCTTCGTTATTTTCAATTTTTAATTAAATTTTTAATTAATAATATTTACGTTATATGTGAGTTCAGTGATAAAACTTACGAAAATAATGCAGACAATTTTTAAATAATTTAAAATAAGAAATGATTAAATGAGATGGTTAATGGAATGATGTCATAATGCTAGAGAAAATGTTATTTTTACCTATTTATTATATAATAAACTGATAAATTTAATCGCCTACTCTTAACTGAGGAAAGTAGGGCTTGAAATAATGGTATCAAACGCTTGAAAAGGGGGAAAGGGGTGGATTTCGAAAGTTTTAGAGACTACAGTATTTTTCGCTGTGATATGAAGCATATTTATACCAATTTATTTTAGAATTGGATCGATAGTTTAGGAGAAGATAAACTTTACTGGCTTTGAATTTTGCTAACCCTAACTCATCAAGAATCCAATATGGATGCCTTTATCCATTCTATTCATGCCTTTATCCGCTTCTTAAATTCGAAGACAGACGGAGACATAACTTAGGCTAATATTACATAGGGGATTGTTATGTGTCACTAGCATTATTTGTATCCTTTTGAACTTAAAGGCAATCATTGGACACGCCTTTGACATTTTGCAATTTGTGTATGGGGTTTAAACCAGTCGAGCGTATTATGAGGTTATGTTTGTCGACCTCTCCCTGCTTCAAACGTGACCTTTATTCTTTAATTTTGCTCAAATTAATTTTTACGGCAGTGTATTGAGTTGTTCAGTTAAGAGTTTGATAGTCATTTGTTTTATTGTTTTGATTTTTATCGGGTGTTTTCGTCGAATCATTTCTCTGAGTGCTGGTAGAGAATTTTTTAGGGTAATTTATTTATAGGTTTCGTTACGGTCAAACGGAAACAGTTAAAATAGGTTTATGTAGGTTAATATAAAATTGTTTAATGTATATGAATGTCCACGAAATGAGAAATAAATAATAATTGTATTAAAGGTTTCCCGTGAAAAAATAGCTATCAGTTTTGTTACAGTGGTTTTAATAAGAGTGGTATGAAATTTATATTAATGAAAAAAATGTAGGTATTTCCAATGTGACTTCCTTTTTCAACTCCTCTTCTTAGCCCACTCTCCTGTTTCTAATCATGGATCTTGTTGGTGCTTCAACCACATTTGGCGAAATTGGCGTGCTTGCAGCTTGCGTGCGTGGTGTGCTTGCAGCGTGGCGTTTGAAATCTGGCGAGGGGATCGTAACTCAACAAATTGATACATAAACAAAAACAACATTTTGAGGAAAAATTTTACAAAAATTGAATATTTAAAATCTAATTGAATTAACAAAGAAAACACAAAGGAAACACATAACATTCATACTAAATAGACTGAAACATTCACTTAATCACAAATTAAATAAACGGAGTGTGATTTTCATCACAAATTTGTGATTTAGTGTAAATTGTAAAATTAATTTAAATTCACAAAAAAATTGGAAAATACCAAGAGAAAGTTAGTCCAAAGGGATGAGGGAGGGTAGGCGGGATCTCATCCAGCAAAAAACTCTTTGACTTAAAAGAAACTGTATTTTGAGTGGAGGTTGAAGAGGAGTTGTAAAATTGAAAATTTTTTTTCAAATCTCTTATTTATGTGTAATAATACTGTATGATAACTGTGAAGTGGACTGTAATTTTTACTTGTAAGACATCTTCAAAAGAAAACTAATTCAACTTCGTAAGACTTAAAAAATAATTCTTCCTTTATTACTGGGACTGAACACCCGCTTGCCGTAAGGCGACTGCATTGAACAAAACTTTAAGAATACTGACAAACTTTGGCTTCAAACACTCACTCGTCGCCAGAAACTCGCCAAGGAAAACGCTTGGCGCATAGCATTTGGCGTAACAAATACTATGCATAATAATTTATTATAAATGTGCATTATAAATAGGCATTATAATAAATAAATGTGTATAATAAATGTGGGAGATTTATTCCCACGGTGAAAAAGATGCAAAGGCTCAACTGAAATGAATGTATTTAATTAAGATATTTACTCATTATATACAAAACCAGTGGCTAGGGAGAATTAAAATAAAACTGGACATCAGTGCCCGTCTTGGAAGTCAAAAAGCCATCAGCGAGAAGTCCCGTCTGCGCACATTGCTGTCTGCCTCACGTCTATTGAAAGTAAAGGAAAGTATGGAAAGATTTCGTTTTTCTCCTGTAGTATCGGCAGGGTTGAGTTATTCTTAACTTCTACAAGTTGTTTCGGCAGAGTTGATCTGCCGTTTACTTCTACATAAATATGCACTATAATTGACGTTATAATGTATAGCTAGCATTGCATGTATCCCTTTCAACTTGTAATTTTCCTTCGTGTTCTTTCAAATAAAATTTCAGCTGATACACTCTTTTATAACAGAAGGTCCGAAATTAAGAAATAAAAAAGAAAATTTATCAAAAGTTTCTTAATTATAAAAAAACTGACATTATTAGATATCATGTAGTGTTATTATTATTATATAAATAATTTTTAAATGTTTGGCAAAATTTCTATGCGAGATATATAGGCTGATCCTGAATTCGAGGTACAAGTTTTAAGGGTTAGTACAGGACATTGTAATAAACATTTATTATGTAGAAATGTATGACATGGTACGCCGAAAACGCAGTAAATAAGAGATGAAAGAGAAGGATAAGTGATTGGTGAGCGCCGTTCACAAGTGCAATGCTTACGATAACTGTTTAAAATTGCTTCCCTCAACAGTGATGTGGGTGCAACGAATGGCATACATTTTTAAAGGTGCTAGAAATCTGCTTTTTTGGCCAATGTAGTCTATGGCGCTGTATATTTGAGAATGGCGTCTTCCTCTATATAGATGGTCGACAATGGAATAAACAGTTATAAATTTTGCAAGCGTTAATACTTTGATTATGGATCTCCAGGGACCTAGTGTATGCATATTTCTATGGTACTTCACGAAATTAGCGAGATATTGGCTTGTTGTCGATGTGTAAGCGACTAATTTTCGTCGCCAAGGTCGCCAAGTTGGTTACAGTTTTCGAGACCTTTAAAGCTCTAGAAGTGCTAGAAAGTTCTTCAGTCCTGTAGAGGGTTCAAATTCGTTAGTTCAGTTTACAGTCATCCAGTTATTCCCGTATGGCGTTTGCTGGGTCGGGTAAATAAGTAACTTACAGTCATCCAGTCTGTGTTAGGGAGCTGTCTAGTTAATAGTACGTCATGCTAATTGTAATATAATATGCTATGCTCTTGCATACTGTGTTCCTATTTTGAATGAGGATTAATCTTGATTAGTATATTGGGTTTATATTCCTGTGTCCTTAAGAATTTTAATAAGTTTGTGTGCTTGCTTTGCGCTTTACTGCCCCACTTGCGCCTACGTATTTCAATACAGTATGATTGTCACAGTGTCCTTACCAACCCCTAAAGTTTGTACCACGAAACACAATCACCCTGCGTATTATATTTAGAAACTTGTAGAACTAGTTTTCTGCTTAATTTTAATTTATTACAAGATAAATTCCTACTTTGTGACTTACAGTACAAGAACAGACATCATTATCATTTGGATATCACTTTAATCCCTTAACGTGCACGCCCGAGTTAACTCGAGTGCGCTAAACTGGCCAAACTGTGCACACTCGAAATAATTCGAGCGGCTTTGTACTTTATGTTGCTATAATTTTTCACACTCGAATACATTCGAGAATTGAAAATAACAATGTGAAAAAAAACTCGTTTTATTGATATTTATCATTTACATGGGATTGTAAACTATAACACTTTACTTATTCAAGTATAAAATACATATTTTTTTTCTACTTATCACTTACGACTTATCTCTTCCTTGTGAGCCGCTTTCCGACAGCGTATTCATATTCAGATTCTGATTCGCTCATTTTTCAATATATATTTTACTAAAATATAATTGTTAACTATTTTATTACTAAGCTCTGGCTGTAAAGACATCCTTGACTGGAGGCGTCACTTTATATACTTTATTCTTGAGATATGAAACATAAGGGTTTCATATTTGACAGCGTTAAGACAACGTTCTAAATTCTGTTTTTTACATTAAAAAAATTGATTATTTTTGACCGGCCTTTTCAAAAACTGTACATTAAGGGGTTAAACGTATCTTTTACTCTTTTCCCTTTTTTTAAGTCTATAATAAAATATCAGTTAAGATACTCTATTAAAACATAAGGATTGAACTGTTGAAAAGTAAATGTTTAAAAATTGTTTCAAAAATTTTCAACTGATATTATTATGGTACTCACTTCGACTACAATGCGAATCTAAATGGAGAACTAAAATAATTAATATTCAAATGAAATGTTGAGGATTGGTCAGCAATTTTAGAATATATGAATAGCGAATTAGAGATAATGTCTGACGTCGCATTTCGTCAAATACCGTTAGAAATAATTCATAGGTAACGAAAGTTGGAGTCTCAGAATATTTAACTCAAGTGTGGAGAATGTATTATAGTGGAAATCCAATGCTCAAACTATGAAACGAAAGAAAATTTCTCCAGGAATGTTGCTGAATAGAAGATTTAACTTAAGTGTATGATTGGTACCGTGTGCCATTCAAAATTGAATCCGCGTTATGTGTGGCAAAGTGAGATTTGTTTCCAGAATATGCTGAATGGTCTGGAATAGCAAATTTTAATTTATAGAGATCTTAGAAATTGTCTTCGAGAATTCTGTGCTCGCGATGAGATTTTGCATGAAACTGGGAGAGTGTTTTAACAACTAAATTCTTAATAGAAAATAAGAATGAATGTTAATGAAATGCAACGTAATTTGTTACAGAGTCGAAAGGGAAAGATACCAGACAAACTTACCATAACGACTCACTTAATAGAAAAAAAAGTACAAAGATTTTTGCTAGTACAATTCAGGATAACGTTTTCGCAGTATGAAGTTGAAATTACTGAAAAATAATTAGTTGCATATTAACACGAAAACCTGTCTCTCTATCCACGTATGAATCTAAAAATGTAGAGGGTAATAGTTGCATAATGCTAGTGGATATGATAAATCAAGTCTCATGCCTCGTAGAATGTTAATGAAATGTAACGATGTGTGTAAATAATTTGTTAGAGAGGGAAAGAGGAAAGATTCCAGACAAATTCACCCTAACAACTCAGTTTATAGGAAAGAAGTACAAAGATTTTTGCTAGTACAATTCAAGATAACGTTTTGGCAGTATGAAGATGAAATTACTGAAAAATAATTAGTTGCATATTAACACGAAAACCTGTCTCTCTATCCACGTATGAATCTAAAAATGTAGAGGGTAATAGTTGCATAATGCTAGTGGATATGATAAATCAAGTCTCATGCCTCGTAGAATGTTAATGAAATGTAACGATGTGTGTAAATAATTTGTTAGAGAGGGAAAGAGGAAAGATTCCAGACAAATTCACCCTAACAACTCAGTTTATAGGAAAGAAGTACAAAGATTTTTGCTAGTACAATTCAAGATAACGTTTTGGCAGTATGAAGATGAAATTACTGAAAAATAATTAGTTGCATATTAACACGAAAATCTGTCTCTCTATCCACGTATGAATCTAGAAATGTAGAGGGTAATAGTTACACGATGCTAGTGGATACGATAAAAAGAACTTCAAGCTTCACGCTTCGTAGAATATTAATGAAATACAACGATGTGTGTAAATAGTTTTTAGAGAGGCAAAAGGGAAAGATGCCAGGCAAACTCACCCTAACAACTCATTTTATAGAAAAGACGTACAAAGATTTTTGCTAGTGCAATTCAGGATAACGTTTTGGCAGTATGAAGTTGAAATTACTGAAAAATAGTTAGCTACATCTTAACGTGAAAATCAGTCTATCCATGCACGAATGAATCTAGAAATGTAGAGGGTAACAGTTGCGTAAGGCTTGTGGATACTGTAAAGGCGTGATATAGCGGTGTAGCGTAAAAGAACTTTGCTTTGAAAGGTGGACTTGTGTGGATACAAAAGAATTGTTTTCTACGGCACCATGAAGTCTACACGGCCGTGCACTATAGTAAACGAACAAAATGCCAGATGACGCGGCACCTTCTCTGGCAGCTAAAAAAGATGATCGCGGAACGACAAAGGATTTGCCGCTTCTCAGATGTTGCCGCTAAGCGACCCTAGCGTTTCGGCCGATGATGGTTTAACTCGGACCAATGCAGTTGGTCGAAGATGAGGCCATCGCTAGGTGACCCAATAATAAATTTGTGGTTGAGGCCCGTCTCTTGGAGGCTCCTCCCCTAGAAAGAGACGAAGAAGATTGTTTTTTTTTTGGGGGGGGAGGAAGTTAGTTAGTTAGCTAGCAACCAGCTAATTCAGAGGTCGCCTTGACCAGTCTCTCTACCGGAGAGTTTTTTTTTTTTTTTTTTTATTTTTTTTTTTTTTTTTTTTTTTTTTTTTTTTTTTGCTATAATCTCACCTTGGGATCTTTTCTCGAAGGAGTTAGCTAGCAACCAGCTAATTCAGAGGTCGCCTTGACCAGTCTCTCTACCGGAGAGTTTTTTTTTTTTGCTATAATCCCACCTTGGGATCTTTTCTTGAAGGAGTAGCCCGCATCGGCTAACTCGGAGGTCGCCTCGACCAGTCTCTCCATCGGAGAGTTTTCATTAGCGAAATCCCGTCTTGGGATAAATCTCTTGTGAGATTGAAGTGATACCCTGTGCGTGGTTTTTTCATATTCTAATATAATCCTCTTCAGGATTGTTGCTATTCTTCAGAGCTAACTGTGCTAAATCGTCTACGTGTGTTTCAGTGAATTACTGAGAAAGCTACGAATTGTGTCTTCCGTCTACGCACCCATATTTCGCAGAGACTGAATTTAGTTTAGGTACCCGTCTCTACTCAGGCCTACGTGTACTAATCACTTCCTGTGATCAGATTGTTTTTTTATAGCTGTGAAATGATGTATATAGCAGAAGTGTAAATAAATATATTAATCCAGGTACATCGGATTCTTCCTTGTGTCTCCTGAAACAGGGACCGGATACGTTACAATACGATAAAAAGAACTTCAAGTCTCATACCTCGTGAAAAATTCAACATTTTAGGGTAAAAAAAAGGTCTTTTTTAAGGTGAGTTTGTATCCATATTGGATTTGTCTCACTCAAAGCTGACTTATGGGGAAAAATAAATTTCCCCTTGGCGGACATGCATTTAAAGTATTTTTTCCCCATGAAGATTCTATCTTTTCCTGAAAAATATCGAGAAAAATATATTTTAATTTTAATACTCTTTTTCAAACACAAATAAAAGTTTTTAGCAAACATAAATTTTAAAAAATGAAAGAAGAAATAGTAATCTAGAAAATAAGCTGTTCTATCCCGTGAAATATGTGTTTTTAAAGAAATTTAAAATGCCAGCCGGGCAGAATAAATATCATTTTTCCGATAGGTTTACATTGAGGGAGAGGAATTCAATATGGCATATACAGACCAATCGTCATACTTCGGTACAGAAAAAGCAGCTAACAGCTCTTTACGTTCGAAAACAATCCTGACCACCCTGGTAAGGGGGGGAGGGGAGAATTAACCAGCATGTGTGAGTTGCTACAAAACCACCTTGAGCAGTGTTATTACAGGTGATTATAGTTCTTAGAGATACCTGCGTTCTTCTGTACTTATTTTTTTTTATCTTCCAGTGTAACTATTTGTACGGAAAAAATAATTATAGTAAATTAGAGTTAAATCTAATAAAAAATGATTTAAAATATTTAAGATAATAAGTATTTTTACGTCATTTAATTTTATGTATAGGTAGATGTATTTCTATATCTGTGAATTTATGCATACAAGTGCATGAAACTAACTATATATATATATATATATATATATATATATGCACGTATGGCTGTATATATATACTAGTTCCTTCGATCGAAACTTTCGGTTAGTGTAATTGAGGATCCTAAATGAAGTTCATATTTATTTCAAACTCAATATTAGACTTTATTAAACCAGTAATATAAACAATTTCGAAAATAAATAACTTAATTTCTTAAAAATAAAATGGATAAAGCATTTTATTCTAACTTTTACTAAATAAACTAAAAAAAAATTATATTTGACAATTTATTCAAAGTCAATTATAAATAATCAGAAAGACAATTTGCGGTATAGTTCGATTGTAAATAATTGTTGATTAGCTGTAATCAACTATTATAAAACTCGGCCTAAGCATGGGAAACAAATGTATAATATTTTTAATTTTCACTCTGTTATTCTAGGAAAGGAAAAATTTTGAATTTGAAAAAAGGGCATGGTTAAATTTAAAAACGAAGAATGTTTTCAAATAAATAGATTAAATAAAGTAAATCTGGTGAAATAATAACAGTAATAATAAACCACTTCAATACACAATGAGATTTTAAACTGAGATAAAAGATAGATTAATATGCCATTACTTGAATAAATTGCTTGTTAAAGGCTTAAATCACCGAGTAAATCAAAATCATTACATAAATGTGTAATCACCATCTGTATTTGTTCCTGGGAAACAATTTGCCAAATTTACCATCAAATCTCGGATACTTTAAATGCTGTTTGACTCCTCGCTAATGTTCCGAAATTTTAATGCCGTCATTGGGAAGGCGAAATGCTTCTTCGGCCATTACCTCTTGTGTTTTATAATCAATATTTAATTGATCCTTTCTGAAGACAAAACTATCTTTTATTGAATTCTTAATCTGATAATAACCAAGGAGACCAATCATTTGGAGTATCGACTTAGTTCTCTGAGTAAACTAATCAAAGTCGTTATAAAAATGTCTGATCGTTCTTTGTACTTGTTCCTGTGAAACAATCCTCCAAATTTACCATCTTATTTCAGCTCACTATAAATGCTGTGCGAATCCTCGTTATTGTTTCAAAATTTGAGAGCCATTTTCAGGCCATCATCGAGAGAGCGAAATGCCCCTGCGGCTATTACCTCTTGTATTTCATAATCAATACTTAATTGATTCTTTCTTAAAACAAAACTGTCTTTTATTGAATTCTTAATCTGATAAGGCTAATCATTTGGAGTAACGACTTCGTTCTCGGAGGAAACTTAATCAAAATCGTTATAAAAATGTCTGATCTTTCTCTGTACTTGTTCCTGTGAAACAATACGACAAATTTACCATCCTATTTCAGATCAGTATAAATGCTGTGCGAATCCTCGATAACGTTTCAAAATATGAGAGCCATTTTTACGCCGTCTTTGGGAAAGCGAAATGCCTCTGCGGCTATTACCTCTTGTATTTCATAATCAATATTTAATTGATCCTTTTTCAAAACAAAACTGCCTTTTATTGAATTCTTAATCTGATAATAACCACGGAGGCCAATCATTTGGAGTATCGATTTAGTTCTCTGAGGAAACTTAATCAAAATCGTTATAAAAATGTCTGATCGTTCTCTGTACTTGTTCCTGTGAAACAATCCTCCAAATTTACCATCTTATTTCATCTCACTATAAATGCTGTGCGAATCCTCGTTAATGTTTCAAAATTTGAGAGCCATTTTCAGGCCGTCATCGAGAGAGCGAAATGCCCCTGCGGCCATTACCTCTTGTATGTCATAATTAATATTTAATTGATCCTTTCTCAAAACAAAACTGTCTTTTATTAAATTCTTAATCTGATAAGGCTAATCATTTGGAGTAACGACTTCGTTCTCGGAGGAAACGTAATCAAAATCGTTACAAAAATGTCTGATCGTTCTCTGTACTTGTTTCTGTGAAACAATCCGCCAAATTTACCATGATATTTCAGCTCATTTTAAAAGCTGTACAAATCCTCTTTAATGTTTCAAATAATTTTTAGAGCCATTTTCAGGCTATCATCGAGAAAGCGAAATGCCTCTGCTGCCATTACCTCTTGTATTTTATAATCAATATTTAATTGATTCTTTCTCAAAACCAAACTGTCTTTTATTGAATTCTTAATCTGATAATAACCACGGAAACCAATCATTTGGAGTATCGACTTCTATCGACTTGGTTCTCGGAGGAAACTTAATCAAAATCGTTACAAAAATGTCTGATCGTTCTTTGTACATGTTCCTGTGAAACAATCCGCCAAATTTACCGTCATATTTAATTAGCTAACTATAAATGCTGTGCGAATCCTCGTTAATGTTTCAAAATTTAAGAGCCATTTTCAGGCCGTCATCGGGAAAGCGAAATGCCTGTGCGGCCATTACTTCTGGCGTTTTATAATCGATATTCAATTGATCCTTTCTCACAACAGAGCTGTCTTTTCTTGAATTCTTAATCTGATAATAACCTCGGAGACCAATCATTTAGAGTATCGACTTCTATCGACTTCGTTTCTCGATTGAAACTTAATTAAATGCATTCCCTGCTTTGTTTGTTAAATGGAGATTACCGTTTTGACTCTACGCTTTATTTTTCGGGGAATATGCAATACCGTCCTGCTCCGAGGCCTAACCAATGGGCTTTAAATGAAGTTTGTAAATGTATATACCTAATGAGTACATATCTGCCAACTCTACTGGATATTCCGCGAAACTCCCTGATATTCAGTGTAATTCCTTCTCCCGATTTTTAGTGAATTCGGAGTTTTTTTAAGGGGACAGTGAATGTAACGTAGCATTTTAGAAAATCACTAAGGAAACGGAGACATTTTCGACTTTACAGAATGTAAAATCTTTACATAAACTTCTGTATTTTTAACTAAACGAAGTATCTGAACTAAAATAATTAATGTAAACTTCATGCTTATTCTCTTATATTACAAACTTCTTCATTATTTTCAATTTTTAACTAAATATAGAGAATCAAATAAGGACTTACCATAAAGAGTATTACACTATTTAGGGATGCATAGCTGTACTAATAATATAAAGTACTTTACTAGTAATGAAAATGTAGTTAAATTAAGTGAAATATTTTTTATTCCATCATGTTGAGTATAAAACTTTATAAAAGGAACTGAATTTTAAAAAATCTTGAATTCTAAAAAAATGCTAATTTTTCTTGCAAATTTATTGAATGAAAAATAAAATAAAGGTTTGGGAAAGAAATAAATTATATTCATTGATTGAACTGATGTCATACAAATATTCATACAAAATTTTACGTCCTTCAGAAGGTTGGGCGTTACGATATGCATTGTTGCTACCGAAGGGTTAATGAGACAGTGACCTACTGCTTAAAGCTGATAATACAATTTATACAAAAGTTTATGTCCTTCAGAAGGTTGGGTGGAGCGTTACGATATGCATTGTTGCTACAGGAGGGTTAATGAGACAGGACCTACTGCTTAAAGCTGATAATACAGTTTATAAAAATTTTTACGTCCTTCAGAAGGTTGGGTGGAGCGTTACGATATGCATTGTTGCTACCGAATGGTTAATAAGACAGGGGCTTACTGCTTAAAGCTGATAATACAATTCATACAAAATTTTATTTTCTTCAGAAGGTTGGGTGTAGTGTTACGATATGCATTGTCGCTACAGAAGGATTAATGAGACAGGGACCTACTGCTTAAAGCTGATAATACAATTTATACAAAAGTTTATGTCCTTCAGAAGGTTGGGTGTTACGATATGCATTGTTGCTACCGAAGGGTTAATGAGACAGTGACCTACTGCTTAGAGCTGATAATACAATTCATACATAATTTTACGTCCTTCAGAAGGTTGGGTGGAGCGTTACGATATGCATTGTTGCTACAGGAGGGTTAAGGAGACAGGGACCTACTGCTTAAAGCTGATAATACAATTCATACAAAATTTTACGTCCTTCCTTCAGAAGGTTGGATGGAGCTTTACGATATGCATTGTTGCTACCGAAGGGTTAATGAGACAGGGACCTGCTGCTTAACCCTCTCGCTGCGTATTTTTTTTTTTTTATCAAAATAGGTTCAAAAATTGCGTATTTTTTTAT
>CM063506.1:45760229-45762729 GCA_032207245.1 Pardosa pseudoannulata
GTTGAGACACTGGCTATCCGATATGATAGCCATGGTGTTTTAACACTTCAGGCCATGGCTATCATAGATGTTATCAGTTACATGAAAATCGTATTGGAGTTTGATTGTTGGGCTCCCTACGATGTGTTAGGTATACGTGGTTTGCGCAAATTGGTATATGTGACGATCTTATGAGCTAAGTTTTATGAAAAATTAAATATTTGGAACATGCAACAAAAAAGGGAATATATATAAATAGAGAGAGTTTGTTTTAAAATATTGTTTGTTTTGAAATATTGTTTTTATATATAGTTTTATGTTGAAAAAATACAAATTACACAAAAAAAAAAAGTTTGGCCCCGTTGTGAACATTTGCAATTTTGGCTTGGCAGTCAAAGTGTTAAGCTGCATTCATAGTATCTAGAGACGTCTATCTAGAGGAGTGTGAAGATAAATTACTGAGCGTGTACCAGATAATTTTCAGCTAAAAAAAAACAAACCATTTTTTTACCTGTCTCATGGACTACTTTACAATTCTGGAAAATTAAAAATTTTTCTGATCCTGTCATATGACGGCCTATATGCTAGTGACTAAGAAATATTGTTTTACTGTAGACTATATTTTAATGGAATAAATATATGTTTATATCAATAAAAAGAAGAGGTGCTGAAATTCTGGAGTGCCTATACAAGAACCAGTCCTGCACATGATAGTAAATAATCAACCACACTACATATTTGTTTCGCAGTGGAATTGTTACCCGGCTACCTACTTCTATGCACGAAGTAAAAAAAAAATTAGCAAAATAACGGGAATGGAATTCCCAAGTCGAAGGTCGGCTTCTTAGCAAACAGAGACGCTGGCGGTCTCTAATCAAGCAAACTCCAGAATCGGAGATACGAGCGGTTCTACTCGAGCTACGAAGGCTCTATCAGGAAGAAGCTTCAAGAAGAAAAAAGCCTCGTTTTGGCACCGTCACTCTTCTTTTATAGCGGCCCCAGATCCCCTTACGTGATTCTTCGGGAAACTTCCAGACCCAGGATGATGCAATCTTGCGGTCACCTCCAGCCTGGATCAGCTGTTTCGTTTCCATATGTGGCCGAAAAGCCGTCTTCAGATCAGCCGACCCAAACAACTTAATTGTCTTTTTCACTACCGCTAATGAGCGACAATGTGCATTGTAATTATTTACAATCTTTTCACAGAGTCTTTCCATTCAACAGCCTCGCAAAGCCCCAGACACGTTGGCTGCAGCACACGAACCGTTTTCAATTAAGTATCCACGGGTATCTTAGACCACCCGTTTCTACCTGCCGCTAATCGTAAGTGTCCGCGGCTAAAGGTCACCTTCGGGCTCCTCGTTCTTTAGGGTCATGTAACGGATCGTTACAACGCCAATAGCAATCTAGAAACAGCTTCCGTCCTAGCTGGAAAATATGCGCATTGGTGTGTTCATTAAAAATAGGTAAGACAACCGACTCCTGTCTTGTGAGAACTTATTACACTTTGTGATCTATTTTATTTTAATATCTTTAATTCTTTAAAAGTTATATTAGTTTCTATTCATATATTTGGGATAGTTTAAACTCATCATCTCTCTATCTTTATATTTTCGTACTTGTACTTACCTTGTGTTTGGTTTTATCTATTGAATTTTCTTTATCCATACAATTCTTAACCTGATTACTAGGCTTTTGGGGTCTTAGTTTCAGTTCAACCTTTTGTTTAGCACCGTATATCTCTTAATGACTGTCTGCCATTAAACTTTATACAGCTCAACTGCAATCCCAGTAGAAACTGTAATGATCCAAGACTTCACGTCATTTGATTCTCCAGCCATAATCTAGAATTACTTTCACCACTCCGTGACGTTTAATCAATATGTTGTTGATCCCCACGTCTTAGGATGCCTTCGAATTCTTTAATTCGAAATAAATTCGATAAAAGCGTTTCCATTTCCTCTCTCTCTGACTATCTCATAAAATGAATTAAATGCACTTTCTTTTGTTTCGTTAATGGCAATGATTCTCGTGTTATCTGCTGAGGATTTTATGACTCGAGCACAGGAGACTCGTATCAAGGAATCTTAGCAAAATTGTTAATGAAAGACATATTGTGTAACTGAGTACATCAGAGGATGTTGGTAGTTTTAGAAATTCACGCTTTTAACAGTGTCTTTAAAATTAGAAAGAAAGTTAAACTTTTTCTTTTGATAGTGGAGTACTTTAAGCAAGGATTTTTTTAGTGGGTTTTTTTTTCATGCACTACACAGCTAAATAACATAACCTTTGCAATAGTATATTTTATAAATATATATTTGTTTATTGCTCTAAAATTTCAGTCTTATAGATTTGGTCTGATGAGATAGAGAGAATTAAATGCACTTCGGTTTGTTTCCTTAATGACAATGATTCTCGTGTTATCATGTGAGGACTTTGAATCGAGCACAGGAGACCCGTGTCAAGGAATCTTAGCAATGTTGTAAATAAAGGACATGTTGCGTAACTTAGTCCTGCAGAT
>CM063506.1:45767729-45770229 GCA_032207245.1 Pardosa pseudoannulata
TTAGTTAATAATTCAGTGTATAACATTAAAATGAATAATGTCGAAAGGTTCTCCCCACCCACTTAGGCTTATGCATCCATAAACTTCTTCAGTTGGATGTGGTGTGGGTCATCTAAGTAGGTCCTAGTCTCATTAGCTCTCGTATACCAAACAGTAGACCGTAGTAAAAGAATATACACACAGAAAGAAGGTAAGCGTCGGAGAGACAATGTAAACACGCAAGTGAAAGAAGTGATATCCAAGATTTTTATTTTATATTTGGCTTAAACAATAGATTAAGTACATATGTGATAATTTTAAATTTAATCAGCGATTACTTTTGTTGCAATGAAAATTTTATTATCGGTATTAACAACGAATTCTTTTCATAAAAGTCTAGGAATCTATTTCGCGGACTAATAAATATTTAGCGTTTAAGTTATATATCTTTGAAAATTAAGAAATGAATTCGTTTGTGTGTTTGTTTTTTATACATGTCCACACGGTTTGCAATCGATTCGCTCAATTTTGGACATCATTCATATATACCGCCAAATAATCATGGTCAGTATTAAAACTTCTGCTGCCTGTATTCTGTTCTATCACGTAATATGACAAGATAAATTAAGGATGGCCACTAACATGCGGTTAATAAAGATAAAAAATTTTTGAACATGTACCAGATGATTCTCAACCAAAAAACAAACCATTTTTTTACTTGCCTTATTAGGGTACTTTACATGAAACTGGGAAATTAAAAATTTTAATGATCCCGTCATATGACGGGCTATATGCTAGTATGTTAATACGTACACAGTGTTTAAATTAATTTTGTATTTTTTCGATATTAAATTTTCCGTTAAACACATAGTTTCAAATGACGTAGAACATTATCTCAACCGAGAGACTGTATCATTCTTTACAGCAGGTGGGGATTTGTAGTTCCCGCATACGGCAAGATCTACACCAAGATCGACACCTGCAGCTGTTTTAATTGTGCCAGTATCAAATAAACCAGCTGCAGGTGTCGATCACACAGACGGTGACTCTTGTTAGACAGTAAAACACAGGCGCTCTAAACCAAACCCCCTTCCACCGCGTCATTCGATATCACCCAATAGCGAATAGGAACCTTGTCAGATGGTAATAGGGAGTTGAACATGTGTATAATTTTCATATTTAATAACTTGAAAAACATGTTTATTTTCTAAGTAAATCATATGTCCTTATTCTAACGGTCATAATCGTTGCCGTACGGGTGATAATGGTGATGAAATGCTAAATAAACATTACCACTCTCAGCATTTGTATATAGACTTAAGTTTCCAGGGTTCAACCGGTTCCTAAAAGTCCTTAAGAACTCCTTAATTTTAGCTATCATTTTTAAGTGCTCTTAAAACTACTTAATTTTTATCAAAGATCCTTAAAACTCTTTAATTTTTAAATTGGAACGCAATCAATTTCTCCATTGAAGATATCCACAGTCTCATTTGATTTCATATCAGTTTTCTTATATGTAAACTAAATAATTTTTCACTTACTGAAAAGGTTTAAAGTATAAAGTCAGCTGCCCTTTCCTAATAGCTAACAGTCATGCAGATTTTAATTAAACGAAGCATGGAGGCTGGGGGTTTCAAGATATTTCAGCTAATTATGAAAGTTTAATTTTCCTTGCATTGAATGTAATAGAAAAGTCTAAAACTTTCTTCTTACCCTGGCAATGCCGAGCATAATCAGCTACTATATATATATATATATATATATATATATCAGTCATTTTTAAACCCTCAGAAAGTACTGTTTATAATATTGTTTATATTCACAATTTATTTTTAGTTTGATCACTCAAAAAACTTTAGATGTGCATTTTTCAAAATTAGGTTTTGTCAAATAGATTTATCATCTTGTATTAGCTTTCAGGCATTTTTAAAAACTTAATTCTGAAATATTGTAGGGCATTTATTGAACATGCCTTGTCTGGTTCATAACCATTAAAATATGTTACTCAGGAGATAGGGTTAATGTCGTTATGTCGTGTATTACAAGCAGGTCCTTATAAAAAGTTACTTTTGTCCTTAGAATGTCCTTAAAAAGTCCTTAATTTTTGTTCTGGTAAAAGAGTGGGAACCCTGGTTTCCCACCGTATATGCACATACATATGGACATTTATTCGTATGTGTTTGTACTGAAGTAGCTTTAAAGCTGCATACATAATAGTCGGGCCGTTTCATTTTCTAATCGTCCCACTGCCACCGTACTCAATCCGTGTGCCGTGGGTGACGTTTAATCGATACGGTATCGATCGTGTCATCGTAGAACGTCTTCATCGAATTCTTAACCGGAATTAGCCCCGATAACAGCAGCTGTCTGGATCTATTGACGATCACCCCGGAAACTTAATTAAATTGATTCCTTTGTTATTCCAAGGGTGGATATTTGTTATTTTGTGTGCTCTCGGTGCACTTCCCATGATGAATAGAAGTTCAAGCAGAGAAATTTTGTTATTTCTTTGGATCTTCGG
>CM063506.1:45785229-45859808 GCA_032207245.1 Pardosa pseudoannulata
TAGGGTTTGAGAAGTGGTTTAACTGACTAACCCTACCCTTGTACAGCTTGAACATTATGTCTTTTTAAAAGTTTAGCTATACTGGAAGAACAATAAATGACAATCCTTAAACTGGTATAATAAATAAACAGCTTAACAAATTAAAAGTGTTGTTTGTACAGATACTTTTATTTGAGGTCATAAGTAAGATAAATTGAATCTGACTTCTCAAGTACAGAAAGTTTAAATATATATATTTCAATAGAAAAAGAAATAAATAAGTTAAACGTAGAACTATCATCTGTTATATATTTAAAATATCAAAAATATAATATGTATAAAATGTATAATATGTATATATATATATATATATATATATATAATCGAAAACTCATGTCTCCAAAAAGTTTTTTTTAATTGCAAAAGCTCTTGATTCTACATCATTGGCTTCCATATATCACAGATGTATGAGATTGGAGCCGTAAATAATTATAAAAAGATAAAGTAAAGTAATTCAAAAAGTAAAGTTTAAAAAAAAAGATGCTTAATAGGTGGTTTTGCTACGAAACCTTTGTCCGTTAAAGGGTTAAGGTAAAGCCTAACTGAATGGCTTGCTTATTTCTGTGTTAGTAGAATTCATAAGCTTATCCTACAAGTGCCATGATATTGGTTGAAGTAATACTGCAAAAGTACACTAAAAATACATACCTTTATGCAGAAATAAAATTGATAAAAAAGTACATTTGTGTGCTATTAATTTTAAAAAGGAAATTATTTAAAAAATTAAAACACGCCTCGTTTATGATTCTTCTGAAGTTTAACATATCGAGATAAATCATCTTTAATTCATTTCATCCTGGAGTTTTATTTTCTATTGAATGTTATTGATTTTTATTATGATTAGCTTGTACATGGCTGATGAAATAAAACTTAATTATTTTGCAGGTCCAACACGTCCATCTGGAGCCCCCACATATAGTTCGGAAAAGAAGTATTTCTCAACCTCTTAGGATTAAAGTATTTTATGATAAAAGTGTCCATGCGTAAGTATTGATATTCTCTCTCTTTTGAAAAACTACGCTAGCGATATTTTTAGATTCTGTCAGTGAATAGAGAAGACGTGCTTATAAATAGATAGTTTTGTTAGTATTTAAGGAATATTTTTAAACTGAATATTTTTATGATAATATCGCTTTATTAGTAAATAAATTCATTGGATTTCGTTTTTCTTTACCCAAACCTTGTTACAAATATAAACTTATGAATGAGTTCGAAAGATATGGGTTCTAGATTAAAGATTTAACTTATTTCGGAGAACATTTTTTTAATGAAATAAGATATTTTGTGATAAAATTGCTAATGTTTTACTACATTTATTTAATTTATAATTTTTCTTAAAAAATCTTTGGGAATCGATATTTTGGAAGAACTTATTTTTTACGAAGGCTCAAGAACGTTTACACGAGGGGCGTTGGGAAAATTTATTTTTCTGAATGTCAAGGACCCAACTTTCACTCACATTGAAATGTAGAAAATATTTATTGGTTCTAGTTTTATTTCGCATAAATTTGTATTATATCAAATGATAGATGCAAATGATATGATTTGTATAATCGATTTAATAAATTTATATGGAAATTTTAAAATTAAGTATGAATACCGAAACAGGTTTATATTCCTCTCTCTACCTCCCAAAGCAAGTTAACCGCCCCTCAGCATACTCCCACAAATCCTGGGGGCTGTATCGCCCCCCCTTGAGAACCAACCAGTGAACTAAATGCAAATATATATAAATTCAACAATATTAGAATTGTATTAAACAACAGGGGTTTGTATAGGAAAAAATTGGGTCTGAAAACGGACCCTTTACAAAAATCGGTGACCTTAAAACGGATTCTCTACAAAAATCGGTGAATTTAAAACGGATCCTTCACAAAAATCGAGCCAAAATGGATATCAAAATTTTCAAAAATGGATCTTTTACAAAAATTGGTGACCTTAAAACTGATTCTCCACAAAAATTGCTGATCTTATAACGGACTTTTCACAAAAAATAATTGCACAAAATTCCACTTTTTTCGAAAATTTTTCAGAAAAATTTTTTTCTTCACAAAATTATAAGTAAAATTGACATAAGTAGGACCCGGATAATAAAAACACCTGGATGGACCCCTGAACCATTAGTAGTATATGTTGATGTAACAATGAACAGAACTCAAGTACTACCATAGGGCGGTGATCTGTAGTGTTTTAATATTTATATTGAAATTCTTCGTTATAGAAATTTCAGTCTTAACAAATAAATTTTTAAATTTCAACACTCTATGGCTAAACATTAGTTATATTTGCCAACTTTAATATCTGCTATATTTAATTTTTTTTTCTATAAAATGTAGATTGCAGTCAAAAATAGATGTGCGCAACTAGATGCTACAACAGTTCTAAATTCATTGAGTTATATGAGATACATACCTACGTACAAACGTCACGACTCAACTAGTCAAAATACATTCAGGGATAGTTAAAGGGGATTTTTAAGTATGAGGTTTAAAGTTTCCTTGTACTTATTTACAGATGTAACGCTTAAACTTGTCGAAATGGATTCATATGGGTATTCATTCACATGGAATTTATTCATATGGGTCAGCATGTGTATTTCCTCTATTATCTGAAATCCAAAAGTTTTCAGGATTACAACATTTCCTTTACTTTCTCAAAGAAATTAAAATTAAAGACTTCAAAAGTAGATGTTTCACAAAGGTAGTTTGAAATACTTTAGGAAAAGATAGTTTTTGTATACATTAATTTACCATATAGGAAATTTATTTTCCACTAAAAATAGACTTTTTTTTGCCCATAAGTTCTTATGTTTTGAATTCTTTAAATTATTTTTTTACATGTTTGATATATTGCAACCTGGCGCCTAAGATATTTCTTTTTCAATTTGAGGTAGTTAAGTAACAAAGGGTTGACGTTCCAATTTTCGATTCGATCGGTCGAGAATTGATTTTGACCCAAGTTTCTGCAATTTCTATCTTTGCGGTCCTAATCACTTCGATTGATGAACTCCCAATCAACTTTGTGGGGCCTCAATTTCGAAAACGTGACTCTTTTTGGCGAGGAAGCCGGAAAAGATTTGTTTTTGCCGTGTGTAACTAACTATTTGCTAGATTAGCAATTTGTGCATTTGCAAGATTTAACTAATGCCATATTAGTATGGTTATCTAAATGAGACTGAATCAGGAGTTACTTACGATGAATTAACGTTTATTGTTTTAAGTTTCAGGTTAAAAAACATATTAACTCATTTAAGATCTCTCCAAGTTTTTCGTGTCATGATTAGAAAATGATTTTGGATAGTTGGGGAAATATGCCTAATGGAAATTATTATTAAATTATATAACTAATGAACTGTATATATATATATATATATATATATATATATATATATATATATATATATATATATATATATATACATACATACATACATACATACATACATACATACATACATACATACATACATACATACATACATACATACATACATACATACACACACACACACACACACACACACACACACACATATATATATATATATATATATATATATATATATATATATATATCTGAAAGTTTATTCACAATCTTATGTATAATGCTTTAATAGATCTTTAAAAATATTCAAAGTAAAATTATTAATAATTAAGAGTTATAAAGATTATAAAACTTTAAAAATCTCAAAGCATATAAATTTTAATTAAAAATGTAATAAATGGAATATTTAAACATAATTTCTTGAACACACTTTATACTGGATTCTAAAATATGAAATAATTACTGTTTCCTTCTATAGTTAAAATTGAAAAAAAAAATTAATGTCTATCGTGCCCCTTAAATTATCATTAAATGTTTTATAAAAATTGTAATTTTATGTTATGACGTGCAGAATTACTTTATTTTACAATGAATTAAACAAAAAATAGCAGAACAAAATTTTTAAAGTACCCTGTCTCTCCTATACTAAAGTACTGTACTAAAGAAAATTTTCAAGTTTGTAAAACAGTGATGCTTAGTTGCTGAGCAACTAATTCGTTCCATGTACGGTTATAACCTATTTATGCTATTGATTTGTGACGGTTGTAGTTTTTACGATATTTGTCTGCTTCAGTATTTGAACCTATATAATCTTTCTTCTCGTAAGTGCGTGATTTTGTGTATAAGGATAATTAAGTTTAACTATTAGAGATTAGTTCTGGGAAAAAAAAAATTCTGCCAGAATTCACTTTTTATTTTTTTAAAGCGGTTTCCTCTAACACTAGACTAAAAGTAATCTTATTTAAAATAATATTTTTAGTCTGGTGTTTTAAGAAAGATGTTGATATGCATACATAAAAAAGCTTTCACGTGTAGCTTTAGTTTAGTGAGTTTTCATGTTTAAACTATTTTTATTTCCAATTTTGGAGTAGTAATATTGTTTTCGTGTGATCATATTCTGTCGTGGCAGACTTGATTGCCTTTTTTTGTCAATAGGTTTAGAGTTCATTTGAAGAATGTAAGTATTTAAATTTACTTGCAGTTTTTTAGGAGGTATAAATGCTGTATTTAGTGGTATATTTTGGCATTTATATACCATGATGAATAAACTATTCAATCTATCATCTAACTAATACACAAATATATTCAAAAGATATTTGAAAGCGATAATAAGGCAAAATTTAAGAATCCTTCTATCCTATTACTTAATTTAAATATTTAAAATAAAAATAAATCATTTTAAAAATATGTCAAACAATTTTTAATATTGTAGAACGTAATTAAAAGGAAAATATACCAAATAGCGCCAAAATATAGTTCCCAAGCACAGTTAAGTATTGAGAGAATTAGTTTGGCATCTAAAAATTGGATAAAGAAAATGGAGAAATTGAATTAAAAATGAAAGAAATATTCGAAATTAAAATTGATAAAAAGTAATAAATGAATTAAAAGCATCGTTAGAAAGCAAGAAAATTTGTATTACTTGAAAATTAATTTTGAATGATATCAGATGCGTTAAGTTACTTGAAATACTTTTAATATTTCAGAATGTAATTAAAAGTAAGCATACCAAAAGACACCAAAATATAGTAGCCAAGCCAAATTAAAGATTAATGGAATATGTTTGTCACCTAAAAAAAAAAAAAAGAAAATAACGCAACTGAATTCAAAATGAAAGAAATATTCGAAATTAATTGATAAAAAGAAATAAACCAATTGCGTCGTATGGTTAGAAACAATATGGTACTAACGCATTACATGTAACTCAAATATGGTTAAACGCTATCAGATGGTTAAAATACTTTAAATACTTTGGAATATAATTAAAAAAAGAATATCAAAGTGGTTCCAAAATAGAGTTACCAAGCCTAAATTAGATTAAAAAACGTTAAAAATTCACTTTGAATGCTATCAGACAATGAAAATTCTTTAAATACTTTGGATTATAATTTTTTAAAAAAGCATATCAAAGTGGTACCAAAATAGAGTTGCCAAGCCAAAATTAAATTAAAAAAGCGTTTAAAAATCATTGTAAATGCTATTAGTTGCTTAAAATTTCTTAATTACTTGGAATATAATTAAAAGAAAAGCATATGAAAATGGTGCCAAAATAGAGTTGCCAAGCCCAAATTAGTTTTAAAAAAGCGTTAAAAATTCATTCTAAATGCTATCAGTTGCTTAAAATACTTTAAATACTTTGGAATATAATTAAAAGAAAAGTTTATTGAATGTGCCAAAATAAAGCTACCAAACCCAAATTAAATTAAATTGTTCCATCTCTACACAGCCTTGATTTTTGAACAATTTGATTTGTGAAATTTTTTTTGTACTCATTCTTGGGTTGACCTGAAGCACTATAGAAAATTTTATCGCTATCGGTTCAGCAAATCCAGAATGTATAGTGAACACACATAAATACATACAGTATTATTAGTATTATTCTGTAAACACTGATAATAGAGGATTTTCATATAAGAGTGTGAAACGCTTAATAAAAGTAAATTCTAGGTATCGTTGTTTTGTTCTACCTAAAACGTAAGCGTTAAATTATTTCGTGATTCCTCAAACTGCTACTTTTACAGTCCTTAGAAACTTGTTTATATTGCTAAAAATGATCCCATGTCACGCAAACTCAACACAATTTTTCTAAATAACGAGCTCTGCTTTTAGATCTTTGTATTCAAAATATCAACCTGTTTTGCTAATGCCTTTTTTCGAGAAAAAGGTAATTAAGTGGAAAATAAGATTCCAAAATCTGTGCAGCTTTAGAGAGTGTGACACGTGCTGTATGAGAGATACAGTATGCTGTAAAAAAAACTTATTTTATTCTCTCGTGTTATCGATCACTACCTTATTTATTTGTTAGCATTTTATCTTCGATATTGTGTGCTAAACAGCGATCAATCAATAGTTACCGAAGGAGAAGGAGAGAAAAAACTGATTAGAGTATTAAAACAAAGACCTATAAAATGTCTTTTATTTAATAGGTTCACCCTGCTTCTTTTCATTTATCTTTCTAATTAAAAATAGGCATATCAAAGTGGTACCAAAATAGAGTTGCCAAGCCCAAATTAGATTAATAAAGCATTAAAAAACTCATTTTAAATACTATCAGTTGCTTAAAATACTTTAAATACTTTGGAATATAATTAAAAGAAAAGCATATGAAAATGGTTCCAAAATACAGGTTGTTAACCCCAAATTAGTTTTAAAAAAGCGTTAAAAATTCATTCTAAATGCTATAAGAGGTTTAAAATAATTTAAATACTTTGGAATATAATTAAAAGAAAAGCATATTTAATGTGCTAAAATAAAGCTACCAAATGCGCAAATTAAGTTAAATCAAAGCGTTCCATCTCTACACAGCCTTGATTTTTGAACAATTTGATTTGTGAAATTTTTTTTGTACTCATTCTTGGGTTGACCTGAAGCACTATAGAAAATTTTATCGCTATCGGTTCAGCAAATCCAGAATGTATAGTGAACACACATAAATACATACAGTATTATTAGTATTATTTTATAGACATAGATAATAGATTTTCATATAAGAGAGTGAAAAGTTTAATAAAAGTAAATTCTAGGTATCGTTGTTTTGTTCTACCTAAAACGTAAGCGTTAAATCATTTCGTGATTCCTCAAACTGCTACTTTTACAGTCCTTAGAAACTTGTTTATATTGCTAAAAACGATCCCATGTCACGCAAACTCAACACAATTTTTCTAAATAACGAGCTCTGATTTTAGATCTTTGCATTTAAAATATCAACCTGTTTTGCTAATGCCTTTTTTGGAGAAAAAGGTAATTACGTGGAAAATAAAATTCCAAAACCTGTGCAGCCTTTTAGAGTGTGACACGTGCTGTATGAGAGATACAGTATGCTGTAAAAAAACTTATTTATTCCCCCGTGTTATCGATCACTACCTTATTTATTTTATAGTAATTTATCTACGATATTGTGTGCTAAACAGCGATCAATCAATAGTTACCGATGGAGAAGGAGAGAAAAAACTGATTAGAGTATTAAAACAAAGACCTATAAAATGTCTTTTATTTAATAGGTTCACCTTGCTTCTTTTCGTTTTAAATAAAAGGTAATAATGGAGAGAAAAAAAATCGATTAAAAGTGATAGAAAAAATAATCGAGATTTATCGCTTGTTTTTTTTTACCTCTTCTCGTTAAGTATTTTTAGTGTCTTGTTAAATACGGTCGTGCGAGACTTCAATTTGTAAAGGCATTTTTTTTATTTTGCTTGTAAAAAAATGTCTGTTGTCTACTTAAATTTGGAGCACAGTGTAGTTTTCTTTTATGTTTAAAAAAACCTATTTGTGGTATGAAGGTTTTGATTAATAATAATTCAATTTCCGCATTGTTGCTGGTCAAACGCTAGCTTTTTTTTTTATCCTTTTCACGTTAAGTATTTGTCGTATCTTGTTAAATAGGATCGTGTGAAACATTAATTTATAAAGACATTTTTTATATTGCTTTTAAAATAATTTCTATTACCTACTTTAATTTTGAATATATATGCATATGTATGTGTGTGTATATATGCATATATGTACATATATATATACAATATGTATATATGTATGTGTGTATATGTATATACGTATATGTATATATATATATATATATGTATGTATACATATGCAAATATATATGTATGCATATGCATATATATATATGCATGTATGTATACGCATATATATATATGTACCTATGTGTATATGCATATACATATGTATGTATGTATATACTTATATATACATGTATGTATGCACATATGTACATATACATATATATGTATATATATTTATGTATGTAAGTATATATGTATATGTATACATGTATGTGTATGTATATGTATATATATTTATATGCATATATATGTATATATATATATATACATATATATATATATATATATATATATATATATCTATATATATATATATATATATATATATATATATATATATATGTATATGCATATATATGTATGTATATATGTATATATGTATATATATGCATATGTATATGTATACATGTATGTGTATGTATATGTATATATATGTATATGCATATATATGTATATATATGTATATGTATATATATGTATGTGCATATATATGTGTATATGTATATGTATATATATGTGTATATGCATATATATGTATATGTATATGTATATGCATATATATGTATATTGTATATGTATACATGTATGTGTATGTATATGTATATATATTTATATGCATATATATATGTATGTATATGTATATGTATAGAATGCATATATATATATATATATATATATATATATATGTATATGCATTTGTGTGTGTATGTATGTATATATATGTGTATATGTATATGCATATATATATGCATATATATATATGCATATGCATTTGTGTGTGTATGTATGTATGTATGTACATATATATATATATATATATATATATACAATATGTATATATGTATGTATACATATGCAAATATATATATATATATGCATATGCATATATATATATATATATGCATGTATGTATGTGTACATATATATGTATGTGTGTACTTATATATACATGTATGTACGTATACATATATATATATATGTATGTATATGTATATGTATAGAATGCATATATATATATATGTGTGTGTGCGTGCGTGCTTGCGTGAGCAACCAGCGGTTTATTCTCGCCAATTATACATGGAATTAGTCTCTATTATTTGAATTGGTTGGGCTTATTGGGCAGTAAGAGAATGTAAGTGATTTGAAGTCTTGGTTCCATTAAAAAAGGGCTAAGTCCAAAGGAAGGAATTTTAAAATTTATTTAGGCTAAAATTGAACGTTTTTACAAGGCAAGAGCTTAGCATCGAATGCTCAAGAAAAAATATATCTTTCCAATTTTTCACCCTCGAGAACGAGTGATAAAGTGAATAGTTTTCCAAGGGATCTACAGATTACTCAGTGTTGTTTGGAAGTCAGAAATGAACTTTTGATCATTTAAGTTATCTCTCGTTTTTTTATCGTTGCCCAGTTTAAAAATGTTTTGAAATATCCACTATCTATACTTGAAAAGTAAATATAATATAAAGTAAAACTTTGAAACAGAAATATTTCTGTACACGTGCATTGACCTCTTTTGATCAGACTATAGTCGGAAGTCACTGCAAAATGTTGACCTTCTAATGGTTTGGTTTGTTGTGCTACAGTCTACTGTTTTGCACACGGGGGCTAATGAGACCGGGACCTACAGCTTAAAGCCGATTCCGAATGGCTACAAACATCCATGCCCACTGCGGGATTCGAATCCACGAACTCCGGTTCCGAAGAGCAGCGCTCTACCATTTGGCCACGTTCGGCACTGACCTTGTAATGAGATTTCCTAGCGGACACAAGTGTTTTTCTCCCCTACGTCTTTAGAAAAGTCTGTCTTTTGCCCTAGAAGAGGAATATTCATTTGTCTCCCCGCCTTATACAAAAATGCGCTTGGAGGAAATTTTTTACCTCATGTGCATAATGCAGTAGAACCTCTTTTAAACGACCCCACGATACGACGACTCCTTCGTTAGAACGATCATCTTAAAAAGTCCCAATTATTTTACCAAGAGATTAAAACTTTCTAAATGGTCGTCTAAGTCGTTTCATGAACTAAATTGCGGGGAAAAATGTATTTGTGCAAAAAATGTTTAGATATTTTAGAAATTATTCATTTTGTGTTCTTATAAGTATATAGTGCTATTTTACTATGAAAAATATATTTTACAGATAAATATAACCTAGAATGTACTTTTCAAAACATTAAAAATGTAAAATTTAACCAAGAATTATAACTCATATATTAATAATGAAATGATAAATATATAAGCAAAAATAATGCAGTTTATGTTAGCATTTTATTACCTCTGTTTGGCTATTATTAAATCGGGGATTTTGTCATTTGGATCGACATTTTTTTCATACATGAATTAACTTTCTCGACAATTAAATGAACTGAAACCCTGATGAACAGATATATCTATTATAAAATCACTTTATAGTAGAGTTTGCGTATGACATAAAACAAATCTTTTATCCTGAAATTTTGCTTGTTTTATAAATGACATCATATGATGTTTGAAATGATAGCGCTACGTGTGTGTTTTTTCCATGCAGAGATCAATACAAATCGGGATTCGTAGTTGTTGTTTACTTAAATACATCCCCCTATTCGACCATTGCCCTAAATATATACATGAACGGGTCTGTATTTATTTTAATACATTTAAGAATTACTCTATTGTCTCTAATTTCAATGTATGATGTTAGTTGTATAAAAGTTAAAAAAAATACTTCTTAGATCTTTGTTTTAACAGCGAGGGGAGGAGTGATAACATCACATTCACGAAATTCGTCAATGCGGTTTGCTCGATGTGAAGAAGCATTATATCCTGTAAATAAATGTGAAAGCACCTATGAAAAGTCTTACATCAGACTCTACCTTTTTACATTTCATAGAAGGTTAAAGAGAGTCTAGTAAATAAATCCGAAAAAAATTCAGATATCGCTTATTATTTATAATTTTGTTATTTGGAACGACATTTCTATACAAGAATTAACTTTCTCGGCAGGTAAATTAATTGAAATCCTGATGAACAGATATATCTATTATGAAACCGCTTTATAGTAGAGTTTGCATATGACAGCAAACAAATCTTTTATCCTGAAATTTTGCTTGTTTTATAAATGACATTCTGAGATGTTTGAAATGACAGCACTATGTTTGTGTGTTTTCTATGCAGAGACCAATAGAAATAGGGATTCGTAGATGTTGTTTACTTAAATACATCCCCTTATTCGACCATTGCCCTAAATATATACATTAACGGATCTGTATTTATTTTAATACATTTAAGAATTACTCTATTGCCTCTAATTTAAATCTATGATGTTATTTTGTATAAAAGTTTAAAAAAAAAATACTTCTTAGATCTTTGTTTTGACAGCGAGGTAAATTTTAGGATCTGAATATTTATAAAGATTTGTTGGATTTCCCCCTCTTCTAAGTAATGTCGAAATAAAAGATGACGTAGTTATGAACTGCTCTTCCAGATGTCGAAATTCCAATTTCATTCTGTCACAGCAGCTGTCTTTTTTCCCTCCTGATGGGCTCCTCACGACAGCTGAGTTTGAGAGCGGCTGCATGGAGCTGCACCGTGCAAAATACGATGAGAAGTTTGCTTATTTATTTTCCTTTTCAAATTTCTAAACAATCCTCCAAAAATGCTGCTCTGTCAAAGAAGGGTTCTCTCAAAATAAATTAAAATCGCTCTCGTTTTGTTTTGTTTCGGGGACTATTGTTTTAGGGTTTATTTCAATTACGCTTTCTCCTTTGACAGTGAATAGAAAGAAAGTTTATATTGTGGTCCAGTTAATGACATATCCAAATTAATCCTGTGAATTTTTTTACCCCCAGTTTTGACAGGATTATATTTTTGGGGATTAATATACTGTGCAATCATCACAGGGGATATTTCTGAAGCAGTGTTTCTTTTCCGTATGAAAAATTGTTTGTTTTGCTTGCGTAATGTAATCGTTTCATTAATATTAGAATGAATTTCATTCGAAAACAGGGGAGTTGGTCTCTAGTTCTTTAAATTCTTTTCAATTATTCTTTTAGTTATTAAACTGTCATTCACAAGTCCTGCTGTAACCGTTTAGTCGTCTGAATTTGTTGTGTTGGTATATGTGTATGTGCACACACACACACACACACACACACACACACACACATATATATATATATATATATATATATATATATATAAGGAAAAGCAAAATAAATCGGGAAACTAATGTACGCACTTTGTGTAAAACCCTTAAGATGGCCCGAGAAAATTCTCAGGGGTTTCCAAATCTTAAGTCAAGGGCAAAAATCTCCTCGTCCTTTTGCTTTCCCCTTTTTAACCCCTAACCTAAATTGACCACTGGGGTTACAGTTTACACCCTCAGAGAAGGAGTGTAAACAGTTATAATTCTACATTGTCCTAGCGGACAATTTAGGAAATTTTCAAACAAAAAGGAGACGCACGCTGTCGGAGGCAGATTTTCCTAAAGATTTTCCCACAGATTTTGACTGAGATGTTGACCCAGGTGTTAAGGGCTTTTTACTTCTTACTTCATGCTAGCTATATGACAGTAAAACACGATAGCAATTAAATACTTAATGTCAGAAATTAATCCACAGCCAATAAGTGACAGACACCCCACTCAGTGTTTATATTGATAGCCAGAGCTCGAGCACAATGGTGTTTTCACTTCATCAGGTTACTCCTTGTCTCCCTCAGTCGCTCGTGTATTGCGCCTGCGGCTCGCTGCGGGTGATTCGGATACTTCGAAGGGCTTACTGCAACGTTGAGTGGCCTAATACTCGCGATCTGCCCACTGCCGAGATAAGCCTGGAGGGCCTCACGGCCTTATGGACCCGGTTTGGCGCTTGATTGTCTCCCTCAGTCACTCCTTGGTGGTTCCTAACTCATCGAACTCTTCAAACTGATGTGGCCCCATCTCACGGGATTGCACAGCCACCCAAATTCTAACCCAATGATAACTCAAGGGTGTAAAGCAGAAGTGTGTTCAATGGAAATAGTCCATCATCAACATTTGTGGTCAGAATATTAATAAAAATATAAAAAAGAGATAGAAAACACACTAAGAAAAGTAACGGGATAGCAATATTGACATGAAATTGGACATCAGTATTCTTTGAATTTACCATTAAATGAATATTGAGCAATCGTTGTTGATTTATCATGAACTCATGAGAAATTAAAATGTTTTTCGTACTTGGGACTACACGCTTCAGCGAGAGGCAAATTCTTTTGCAACTCCAGATCTTTTTTCTATACTCTCTGTAGAAAAGAAGGTTTCAATAGAGCAATTTGTTGCAACGTCGCAAAATACTATAATGACCTTCCCATTCATTTTAAGTTTGTTTACACCAGCCAACAGACAAACAGTAAATTGCCCTTCCATTTGAAACTAAAGCCAGTATTATCATAAGTTGAGATGTGCCCTGCTGCGTGAAATCGCCTTATATGTCATTTTAAAAAATCAATAACATCTTAATAAAATATAATTTTAAATAAAAATATAATTTTAAATAATCAATTATGTTATTTTAAAGAAATGCAATAGCAAAAATAAATGGTGACATTTTAGATGAATTTATTCAATTTAATAAGCATTTTATACACATCAACACGATGTCCCAATTTGTGAGAGCGTAGTGACAAAATATTTCTAAAATTTTGTATGCTAATGTATCTTTTATGTCTACATAAATCAATAATAAAAAGTACAACATTAGATACATAAATTTATTCACTTTAATAAAATTTGTTGTTCTATATATAGACGTCATCATGATATCACAACTCGTGATAATGTAATAACAAAACATTTCTGAAATTTTGCAGGCTAATTTATCTTTGATAACAGTGCATAAATCAATTATAAATAGTACAACATTAGATAGATAAATTTATTCACTTTAATCAACGTTGTTTTTCCATATATAGACGTCATCAGGACGTCGCAACTTGTGATAGCGTAATGACAAAATATTTTAAAATTTTGTATGCTAATTTATCTTTGATGATAATATATAAATCAATTATAAAAAGTACAACATTAGATAGATAAATTTATTCACTTTAATAAACGTTGTTGTTCTATATATAGACGTCATCATGATGTCACAACTCGTGATAATGTACTAACAAAATATTTTTGAAACTTTTCATGCTAATTTATCTTTGATGATAATATATAAATCAATTATAAAATGTACAACATTAGATAGATAAATTTATTCACTTTATTAAACGTTGTTTTTCTATGTATAAATGTCATCATATCACAACTTGAGATAATGTAGTAATAAAACATTTCTGAAATTTCATGTTAATTTATCTTTGATGACAATGCATAAATCTATTACAAAAAGTACATTTAATAGATACATTTTTTTAACTTGAATAAACGTTTTTTTCTATATATAGACGTCATCATGATATCACAACTTGTGATAATGTAGTAATAAAATATTTCTGAAATTTTGATTGCTAATTCATCTTTCATGACAATATATATATATCAGTTATAAAAAGTACAGTATGACACATAGATAAATTTATTCACTTGAATAAACGTTTTTTTCTATATATAGACGTCATCATGATATCACAACTTGTGATAATGTAGTAATAAAATATTTCTAAAATTTTGATTGCTAATTTATCTTTAATGACAATATATAAATCAATTATAAAAAGTACAACATTAGAGATAGATAAAATTATTCACTTTATGAAAGTTGATTTTTTATATATAGAAATCATCATGATATCACAACTCGTGATAGTGTAGTAAAAAATATATATCTGAAATTTTGCATGCTAATTCATCTTTGATGACAATACATAAATCAATTATAAAAAGTACAACATTAGATAGATAAATTTATTCACTTTAATAAACGTTGTTTTTCTATGTATAATTGTCATTATATAACTACTCGAGATAATGTAGTAACAAAACATTTCTGAAATTTCATGTTAATTTATCTTTGATGACAATACATAAATCTATTACAAAAAGTACCACATTTGATAGATACATTTATTAACTTTAATTAACATTGATTTTCTATATATAGTCGTTATCATGATGTCACAACTCGTGATAATGTAGCAACAAACTATTTCTGAAATTTTGCATGCTAATTCATCTTTCATGACAATATATATATATCAGTTATAAAAAGTACAGTATTAGACGTCATTATGATATCACAACTCGTGATAATGTAGTAACAAAATATTTCTGAACTTTTGCATGCTAATTTATTTTTGATGACTACATAAATCAATTATAAAAAGAACAACATTAGATAGATAAATTTATTCACTTTAATAAACGTTGTTTTTCTATATATATATACATGTCATCATGATATCACAATTTGTGATAATGTAGTAATAAAATATTTCTGAAATTTTGATTTCTAATTTATCTTTTATGACAATATATAAATCAATTATAAAAAGCACAACATTAAATAGATAAATTTCTTCACTTTAGTAAATGTTGATTCTCTGTATATAGACGTTATCGCGTACTGGTACGATATTTTAAATTAATTATAAGCTTAGTTTGAGCTATATTTATATTCTTATTCCTTAATCAGGCATAATAATCCAACTAAAAGAAACGGAAACATTTTCCAGTCTTCTTAGAACAACAACTTTTATTCCATCACAATAATTTTATAAAAAAAACTTTATAACAAAAACAAAAGTTGCAAACGATAAACTTGTAACAAACTGCAAACGATTTTTAAACTAAAAATAAATCATTGAGTCTGTGCTACTACAACGTCATCATGATATCACAACTCGTGATAATGTAGCAAGAAAACATTTGTGAAATTTCATCGTAATTTTATATGTTTGATGACAATACATAAATCAATTATAAAAAGTACAACATTAGTTAGATGAATTTATTCACTTTAATAAACGTTGTTTTTCTATATATAGATGTCACCATGATGTGACAACTCGGGATAATGTAACAAAATATTTCTGAAATTTTGCATGTTAATTTATCTTTAATGACAATACATAAATCAATTGTAAAAATTACAATTGATAGTTTTTTTTTCATTTTAATAAGCATCACATAGGATGAGCACACGCGGGTGGTTAAAAAATGTCCTTTCTTTAACGTACATTATCTAATGCCAATGTTACTTTCACCTTAGTTTGTTTTTAAATAGAAGCGTGTGTTCTTTAAAGTTTTTCTTACGCATTTCTTCTGTACTAAAAGGAAATCTCCACTTGATTTCTTGCCTCTTCGTATATCTGTCTAGCTTACTGCCAGCTTTATCTCCGGAAGTGTATTGTATATTTATTAGGATTGACAGTATCCACATTCTGAAATATTTTTGTTCCATTTCCAATTTGTGCTGTCGATATAATAAGATGTTCTTTTTTTATGTTGAGAATAGGGTAGATTTGTTCTTAAATACTTATGTTTTGGAATATATTTTTAAGAGTTTTATTTTTTTTACAGGTTACCTAAAGAAAAATTTGAAGTGATAAATGTGAGTACTTATTTTTTCAATACTCTTATGTATATGTACACACACAAGCATAGAAAGAAAGAGTGAGAGTGTGTTTATGTATGTATATGTAATGATATTTTAATCAATCAGCTAATTAAAAAAACTGTATTCTAAAATATATTTTTAGTGATTCTATCCTTAAAATTACAACCATTGGCAAGATTAAAATTATTATGATATTTTAATCAATCAACTAATTAAAATTGTATTATAAAATCCCTAAAATTACAACCATTGGTGACATTGAAGTATATAATGATGTTTTAATCAACTAATTAAAACTGTATTCTAAAATATATTTCTGGCGATTCTTTCCCTAAAATTACAATCATTGGGGAGATTGAAATATATAATGATATTTCAATCAATCAACTAATTAAAATTGTATTTTAAAATCCCTAAAATTACAACCATTGGCGAGATTGAAATATATAATGATATTTCAATCAATCAACTAATTAAAACTGTATTCTAAAATATATTTTTTGGCGATTTTATCCTTAAAATTACAACTATTGGCGATATTGAAATATATAATGATATTTTAATGAGTCAACTAACCAAAACTGTATTCTAAAATATATTTCTGATGATTCTATCCCTAATATTGCAACCATTGGCGAGGTTGAAATATATAATGATATTTTAATCAATCAACTAATTAAAACTATATTCTATAAGATATTTCTAACGATTTTACCCGTAAAATTACAATCATTGGCCAGATTGAAATATATAATTATATTTTAATCAATCAACTAATTAAAAATGTATTCTAAAATATATTTCTGGCAATTCTATCCCTAAAATTACAACTATTGTCTAGATGTCTTTGTTTTCCCTTAAAGTGTGGTATCCTATGGTGACTTCGAGAACATCAAAATTAATTTTTACTGAGCTCAATTATTATTATATAACTCCTTTATAAATTTAGTTTCAATTCCCGCGTCTCCCACGTGACCAACTCTTAACATACTCATTGGCTGGCTCACTTGCACCATCACTAAACTCTACAGCTGAATTTAAAACATTTGGCAACAGAGCGCAATTTCTCATTTTCCAATCTCCTTTGGTAATTTCTCCTTTTACTTTCTTATTCCTTCACATCTATTTTTTCAGTTACAAAAGATCTTATCTAAAGTAGTGTCTGAGACTTAAAATTCTTTTAGCAATCTCCCAAAGTTAGCTCTGCATTACAAGCTAATTTTCTGTCCATTCACCACATTTCCCAGCTTTCCCAGGCAAAAAGCTTACGTTTTAATGATCTATGACCAAGCTACTTTCTCTGGAAAGGAATGCGCCTCAACCTCTCGATGTTGTGCCCAATTCTGTAAAAGCAAAGATCATTCACTTCTCTGCCTTTGACTGAGAAATATGCTGTTTTCGTAGCTCTGAATCAAAAGTTTAACTTTACCGTTAAACGTGCTGCTTCTCTTTAATGGAATGGCCAGACTACATCATCTTTATTAATCAATAGCACTCAGATTTCTCCTTGACCAGTAGCCCTGGCTAGTAAATATAATACGGGCTACAATTTCATGTAACCGGCGGATATAATTCTTGCTGGTTTGCGCACACACACACATATAGTATACATTTTATATATAAAGGCGTTATATATATATTTCCTTTATTATATATTTATTATAAATTCTAAATAAATATATACAACTAAGAAAGAGTCTTTTTACAATATAACATATGCACACATTCTAAAAAGTGCCCCCACATAAATACACACACAAAAATCTATTGAACACTACACACACACACACACACACACACACACACACACACATATATATATATATATATATATATATATATATATATATATATATATATACACACACACACACACACACACACAGAGTGGAGAGAGAGAGAGACTCAAAAAAATTTCTATGGTACCAAGAGATTAAAACTTTCTAAATGGTCGTCTAAGTCATTTCATGAACTAAGAAACGGAAAAGTGTATTAGTGAAAAACATATTAAGATATTTTATCAGTTATTCATTTTTTTACTTTAAATGTGTTCTTATACGTATATAGTGCTATTTTACTATGAAAAATATATTTTACATATCAATTTAGAATGTACTTTTCAGAACATTAAAAATCTGAAGCTATATATTTTTATATTATTTATATAATTTTATTAAGTGTATTTTTCAAAACATTAAAAAATGTAAAAACTTTGCTAGAATATTTAAAACTCTTATGTATTATGGGTGAACTGATAAATATATAAGCAAAAACAATTCAGTTCGTGGAAACATTTTGTTACCTCTGTTTGGCAGGATACACATTTTCAAAATTTGCGAGAAAGATTTTAATCAAATCCCACTCTAACACTCATGCCTAAAATTATCTTTACATAGAAAAATTCTCCGATTTATCAGAAAGTGTGAGCTATAATTTTGATCGTTTTTTAAATAATACATAATATTATGACACATAAACGCAAAGGGGAAAAATTTAAGAGCACTGCATATATAATTGTTGCGTGAAACAATAAAAATAATAAAGAAACGTTAGAGATTAAAAAAAAAAAGAATAACTCAGGAATATGTATGCTTGTGTATGTTTTTGTGTTTTACCTACCATTTTAATATTGTACCGTATAATTATGCATTTTTAAAAAAAGATCCAAGTTAAAAATATATATTACTAGAATATCTGATCATATTATTTTATTCTAAGCCATATTAAAGCAGAAAAAAATGGACTTATTCTTTCCTAACACTTTTTCGGTTAAATAAAAGAAACAGTTATATTATTAATCCTTGAGATAAAATTTTCTAAGTATAAGATTGTAGCCTTACTTACTTTCAAAATTCTCTGTGATGTTGTAACTGTCAGTTACGCAACAGCTTAGACTGACAGAATGTCTGTGCTGTATCACCTGATATATCGTTTCCAAATAGTTTACAAGAACTTTTTATATTTTCAGACAAACCTAAAACTTTCGGAAATCTAGCACCATTATCCCACTTTTACATTACAATTTTAGGGGCCTATATGTGTCTGTGTTTATATATATTTATATATATGTTTTTTTATATAAGTATATATTTACGTATATATGTATACATATTTGTATATATAAATGTATATAATATGTGTAATGCATATATTCATATAATGTGTGTAATATATATATATATATATATATATATTATATATATATATATATACATATATATATGTGTGTGTGTGTGTGTGTGTGTGTGTGTGTGTGTGTGTGTAATATATCAAAATTATTATACTTAAAATATTCCTTAAAAATTCTTCTCTTTCCCATTATTAAACCTTCAAATCTATTTTCCCTGCCCCAAAATATCTTTTTAAAAGGAGTGACTTGTATTCTTCTAACCCATTTCCCAAAGCTTTCTCTCAAAAAAGTACTAATTTTCTGTCCATCCGCCACATTTTCTAAGTGTCTCAATAAAATAACTCACGCCTACAATGATATAAGTTCCTTTTTACTGTTAAGAATGCTGACTAAGCTATATTCTCTGGGAAAGAATTCATCTCCGCGTCTCGTTGTAGCAACCCTGTAATTTAAACGTATTTCATGATCATTCTATCTTCTGTCTTATACTGAGAAATGTGCCACTTTCATAGCTCTAAAATAATGTCTAATTTATTTTACGGACTCCCCATTTGCTTTAATATGCCACGACTGTTTACTTTATTACTGCAAACTGCTTAGGCTTCTCCTTGGCCAGTAACCCAGGCAAGTAAAAACAGTATGGGGCTACAACATCATGTAAACGGCAGATTAAATTGCGTTGGTTTACACATTCACACACACACACACGCATGCACGCGCGTAATCCAGGAAATATAAAACTGTTGGACAGATTTCACATTATAACCCATTATTTTTTACTTACCCGGGCTTCTGGACAAGGAGAAGCCTAATCAGCTAGCAGTAATAAAGATGCAGTCGGTCCATATTGAAGAGAACGGCACACAAGTCCAAGTCTAATTGAAATTTTAGTTCCGAGCTGCTAGAAAAAGATATTTTCAGTAGCCAGCGGTAGACAAGAGAAAGACACAAAAATCCATTTCCTCGAACAGAGGTGTACAAAAGAGCGAAGATAGACAGAATTTTCCCAAGGGACAAGAAACTTAGTCAGTTAGAATTTAACTGTTAAGATCAGGAGAAAAGCCCAGCTATTTGCCGGTGACAGCTGGAAAACGTGTTGACTGGACAGAAAACTTTGGGAAATGTATTGGAAGAATTTTAAGTCGAAGACACTCCTTTGAATAAGACATTTTGAGGCTGGGAAAAAGATTTTATGGAATTAGAATGAGAGACAGGAGGTTTTTTAAAGAAATATTAAAGTGAAATAATTTTTATATTTTACATATATATATTATATAAAATGTTGCATTTTATCGGTAATCTGTTATTTTTTATGTTTTACAGTCAGATATCCTGCCTCAAGCTTTAGATTATTGGCAGAAGACTTTATTAGTCAGGCCAATGAGTGTTCCAATTAGACTTAATAGGTAAGAATTTCCTGGAATCTTGTACTTTATTATTTCTAATATTTTGAAGCTTAATCTCATTTACTTAACAAGAAATAAATGATTACATTGCCCATAGTTTACTAAAAAAAATATTATTTGCGACAGATATTTTATTGTTATCTCTTGATGAAAAAACCATGCTTATTTTGATGAGTATTTTTTATTGTATATTTTTTAAAGTTTTAGTAATTTGAACACTATAGGTTTTAGTTTTTTAGTGGTGGAGTTTATATTTTAACATTTGAATATAAGAAATAACATCCATCTTCAAATATTTATTATTTTTTCTTTTAATAATATCGTATTTATTTAGTTATTTTGTAAAATTTGTTTGTATAGAGTTGTTTTAAATTCTTGTAATCTTTTATGAGTTTTTTTTTCTAAATTTTTATATTAAATAGTTAATTAGAATAAATTTATTAAATATTGTTATTATTATTTATAGCTTAATATATAAGGTTTATTAATTGATAGTTTTTATGTTATTTGAAATTGCTATTTTAACTGTTAAAGTGATTTTTAAAATAAATTGAAGCTATTATTATTTTGCTTATTATTTAAAACTAGCATACAGCCCATCATATGACGGGATTAGTAAAATTTTTAATATTCCAGAACTGTTAAGTACCCAATGAGGCAGGTAAAAAAATGGTTTGTTTTTTGGCTGAGAACTATCTGGTTCACTCTCAATAATTATTTATCGTCATACTCCTCTAGAGTCTCCCGATCCTGTAAAGCAATTTAGAATCACATTGAATTCATTTAGTCAAACCGTGTGGTTATGTATAACAAACAAACACACAAACGAACAAACTTCTTAATTTCCAAATATATATAAATTAAAAGTTAGATATTTAGTAGTCCGTGAAATAGACTCCTAGACTTATATGAAAAGAATTTATTGTTAATACCGATGATAAAATTTTCATTGTAACAAAAAATAATCGATGATTCAATTTAAAATTATCACATATGTACCTAATCTATTATTTAAGCCAAATATAAAAGAAAATCATTTACGTAATATCTAAGTTCAGTGGTAAAAGATATTAAAATAGTGTAGACGATATTTAAATAGTTTAAAATATGAAATGATTAAATGAGATGGTTAAAGGAATGACGTCACAATGCTAGAAAAATTGTTATTTTTCCTATTTATTAAGTGATTAATGGTTAAATTTAATCGCCTCCTCTTAACCGGGGAAAATAGGGCTTGAAATAACGGCATTAAACTCTCGAAAAGGGGCGAAGGGGTGGATTTCGAACGTTTTAAAGACTACAGTATTTTTTGCTCTGATATGCAGCATATTTATACAAATTTATTTTAGGATCGGATCGATAGTTTAGGAGAAGATAAACTTTGTTCGCTTTGATTGGATGCCTGTATCCATTCCAGGTCCAACCGCTTCATAAATTTGCGGACAGATAACTTAGGCTATTATTATATAGGGAATACTAACATAAAGCCCGTCATATGACGGCATCAGTAAAATTTTTAATTTTCCAGAATTGTAAAGTACACTATGAGGCAAGTAATAAAATGGTTTGATTTTGGTTGAGAATTATTTGGTACACGCTCAATAATTTGATTATCTTTACTGACCGCATACTACTTGCCAACTTTAATTTATCTTGCCATTTTAGGGACTGAAGAGGTTTTAATATTGACAATGATTATTTCAGGGTATATATATGAAGAATGTTCAAAATGTAGAGAATCGATTGTAAACTCTGTCGTTATGTATAAAAAAAACAATCATACAAACGAACAAACTTCTTAATTTTGAAAGATATATAACTTAAACGCTAGATATTTATTAGTTCATGAAATAGACTCCTAGACTTTTATGAAAAGAAATTGTTGTTAATACCGATCATAAAATTTCCATTGCTACTAAAAATTATCGGTAATCAAATTTAAAATTATCACATATGTACCTAATCTATTATTTAATGCCAATATAAAAGAAAATTATTTACGTAATATCTAAGTTCAGGGATAAAACGTATGAAAATAATGCGGATGATATTTAAATAATTTAAAATAAGAAATGATTAAATGAGATGGTCAAAGGAATGACGTCATAATGCTTGAAAAAAAAGGTTATTTTTATCTACTTATAATATGACTAGCATATAGCCCATCATATGACGGGATTAGTAAAATTTTTAATATTCCAGAACTGTTAAGTACCCAATGAGGCAGGTAAAAATGGTTTGTTTTTTGGCTGAGAATTATCTGGTTCACTCTCAATAATTTATTTATCGTCATACTCCTCTAGAGTCTCCCGATCCTGTAATGCAGTTTAGAATCACATTGAATTCATTTAGTAAAACGGTGTGGTTATGTATAACAAACAAACGAACAAACTTCTTAATTTCCAAATATATATATATAAACTAAAAGTTAGATATTTATTAGTCCGTGAAATGGACTCCTAGACTTATATGAAAAGAATTTATTATTAATACCGCTGATAAAATTTTCATTGCTACAAAAAATAATCGATGATTCGATTTAAAATTATCACATATGTACCTAATCTATTATTTAAGCCAAATATAAAAGAAAATCATTTACGTAATATTGAAGTTCAGTGGTAAAAGATATTATAATAGTGTAGACGATATTTAAATAGTTTAAAATATGAAATGATTAAATGAGATGTTTAAACGAATGACGTCACAATGCCAGAATTTTTTTTTATTTTTACCTATTTATTAAGTGATACATGAATAAATTTAATCGCCTGCTCTTAACCGGGGAAAATAGGGCTTGAAATAATGACATTAAACTCTCGAAAAGGGGCGAAGGATTGGATTTCGAACGTTTTAAAGACGACAGTATTTTTTGCTGTGATATGTAGCATATTTATACAAATTTATTTTAGAATCTGGTCGATAGTTTAGGAGAAGATAAACTTTATTCGCTTTGAATGGATGCCTCTATCCATTCCAGGTCCAACCGCTTCATAAATTTGCGGAAAGATAACTTAGGCTATTATTATATAGGGGATATATTAATAAATTTAATCGCCTGCTATTAACCGGGGAAAATAGGGCTCGAAATAATGATATTAAACGCTCAAAAATTGTTGAAGGGGTGGAATTCGAACAATTTGAAGACGACAGTATTGTTTGCTGTGATAGGAAGCATATTTATACCAATTTATTTTAGAATCGGATCGATAATTTAGGAGAAGATAAACTTTACTCAATTTGAATTTTGCTAAACCTAACTCATCAAGAATCCAATGGATGCCTCTATCCATTCCAAGTCCAACCGCTTCATAAATTCAAGAACAGACGGAGAGATAACTTAGGCTATTATTATATAAGGGATTGATTTTTATTCTTTTAGCATTAGTTGATGTATAACATAGATAATTGAATTAAACTCATATCTGTATAAATATACATTAAAGAAAGGCAGAAAGTCATTATATATTTAAAACATAAAAATTGAGTTTCCGTTTCATAAAAATTTAAAAAAATAAAGAATATTTTTTATTTTAATTTATATTTTACTAATAAATTCGTAACAAATATAAATGCACTTACCAGTAGAAAATCCGTATAAAATTTGCTTTCACTGCCTTTTAACTCTTCAAACCGTGTAAACTGTTTTACAGTGAAACTACCTTCTGATATTGATACAGTTCTTTGTGACCGTATTTTAAAAATACTGTCACAACAAACTAACTGTTCAGCACGATTTTATTTTATGTCAGTTACTGGTGAAATTAAAATAAGAAATTTCTAATCAGTTTTCTTTGAAACACTTAGAAATTTTTATGGCAGTATTTATATTCATTTAATTATGCATTGTCTTCGTTTAACCCCTTCGTTTACTGCATTTTAGTAGTTAATTTTGCAGCTGGTACTTTCTAGTACCAACATATATTTTTCATTCTATAATAAAAAATAAAATATTAAATTATTAATAAAACAAATGAAATTCTTACCTGCGAAGTATAGAAGTCTCTAAAAAATAATAGTAACAAATAACTGGTTATAAACCACTAAATTTACTCAATTGAACAAACACGTGTATCAACTCTACCACAAAATGACCTTCGAATGCAGTACTCCAATTATAAAATCCCTACTATGAGAATAAAAAGGATTCCTGATTGGTACTGTCCTTTCTTTTATGCTGAAGGAACTGCATCGTTCATGTCCTTGTGAGTACAGTCAGGAATAAAGGCTTTATTAGGAATATATAGATGTTTGATTAAAGCGGTACTTATAAGTACCTTCAGGATAAAAAGGTTAATCAAATAAAATTATATTGTTCGGAAAGAAAATGCGTTTAAAATTAAATTCTATTAATTATTTCTTTGAAAATACTTTCGAATTATAAAAAGTGTTTTAAATAATACACACTTAAGTTATTCTAAAATATTAGTTAACTTGCCTAGAAGAAAGCGTATTGTGTGTATTTATTTTTATTTTGTTTATTATAACAGCTTATAACAAACAGAAAACTAATTATATTTTCGTTACGTATATTAAGATAAATTCACAATTTCATTATACAATAAGTTCTTTTTAATTTAAATTATATAATTTTAATAACATTCAAGTATGCTTTTAATAAGGCAAGAATATTTAATTCAATGTTCATTTGGAGATGAATGTATTTCTCTCTCTACTGAAAAAAAGAATAATATGCGCAATATTCCTAATTAAAAATGGAAACTTAAACATTTCATTGTTGTTTGGTTTGGAAATTTTGAGAGGATGAATTAATTTTTTTCATTCTTTTAATAAGAAATAATTATTTAGACTCTTGTCTTACAAGCATATCTAAACTATTTTACACTTAATGTAAAGTAGTTTAGTTTTTTATTGTTGTTTTATTTGAACTAAAATACTTACAATATTTGTGTGTTTTAAATTATTAATTTTGTATGAGAGTTCCTTTTTATAAAAATTTTATGTTTTGTATCTAAAATCAAAACAAATTTTTTATGAAATATTTCTCTCAAGAAAACTTGATATTTTCTTTAGTGTTTATATTTGAAAATTAAATTTACTCCAGTTTCAACGGATAAAAACATTTGATATATGCTTAAAAATTACATGTAATCCAACCAGGAAATTAATTAATCACTATCAGTGATATATTTTAAGGCGTTTGATAATTAGTAAAAATTTTTATTATTTCTAAAATTCTAAAATAAGTAGAATGAGTTTTTATATTGAGACGACATAACTTCATAATTTTGATTCTGAGAACAATCCCATCAGAGTATTTACCTTTAAGAACCCCAAGGGATCTCGTACCAGAGGAAGACCACCAACAGGGTGGTTCAATGATGTTGTAAACGACCTCAAAATTTTAGGAATTAAAGAGTGGCATAGAGTTGCGCTGGACCGTGTGAGTTGGAGGAAGTGCGCTGTTGAGGCAGTTAAGACCTGCAATAGGTTGCCACGCTATTAAAAAAGAAAGAAGAAGATTGTTAGTTTTAATCTGAATTGCTGTTCCATATCCAAAAGCCATTTGGAAAATAACTAATATCATGCACGGCAATAACTAATTGTTTCCAGACCACCAAAGTTACCGAATAATTCTACGTCACTCAATAACGTTAAAAACGACGTCAAAATTTTAGGAATTAAAGACTGGCAGAGAGTTGCGCTCGACCGTGTGAGTTGGAGGAAGCGCGCTGTCGAGGCAGCTTAGACCTGCAATAGGTTGCCACGCCATTAAAGAAGAAAGAAGAAGAAAATTGTTAGTTTTAATCTCAGATGCTGTTCCATATCCAAAAGCCACCTGGAAAATAACTAATATCATGCACGGCAATAACTAATCGTTTCCAGACCACCAAAGTTACCAAATAATTCTACTTCACTTCTACTTTCCCTCTCCTACACACAGTATTGACTTACATATCATTTCCTGGTGCCGTAAGTATTCTACACGAGAGGGTTTGGAAATTCACTAGTCGGAGGTGCCTCAGCTGTGCATTTATACAGAACTACGTGTGTATATTAATAACATACCGAAGTTTTTGTTAATTTTTATTGGCTTGTAACCAAAAAAGTAAACTGCTTATTACACCAGGTGCATCTAAAGCCTGGTGCAACGCGTAGCTCCACCAAACTCAGGGGTATGCTTACCACACTTAAAGAAACACTGCTATCAATGTTTTATGTTCGCCTACTGGGCGTTACGACATGCGTTTAAGCGGTAGTTGAATTCATACCACACATTTTGTATCTCCATCCTGTCAGTGGTCATCACTACTGCATTGGTCCAAGAGCTCTTCTAATGATTTCCCGTACTTGGATACGTGGACAAGATCCTTAATATTCCACTAAAGAAATTACAAGGAGATAAGTTAAGCGACCCAATGGGAAGAAGGGAAAAAAACCGAGGTCATCCGTACCAACACGCAAAATCCAGCAATGGGAAAGTTCTTAGCTTAAGTATTGGCGAGCGTACAACATGTTGAACGAGACATATAAAACATTTTTTTAGAATGTGCAGAAAATTTCGTGTGCTGATGTAAGTACATATTATGACTTATAAACTATATGATCAAAAATGAACGGACACTTTGGGACGCTAATTATTCCGATACTTCAAAAGTATATTAGATATTAGACTTCCTATACTGCAGTCATTGAATAAAAGTTTCTGAATATTGGTGAGAGCTTACGGATTGATGGATCTTTTCTTTCAAAGAGAAATGGAAACGGAAATTTATTGATATTCTTAAATGAACAGCAATACAGATCATCATTACTAATCAAGAAATAATCCTCATTCAAATTAGGAACGCAATATACTACAATACAGCAGGCGTGGCCTACTATCTCATCCCTGACTACAAAGCTTTTCAACTGATATCTGTTTTGAACAAATTGCTGAATACAACTCAGCTGATTAACGAGCTTGTACCTCCTTTTTTAAAGTATAGAACATGGAAAAATTTAGAAAATACCACACCTCAAAAGTTTTCAAAATTTGGTCGTCAACGTGGCGATCTTGGCGACAAATTTTCGATAGAAATTAACCGATAAAAGCATCACCAATGAGCCAATATCTTGCCAAATTGGTGAGATACCATAGGAATTCTATGTAAATATTAGGCTTATTGGTTTTCCTGTAATTGGGGTATTTTCGCTTTAAATTAGTAACAATATTTTCTCTTTTCACTATTACTAAAATATTTTATTTGTTCCAAATAACATGTTTTTTAAAGTTCCATGTGAAATCTTTCTCTGCTAGGAAATGCCCAAATAACCAAGCTTTCTTTCCGGGAGATGTTTCTGTACAGCATTGCAAAGAGAGATGTGAAAACATCACCACTTGTGGGGAAGTTATTGTTCCTGAGGAACACTTAGAGGTAAGTTTTTTTTGTCTTCTTAGAAATATATAACAAGACAGTAAAATTATCGAACTAAAGGCAACGAAAATAATTGCAATCATTTAGGAGTTTCTGAGTTTTAAACTGCTACATTACATCGTAAATATGTTCTAATTCTGATTTCCAATAATTTGATTTAATATTTCTAATACGAACAAAATATTTTTCAGCTTTTTCAGAAACTTTTAAAGCTTAATATTTTCATCAAATAAATACGTTTTGTCTCTTCTTTATTGACTCGAAAACCCTTTGTGGGTCACGACATTTCTTCAGAATCTTCTTCCATTCCACTCTCAGCTGGGGTATCCCAGTTAATACTCTTAATGTTTTAAAGTCCTCGCCAATACAGTCAACCCATCTTATTCTGGGCCTGCTTCAAAGACTGGTACCAATAGGCTTGAATCAGTGTGATTCTGGACGTTAAAAAGAAGGGGTCAGTTCTGCAGATGTGACTAGTACATTTAATGCGGTTCACTTTAATATAGTTGATAATATTTGCCACTTTACACATACAGCTCGCTGTTGTATCTGTGCCTCCGTATGCCGTATAGTTAATGTTCACTTTGCCCAGAAACTTTTATAAACTTTTATCTCGAAAACAGCTAGTCGACTAACGTGTTTTTTTTTATCAATGTCCAGGTGTCTGAAGTAAGGCACAGGTCTAGTAATGGCTTTATGTAACATAATTTTTGCTTTCTTCTTTACTGCCTTAATACTTTTTGTAGTTTACTTATATATAATACATTTAACCCCTTCCGGTATGATTTAATAATGAAAAACTGTGCATGAAATAACCATTTAATTTTTATTTAAAAAACTTGTTTCATTTTACAATTCTTACATATTCTTAATTAAAATCCACTTTTTACATAGTGTTAAATAATATCAGAAACAGTAAAATTAAGAAAATATCAAAGCAAAACATTAACACTAGATTGCCCGAGATTTCTTGTATACCTATATTGCCCCAAAACAGTCAAAATGACTGCATTGTGAAAAAATAACAAATATGTAAAGAAATTTGTTTAAAATTAATTTTTAATATTATATAATAAAGGAGGGCGGAAGTAACTACAATTATTCATAAACCCATTTATATGTTATAGAAAAAGTCACCAAATTCTAAGAAATTGTGTCATTATATTTCATAATTGTTTTTCTAATTGAAATTAAAAAACAGTCAATATGACTGCCTTGGGCAATCTAGTGTTAATAAGGTATACAGATAATAGTCTTCTGGTACTTTTCAAAACAAAGTGCAAAGGAATTCTTAATTGTTTACACCGCCAAGTAGTCTCACTTTTAATTTGATTCTTGTAACACACATGGCATTTCTTAGTAGGTTTTCTTTTATTCTGACTCATTAATTTGGCAATGACTTGTACCAAGAAATTCTAAGTAAACAATATGCAATAGTGACTTGTGATTTTCACAAGTGATAGAAGTGTTGCCAAATTCAGTACACTAGAAATTTTAAACTAAATTAATTATCATATTTAACAGTAACTTTAATCGCATGATGAGTGTAGCTCGTCATTGTGCGGTATGGAATGAAAAACTAATGACGAGCTAGACTCGTCATTTTACCGGAAGGGGTTAATAAGCATTTTCAGAATTTTTTGCACGATCATTTGTTATCTGTAAAATAACTATAGTTCTGATCTTCATGTAAACTCCAATTGGATGTTAAAATATGTGGTCCGTGGAATGAATTGAATATATAATGAATTTTGACATTAAAATTTATTTAAAACATCATTCGAAATTGAGAAAACAAAGTAAACACTGTTGTTGTTTCTCATGCCACTTGGACAAACCAAGCACGATTGAGCCAGCAGGCTCTCGTATTAAGGCCAGGGGGTGCGCCTTTCGTTTTAATGAGCACCATTAAGGTGAAATAACGACTTCGCTCAAATAGGTCCTCGTAATTTTGAAGCAGGAACCCAGCAGAAGACCCACAGACTTGGCCTGCCACCCCCAGAGGTATTAATTGAGAACTTGGAGGACATTGTGATCATGAACCTATTTTACGTGGAGCAGTCAACTTTAACGAACACGGCGGATCTTAGGCCTTAGGTTCCGAATTTCATTCAAAAAAATATTGGGAATATTAGAATATTTTCATTATATTGATTTATTCTATACATAGCAAGCACGTATTAAAGCATGAATATTTTAAGGTTTATTCATTATGTTTATTTTTTAATTTTACGGAAAGTAATGAAAATTATGGTTTTGAGAAAACAACTTACAAATTTAAATGAACCGTAAATGGCACAGGCTGTATCCCAGTGTACGGTACGCTATTTTGGCGATTTTTTGGCGTATTTTTGGCGCCATTTCTCGGGCGATACTTATTTTCTCATTGTCAACTTCACCCTTTCTCTCCCGTTAAAAGATGGTAACCTCGTTCTCTCCTTTGGTTTGTGTGCTTTATCGGATCCTCTTTGGAGTAACTTGCGCAATAAATGATGTGATGTCATGATGATCTAATTCTTGTTTGATCCAATTATATTAAAAGTTGTAGGAGGTAAGTTTGAATTTCAACACTTTTTGCCGTTAATTTAACGGTTTTGCAGCTTGCTACATTTCAATCTGTTTTTCACCAGTGGAGTGGTTAAGTTCTGCATTCTCTTCAATCGTATTTATTTCAAAAATTTTATTTGTTCTAATTTTATAGTATTTAAATTTCTTAATTAGTATTTGTTTTTAATTTTGTAGTATTTAAATTTTTGTAATTTCTCGGTGTTCCGCTGCGTGTTAGGCTTAGGTACTTGGCCTGTGCTTCGCGGAGTCGTGTTTCGCCAATAGTCGCCCAAAACAAGATGGCGGACAAGGAGCGTACCGTTCACTGGGAATTAACCATGGCACATATACTCGGTCAATAACTTGCTGTCTACATGGAATATTTCAATATTATATGAGTATATTGAGAACTATTTGCAGAAAAAATGATTCGTTGTAGTTTTTTTTTTCCTAATTTTTTATATTTTTGAGAGTTGTCTTAGGAAATTTAATATTCTATGTCAAAGTACGCTATTCATGTAAACATCCTGTTTCATGGTGAATGGTAATAATGTTTATAAATGATTGTATATACCTTTGTGTTTTAAATTTTTAATGAAAATATATCGACGATCTACTTCTACAAGCTAACACCTCAGAATCGAAAATGCTTTGAAATCAGAACAGAGTATCCTGCCAATTTGGCTATAAAGAGGTAAGCATAGGAACCTAACTTTACTCGCATGATTTCGCCGTGTCTGTATTTTGATTTATATTATTTTAGAAACCGGCTCACCTTATGCAATCTTTTTATTGCATATTAAATGCAGTTAATTTTTATAGCTTATTAAATTTGGGGAATTTGTTGGCAACGGTTAGTTTACCGAAAACTCAAACAGGTTATATCATTTCGGTTTGGCAGTTTTTTGTGCCGAAAGAGTTGGCGCGAAGCACACTAATGAAAGTCCCCAATAATAACACGGGACACCCTATTCTGTTGGAACACCTTAAAAGTTTTGAGAGAGTGCCATTTAAATAATTAGTATTGCACTAAAATATTCAGTTTACATCACGTGGATTTGAAATTTGGGATACATATTGTTATCCCAAATTTCCATAAATTTCACAGGCTTGACTGAAGAACTGGGTTCCCCCGCCAACTTGGCGATAATGGTTTAAGTATGGTCGCCTAACATTTTCTCCTAATCTCACCGTGTCCAAACAATCTGTATCTATATTATAATTTATATGATATGCATCCAACTCTCCTTGTGTAACTCTTTTCTTATATATTAAAAGTGCGCAATGCTTAAAAAAATTAGATATAACAAACCATTAATGGTTCACTATGGCTGATTTTTAATAATTTGGAGCTGTTGCGTTTGTAAACTGTTAAGGGATTAATTGCCCATAAATATAAATGTCCTGTTTTCAAGTCGTTTTCTTTAATTAAGTAAGAGTATATAATTCTATTACGATGGCACACTGTGCATTAGTTAAACTCGCCAGAAAAAGCAAGAAATACAATATATTTGGATGGATTACAATTTTGTTTTAGCAAATATCGCCAATATTTTTGCCAAATTTGCCAAGGGGAACCCAATTCTTAAGTAGTCCCAATTTCACAAATGCCATTCGTGTAATCTAAACTGAAGTTTTCAAGGCAATTGAAAATGTTTAAATGACAATATCTGAAGACTTTCATAAGTTTCTGGCTTTTATAACTGGACCGTCGATATTGTGAAATCTTCGGTGTGAATTCGCTGATGTTATAGAATACATTTTATTAAACAGGCCTGCCGTGTATGCGGCCCTACAGGACATTCCTGTAAAACTTCGATACCTGAAGGAAGAGGCATTCAGGATGCTGATTTTGTATTTTACGTGTCTGCTATGCAGACAGATAGATGCCATAAAGGGCAGACAGTGGCTTATGCTGCTCATTGTCAACAAGAAGCTGCATTAGACCGGTAAGTTAGATGTTTTTCAATTTTTATTTGACTTATAATATAATTACATTATTCTTGGCGACATTTCTTGTTGTAAAATATGCATTTAACTGTGGTAACAAAATTTTTTTAACTTATATGCCAAATATGTTATAACTAGCATATACCCCGTCATATAGCGCGATCAGTAAAATTTTTAATTTTCCAGAATTGTACAGTACCCTATGAGGCAGGTAATAAAATGGTTTGATTTAGGCTGAGAATTATCTGGTACACGTTCAATAATTTGTTTATCTTTACTGACCGCATGTTAGTTGCCAACTTTAATTTATCTTGTCATATTACGGACTGCAGAAGTTTTAATATTTACAGTGATTATTTCGCGGAACATACGAAGGATGTTGAAAATTTAGAGAATCGATTGCAAACTGTGTGGTTATGTATAAAAAACAAACACACAAACGAACAAACTTCCTATTTTTTAAAGATATATAACTTAAAATCTAGATATTTATTAGTCTATTAAATAAACTCTTAGACTTTTATGAAAAGAATTGGTTGTTAATATCGGTGATAACATTTTCATTGAAACAAAAAATAATCGATGATTCAATTTAAAATTATCACATATGTACCTAATCTATTATTTAATCCGAATATAAAAGAAAATTATGTACGTAATATGGAAGTTCAGTGATAAAACGTATGAAAATAATGCAGATGATATTTGAATAATTTAAAATAAGAAATGATTAAATGAGATGGTTAAAGGAATGACGTCATAATGCTAGAAAAAAGTTTATTTTCATCTACTTATAATGTGATAAATTGATAAATTTAATCGCCTGCTCTTAACTGGGGAAAATAGGGCTTGAAATAATGACATTAAACACTCAAAAAGGCTGGAATGGGTTGAATTCGAACGTTTTGAAGACGACAGTATTGTTTGTTGTGGCATGAAGCATATTTATTCCAATTTATTTTAGAATCGTATTGATAGTTTAGAAGAAGATACACTTTACTCGCTTTGAATTTTGTTAACCCTAATTCAACAAGAATCCAATGGATGCCTCTATCCATTCCAGGTCCAACCGCTTCATAAATTCGAGGACAGACGGACAGATAACTTAGGCTATTATTTTATAGGGGATGTCATTCTTTCTCTGGTATAACCCGAGATGTTTAGAAGTCGTGTACAGAAATAGGTTCAGATGCATTATAGACGCCTTGTTTTTTTTTCGCCAAATTTGGCGATTTTTTAGCAGTTTTGTTGGGCTCTAAGTGGGTGTATTTGCCCTAAATTTGGTGGTGGGGTATGGCAGTTCCAATGCGTTTTTGCACGTCAATTCGGAAGGGTTCTTTGTTCAATAGGTCTAAATTAACAATAGAAGAAGTAATGCTTTTAACATATAATATTAAGGGGGGGTCACATGTTAGATTTTTTATAATATTAAAATGCTATATATTGTGTTTATGCTGTGTTGAAATATATCATAAAATTACTAATCTGTTATTTATTTTTTAAATAACGTAAAAAATGATAATTATGCTAATTTTATTTTAACAATGCTATAAATTGTAAATCTGCTTTTCTTTCTTTTTTTTTTTTTTTTTGAAAAGTTTAGCTTTGTTAATCGTTTTTAAAATATGTCATGTGACCGCCGCCATGTTTTTTTTACTTGGCGATTTACTTGGCGTAGCTACTCAAAGTATACATTTTTTACACTTTCATTGAAAAAGCTAGAAAAAAAATGTTGTCAAGGGCATATCTATCTACCTTGCCAACCATTTATGATGCCAAGCAAAAGAAAAAATTCCAAAGTACATCTGTTCTCTATGTTTATATATAATTGATTATTTTTTGTTACTTTTTACACTGAACCTAATTTAATACTTATGTATACCTATATCATGCTACAAAAAATAATTATCAGTTAGATGTATGGTATTAAGTATTGGATGGTATCCCAGATTGATGTTAAATATTTTTTTTCATTTAAGTTAGAAGTATTACTTCACTAAAAACTGTTCCTGTATTTTATGATTGATGATGTCATTTCTATATTTAAACCAAGTTTGACAGTTTTAAAAATGAATATTTCTACCTAAAAATTATATAGAATGTAAGACAATTTCAGATATAATTAAAAAATCTAATTTTTTATCGTTTCTTGAAAGTGAATTATTGAAGTATATGATAAATTTAAATTTCATTTTACTGAAACATTTTTAGTACATATATTTTTTTTTATAATTATTTTAATGGTTTTATAGTATAATTAGATTTTACATTTTTTTCATTTTAACATATTATTGTTAAGATTATCTTTTATTACTTTTTTGTGGTTTCTGAGTGAAAAATAGCATTAAATTTTCTTGAAAAATAGCATTAAAGTAAATGGTCTGCATTTTGAAATAAAAGTGTATAAAACTATGCATAATTTTAAGAGTCATACATAATATATATGTATGACTACGTAATATTATGACAATATTTATAAATTTATAACATTATGTATGTGTAAGACTACATATTTTACATTTAATTTAATATGTAGTCTTAAACATACTATATTATACATTTATAATATAAGAATACATTTCTTATAATATAAATTCTATAATTAGTATTTTAAGCAAAATATTTTAATGATATAAATTGGATAACAGCAAAATATGTATTTATACATATTTTGCTGCAGTAAAAACTGTACAAAATTGCAAATGAAAAATAAGTAATATTAATATTACACAGCTGAAAAATATCAGGATAATTTAAAGATTCTCTCTTTATTAAAAGATCATGTTTACTGATAATGTAAAGTTTATACTAGCCAAGTAAACCACTAAATTTTGTGTAGACAAGCCTTGTATTCAAACCCTTTTAAGACATCTAAACCATTGAGTATTCATAGAAGAACACATAGTTAATTTGTATATTATGGGGTTAGTACTAGCCACAAATCAAATTTCAGGACCCACTTTTAAAAAAAATTCAGGATGTAATTTTAAGATATAAATCCCCCTTACCACAGTTTTATACATTTTGTAAGAGTCGCGTCTGTCTCTGTCAGTGGTCAAGCAAACTTTTGTTCATTTTAACAATTGAAATTGACAATATTGTCCCTTTAATGGTTTTCTTGATCTATGGTGAGGTCAAGCATGTCATTTGTCAATGCACCGACAGAGAAAAGGAATTTTGCTTTGATCGAGTCGGTGTGGCACCAAGGGTGCTTCAGCTACCCCAAGGACAAGGGTCAAAGAGAGGGGTCGTTATCCCCTAAAACCGAGGTTTCCTGTTTGGAAAAGAAGGCAGCGAGAAGGACTTCCAGCTGAACTTTGAGATGAACAGGTTGATCTAGAGTGATCTCCTCTCTGAATGATAGGTTGCATCTGCATTGAGTTTATTCGTTTTATTTAAATGTTTCCTTTTTGTTAAATAAATGAATCGTTAAGTTTTAATCATCTATGGCTCTGGTCATTTTGTCTCCATGCCTGCTTTATTGTATGAGACCCATGCGAAGTCATATCCGAAACGACTAGGGTGTGACTGACGACCAGACAACAGAAACATCAGAGCTACTTGTTGTTATAACACATTTACTTTTCAAATTGTTTTGAATATCCTAAACTAAAATTTCACAGTTAATAAAAAGTAAAATTTTAAAACTGAATTGCAAATGAGCAAATTAATTAAAAAAAAAACAGAAGCAGCAAAATATTAAACAGAAATGAGTAGCAGAAATTAAGAACTTAGAAGAATTGAATATAGTTAACAAACATAAGAAATGTTTCATTTAACTGAAAAATGTAACCTCTCTGGATTTTTTTTTTTTTCATAACCTAATTGATGGGTAAGTCATTTCACACAGTATAATTAATTTTTAAAAGAGGAGAAAATCTCAGGAGAAAAAAATAAAAAGGACAGAGGAATACACAAAATAGTTACTAAAAAATTTTAATACTTTTTATAAAATTCTAACACTTTATTCTGGGGATCCAGAATGTCATTCCTTACACTATTTTATTTGTCAGCAATATCTTTTAAACTATTTTTTGATGTATCCAACATCATTTGAGCAATTTTAATAGATTAGTGTCATTGACATTTAATGCAGATTGTAATTTTTTTATGTACCATTAACAATAAGAAGGGTACTTCTTGATGCTATAATAAAACATGATAAATCTCAATGGAGGAGAATTGGTGAATTCTCAGCACAAATTATCATATTTCAGGAATTTCATAATTTTTTTTTAATATTTTCAGGAACTTTAGGGCAAATAAATAAGATCCATGATATTAATGTTATAAAAGAGAAGCTATTATATTAATTAAAGTTGTTGGTTATTATCCTATTAGATTTCTTTATATCAGTGTTAACCTATGGGGAAAATATTTCTACTAATGAAGGTTTTTGTTGAAAGTTTTCTTTTAACCCTTTTGGGTCAGGAATTTTGCTAAAAAATTTGTTGACCTTATTGTAACACTGTAAAACATTATAGCTTCTTCTAAAAGACTTAGATCAAGTTTTATTTAATTTTGACAAATATTATAGACTTTTGAAAACATATTGAAATACCTCTGAATCATAAATATATTTTTATTGTAAAAACTGCATTAAGCATTATCAAAATTAGTGTTCTTAGAACCAATATTTTTAAATAACATTTAAATTATTTATAATATTAAAGATCAGTATAAACAACACATGTAAATATCAAGACTGAGATAAAATAAAATTCAACTTTTTCCATACTTAATATATTTACTTCTTGTGTAAACAATGTTAGAAAATGACAAATTGTCTTATGAATTGCCAATCTTAAATGTTAATTAGATATGTGTATTAGCAAAAAGCATACTAATAAAACAGAAAATGATACAAAATCATTACAACTCATGATAATAAAAGAGTGCTTATAATTCAATATAATATAGAACTTAAAATGTTTTAAGATTCTTTCATTCTTAACTCTTTCAGGACAAGTGTATCATATATGAGTCGCTGAAATAGATAATAATCTGCCTGGTTTATTAAAAATTTTAACAACACTAATAATTATTGGTAAAGGGAATGAGCTAACACTTTATTAACTAAAAATAATCTTATTTATTCTATTTAGTTTTAAAAAGTTAAAAGATATCGGGGGAATTGACTGAATTATTTTGGATTCTCAGTAACATATATATGGTATTTCTGTTCTCCAAGGGTTTACAATGTAGTGTAAAATTCATTAATTATATCACATTTTTTTTTGGATAGAACAAGTGCCCAGACAGTAAGTGTTCTGTAATGTAATTATTGATATTTTAAACTTTTATATTGTATTAACTATGCGTGAATTAGTATGCCATAATGTTTATAATTTTTCCATTTCAGCCCTATTGCTGGTCATGCAAATCTATGTCCTAATTCAATATCTACAAAGCCCCAAGATTTAGATACACTTTTATCAACTGTAAAGCATGAAATTTTACATGCATTAGTAAGTTATACTTAACTAATTATTACTTTTTTTCTGATTTTTAAGTGTATGATATTGAATATAATTTTAATAGTTAAAAATATCCTTTTATTGCCATGATGTAGTGTAGATTTTAACTGAAAAACTGCTTTTTTTATTTAGGGTTTTTCAGTTAGTTTATATGCTTATTTCCGAGACAAATATGGTAATCCATTAACTCCAAGAGGAAGGAATGGAAAACCTATGGTTAACAAAGTGTAAGTTTCATTTTCATTATTTAAAAAAATATATATATAATAGATTATTATTTTCATAGAATTTTCTTATTATTTATAGTAATGTATAAATTTTTATTGTTATATATTAAAAGCTTAAGGTACTTATTACTTTTCAGGATATTGTAAATCAGTAATATCAGTACTTATACTTTTCATAAAGTCTTTTATAATAAATCTTAATTGTGCTGGAAATTTGTGCATCTGAAGTGTAATAAATTGTAAACAGGGCCTGATTATCGCATGGGCACTTAAGGCACGTGCCCTGGGCACGAAAATTTAGTCGAGTGCTTGAAACACATTAAGTGGAGAAAAATTGCAAACTTACACTACCATCGTTAAGTTTTAATAAATTATTGTACGAGGTAATTGTGTTTGTCCTGAACTATATTGTTTCCTATTTACTTTAATTTTATTGTTATTTACTTCATAATTAATTCCCGCAACAAACCTGGTGCTCTTTTTATCCTATGGGTTATAGCATATTTATGACAGATTATTACATACCACTATAAACCATTAAATTAACTCATCAATTTAAATTATTTTTAAATCTATTATTATTTATTTTCTGTACCACAGAGCTTATGAGTGTGGCAAGGTAAAAATAAAAAAAGTGGTTCACACTAGGTTTTTAAAAGTCCTTAATTTTTAGCATGGCTAAACAGAGATAATGATTACATAAAATGAAAATTGGGTGTTTTTGATTTTGAATATTACTTTACTGCTAATTTCTTAAATATGTTTGCTAATTCAGTGTTATAATTTATATATGAAAGTATGATAATAACTTGTTGCTATAAATTTGCATGGGGGTGGAGGGCAGAAAAATTGGATTGTGCCCTAGGCACAAAAGTATCTTAGTCGGGCCTTGATTGTAAATTTAATTTGCTTTATTATTTAAAAAGTTGTTTATAAAAGTTATATTGTTATTTAAAAAGTTAATAATTGTCAAATTTTTTTTGTAGCAGTTTTTCTTTTTCATAAACTGTAGTAATATGTATATTTTTACCTCTAAAATCACATTTTAAGAAGTTTATTATTTTTGAGAATATTCCTAAAGGCTTTTATAAATTTACTTGAGATTTGTATGAGGAATGGTAAATGAAATAATACTCTATTTTTTAAAAAAAATATTTACTTGATGTATTGTTTATGTATTATTTCACATCAATTTTTATTATAAATAATCTGATATAATGTATATAATTTTATCTCTCAATATTGTATTAAAAAAAATTTTTTTTTTAAATAAATTTTTCAAATCCAAAATGTTAATATATTTTTCTATTTGTTGAATAAATTGTTTTTTATGTAATTCTCTTACAGCATTCAAGCCCATCAGTGGAGTGACAGAGTGATACGAGAAGTTGAGCGACGAGATTGGAAAGTGAAGGGGAATGTTTTAAAAAAAACTGTGAAAATGGTTGTAACACCAAGAGTACAGGTTAGTGTATATTGCCATTCCTATTATCTATATAAAGGGTTTTTCGAATCCCTGATATCATATATTTTTTATAATCAATTTTATTTTTGTGATTTTTGCAGTATATATACTTTTTATCATTAAATAATAAATGATACTTTACAGTTGTAGAAGGTTTTGTTACTGTTGAAGCATAATGAAGAGCCGCAGATCGCAAAACACCTTTTATTAAAGATACTAAAATAATAATGAAAACGATAATACATAAATACGAGGTACATTGGGCTTTTATAGTTTTATAAAGATCCTGAGCCCAGCCTATCAAATTACAGGCATAAGACAAAACTAATCAAATACAACCTATGAAAACGCAAAAGGATCAACTCAAGAAAACCTCGTACATCCAAGAAAGCTGTTAATTAAATAATAATAATAAGCAACCAAGTCAGCAAGTATGAGTGCGATTACATATTTCAATAGTTACTGTTTCTTGCATTTTTTATTACTGTTATACTTACATAATTTTATATTCAGTTTTAGGGATTCATAATTTTTTATGTAGTTTTTGTTATATTAGCTATTCCTATTCACAGTGTTAAAAATTTATGAAATTGAAAAAATTTTTAGTTACTGTGTTGATTGATATTTCATGTACTTTAATTTTCATTGATTTAATTCTGATTATTTATCAATATTTTACGCTTTTTTACACTATAGAGTTTAAAAACACTTTTATATAGTAAGACTGCTATTTTTATTTCCAGTTTTAACATTTTTATATAACTTAAAGTACATGTTGTTAAAAAAATTACTTAAAATGTAATACATTGACGTGAATATCATTTTCGTATAGTTGTAATTTCTCTTCAATATTTCTTTCAGGTATTTATTGTGCTTAAAATTTCTTCCTTTTCAATTATTTTATGTCTAATTATCTCATTTTTACAGAGTATAGGCTGATTTGATAAATACACTTTTATATTTTTTCTTATTCAGGTGATACAATTTATCTTTTGTAATACTGTTTTCTTATTTTCAGCATTTATGCTTTACATGAATAGTAGAAGTTTAATTATATTAGCTAACCTTTTTTATAGGAGGAAGTTAGATTGCATTTTAATTGCTCTTATCTTGAAGGAGCAGAATTAGAGGACCAAGGAGAGGATGGTACTGTCCTAACACACTGGGAAAAGAGATTATTTGAGGTAATAGACTTAAATGCACAGTTTCAGCAGTTATCCTAATTTATCATTACCCTTATATAGTAAAGAAGTGATCTTAGTGCTCATGATGCACAATTTGCTATTTGAAATACATATTTAGAAATAAAATAAGCTAGATCTTCTATGTTTATTTAATTCTGTAACCCACAAACACACACATATGTATGTATATATATATATATATATATATATATATATATATATATATATATATATATATATATATATATATATATAATAGGGTAGACTTCACTGTGGGCGGTTGCAGTCATGGCATGTTGAAGATCTTTATTAAGATAATGTAGGAGGATGGGTTCCCACTTCATCATAGAGACAGAACAAACTGAGGTGTCAGCTAGCTTGAAATTATATGTAAAAAGGCCCTTAAGACCTGGTCAACATTTGTGGGAAAATATCTAGAAAAATCTGCCTCCGACAGCATGCATCTCCTTTTTGTTTGGAAATTTCCTATACATGGTTCCTATATCCTATATAGTTATAATTGGTCAGACCCCTTCTCTGAGGGTGTAAACTGTAGCTCTAGCGGTCAATTTAGGTTAGGGGTTAAAAAGTGAAATGCAAAAGGACATGGGAATTTTTAGCCCTTGACTTCAGATTTGAAAACCCATGAGAATTTTCTTTACATATATATATACAATATATATACACAATCTATATATACACACATATTGTTTTTGCGTGTATTCGTTACATGGTAGGCATTTGTATATAATTGTGTGAATATTATCTAAAAGTAATAAATACAAAAATTTAGCTGAAAAAATTTAATTTCTCATTCCAATCTTTAGTAAAATTTATTAACATGTTAAAAGATAAAATGCAAATAATTTTCAGTGTCGACAATACATGACTTATAAGTCATCAGAAAATTCAGCATAGGAATTTGGCTTTCTTCCCTATATCTATTTTACTTGTGCTAACGTCCTGACACTGGTGTAGAAGTCCAATTAAAATGAGACACAGACTTCACATTTGAATATTAGAATATCTAAAATATCGTGTTTTGAAGTAATTAAAAGATTTATTTTTTTTAAACATAGATTCGTCAACTGCTTAGGTAGCAAAAAAATTATTGCCTAATATCAAAATTATAATAATGACCTTCATGAATTGGATCTGCTTCCCCCCCCCACTTGAAAGAAATCTCAAATGTTAATGTCATTGTTAATCAGTATTCCTTGATATCCATGAATATCATTTTTTGGTTTTTTATTAATATTGGTCAATATTTCCCAGGTCAATTCTTCATTTAGTAATTTTGCCATTTGGTTCACTTCATTCACTTCTTCTTGATCTAAGGCTTTTTCTATTTATTTAGAAGATTTTCATTAAAAAATTGTATCACCAAGCATTTTCCACTTGAAAAAAATGTACAGAATTCCAGTTCTACTTTGCTTGTCTTACAGCTTTCTGAAGAATTGCAATAATTACAATTAGTCTTAGTACTTAATGTGTTGCTCATAAGGAGCGGAAAAAGGGTAGAATTAATTTACTTCTATTCTCATTTTGCTAGTATTGTATATTACTGAATATCTATTGATATATTATTCTACATTAATATAATATCATTTTTATGATATTGTATGGTGTTGTCATTAACATTAAAAAATAAAGTAAATTTAATAAAAACTGGAAAATGTTTTAAATTTTATTTTTTAGAATACTTTTTTTATAAGCTATACAAATGTCTCTTTGAATTGCATTAATTTAAACATTTTTAAATTTAAATTTTACATTATATTGGTCAATATTGGCAGATGTCCAAAATTTGAAATCTGACATTCAGTGGCATTCAAAATATTGGCTAACATTTGTATGCCATTGACCACTATATTTATGCTACATGGGTAAGCCATCAGTACTTATGTAATACTTCTTGGTATTTATATGTAATAGTCTACTATACTTTGTCTTTTATATTTTGGTAAGACGTAGAATTTTTGTATTTCACATAGAGTACATGAAATGATACTGGGTACTTTATAATAGTAATAATCTACTATACTTTGTCTTTTATATATTGGTAAGACAAAGAATTTTTGTATTTCACATAGAGTACATGAAATGATACTGGGTACTTTATAATGGTAATAGTCTACTATACTTTGTCTTTCATATTTTGGTAAGACACAGAATTTCTTTATTTTACATATGGAGTACATGAAATGATATTGGGTACTTTATAATGGTACAAATTTTAATGCTTAATTAATATAATACATTAATATTAACAGAGAAATAAATTATTAAGTATATAAATTTTACAATTTATTTTATAATAAGCACAGCAGTAATATTAATTAGGAAAGATAAACTTATTAAACTTGTGATAAAGAAAATACATATTGATAGTTTTCTTCCCTAAAACTAAAATCTGCCTATGGCTTCAAAATAGGAGTAGTATAATGAAAGTTGTTTCAAAAATACATGAAAGCACAAACTTTCACTCTGATAGAGATAAAGAATGTTAAATATCGGTAATAAAATGGAAGGAAGTATTGAGCTGTTTTCTGAATTATTTAGAAAACTATATTTTACATTTGATAAGAAGTAGTACTATTTATAATTTTTTAGACCTAGATCTTGCATAAACATTGATGATATTGTAGATTACTTCTTTTGCTACATCAAACTATCACTTCTGTGTTTACTATAATATATTGTAATGTATTAATTGTATGTTGAATATGTAGATTGATTTTTTATGTAAAATTCTATTTTAGAATGAAGCTATGACAGGGACTCACACACAGAATCCAGTATATTCTAGAATTACATTAGCTCTGATGGAAGATACTGGGTAATTAACTGTTTTATTTTGTGTTGCCATTTGTTTATTTTTAAGAGATTTCTTGATTCCCCTAATAATTTTTTTATAGGTGGTATGTGCCAAATTATGGAATGGCCCAAGAGTTAAAATGGGGCAAAAATTTAGGTTGCGATTTTGCATTCAAGAGCTGCAAAGATTGGATTGATGCAAGAAGGTCCAGGTAAGATGAAATTATTGCTTGAGGTTTTTTATGTGATGTTATGTTATTAATATACTAAATTATTAATATTATATTTCAAGGAATTTATATTACATAATCCTAGTAGATCATAAATATAATAGAGTTTTATTCAGTTTAAGCTTTAAAACAATTTATTTTTTCATCAATTTTACTGAACATTAATTTTTATAGTAATATATATTGCAATATTCAAATGTGAATATTTAAAAACATAAGTTATTTTATAAACTTTTTCTTATGTGTGTGTACATGTATGTATTACAAGCAAGGCCCTAGCTAGAAATTATTTTCGGTGGGGGACCAAGGGGAAAGACTTTTTTGTGAATTACACTTGAGTAAAACTACAGGTTTTCTTATATGTATGTATACCTCTAATGAGTACAATAACACAATATGGTTTTAAAACAACAAAATGATTAATAAATAATATAATGAAAAAATTTAAAGCTTAGATTAAGTGATGAAGCATCTGCACAATGAATTTAAAAGTAAAATTAACATTAAAAACCATTTTTATATTTGTTCGTTTAAATTTGTCTCTCATTTAGCTATATATCAAAATCTAGTCTTATGTAATAATACAGAATAAGTTGAAGCTATTTTAGAAGATAGAATCTGTGTCAAAATATTCACCATGGAGCACCTCAAACAGGAAGGTGCTATACAACAGATTACGGAAAATGATCTTGAGATGAATGATCCTAGGGGATGTGGGTAGATAAAAGCCTTCAGTCCCTCAACATATTTATTCTGAGAACACTGTTGTCTTTGCACAGATTGGCATACCCACATATGTGGTCAAGTTTCTTTCCACGAAACTGTCTTTTAGAATTTTAGAAATTCGGGGAGGGACCAGTCCCCTAGATTTAGATTTAGATTTAGGGTGGGGTGGCCCACAAGGGCACCAGCACTGCGGCCCAAGGCCTATTGTACTGAAAAACCCTCCATTCACTGGAGCAAGGAGCTCCAGCACAAGGTTAAGAAACAATAACCATTAGATCTCAGAGAGACCAATAGCTGAGATATATTTCAGCAGCAATTTAACCGGGAAGTTAATCAACTCCCATGGCTCGATGAAGTGATACCCAAGGAATTCAAATCTCTTGGCGCAGTAGTAGTCACATTCACATAAATGGCACCCTCTACATACTGGGCTGTCTATAATGCCAATAATGTTGAGGTGCCTCTTAAGGCAATAATGACAACCCTTAGCTCTTTTCTACTGAGCCTAAGTAACTCCTTAGCCCTCATCCAGGGATAACCCTGGTTAAGCTCCTTGGCCTGTCTTTGATTACTAGAATCAAGCCAGGCCTTATAAGTCTCCCCCATTAGGAGGTCCCCTAAATCCCTTCTGTTGTCTATGGCCTTGATTACAAGACAACACACAGATTTCATTAAGCATTTATATGATAGATAATTGATATTTCAGATGTTGACTGAATGCCCAGTGGTACTTATGCATTATGCTAAATGTGTTTGTGTGTGTTTTTTTACATGTAATATTTACTTTTTTGGCTGGTACATTGAATGAAATAAGAACAAATAGCTTTATTTATTATAAAGCTTCACTTTACAGGACTGTGTTTAGATAAACCACCAAATAAATGTCTTATCACAATTTTTTTAACACAAACACAAGCATATAAAAAAAGTCAGACCAATTTGTATATATGTATGTGTGTTTAGATTTTGAAATCTTTAGTTTTTAATTTATGTTTAAGTAGTTATTTAATCTACCTTTGATACAATAAAAGTATACATTATCCTTATGCTGCTGAATTTTATCAATGCTTAACTTTTCAAACCTGAAATCAATATCTATCAATTGATATTTAACATTTTTTAGATTATAATTTCATGAACACTTTAATGAAATTAAGGGCAATGTGTCAATGGCTGAATATTACAACAACTAAAATGATTACATTATGATGATGGAATACCTTTTCTTTTTACTGCAAAATTCTTTTCTCTATCTTGGGTAAAGAGTATAAAATATTGCTTCCATAAAGAAAGCTTTTCTACCCAGTTATGTAAGTATATTTATTTGTACTGTTTTAGGGGGGAAAGTATTCATCCCTACTGTGATAAAGTCAAGAAAGACCCTCTGGAGACTGAATGTACTGATAGTAGAGACTCAGTTGCCTTGTGCAATCTTGTAGAATACAGTAAAGACTTACCTTCTATTTTTCAAGTATGTTTACATTTTTTTCTGTGAAATAATTATAGCATACAAGAGTTTCTGACTTGTAAGCACTTGAGGGCATCATTCAAAACCTTATGCATGCTTTCATAATTGTCCAATTTTTATAAAATTCAGAAAATAGAACAGAAGTTACTATAGGAAATTATGTGTATAGTTTAACTAAAACCAAAGGTTTATTCACTCTAGTTGCTTTGAGGAGTTGAAGACAGCCTGTGGTAAAAAATGCATTTTGGATGATCATGACTAGAGTACATTTTAAATATAAGAATAAACATGAGAAAGTAGAAAATTAAAACAAAAAAATAGCTTTTATAAAGGTTGAGGAAGATAAAATGAAGCCCTGACAAACTATTTTCAAATTGCATAAAAGAGCAAAATTAAAAATAAACAAAAAGCTATTTTACTCCAAACAGTTGAGTTTTCAAGACAATCACTCATCAATGTTAATTTATTTGAATTAATATTAACAGTAAGAAAAAAATGTCATATAAACACTAATATTAATAATAAAATCAAAGCAAAAATTTTAAAAAGGATAATTTAGTGATAATATTGTAGTGGGAGATCTTTCTACTGGATAGACAGTGTGTGCATGTCATAAACAACTACATTTTACTTAAAAAAAGCATATTTTTATTCTACTAAAATGACACTGTATTCTTACCAACTCAAAACAACAAAGCTATCACAATGACAACTATTTTTGTTGCCACTAGCTAAATCACAAACTTCTATTGATATATTGAAATGTTACCGTTACAGTATTGTAGATGCTCACTTGCATCAGTCAATGAATGGATGCCCATTTCCAGCTCTGCTAATGTTAATTTCAGATGATAAAGAAAAGTTTAAATTGCAAGCCGAGTTCTGTACTGATTTTCAATGGTTTTCATTGATTAAAAATCTATGGAGCTATGCTATATATATTCAAAAAGCTTTCATGGGCTTCCAGTTGGAAACCTGAGTTTATATACCAAATTTAAATAAAAAATACAAAAGCTTTATTTTTCTAGTTGAATGCAGAAATAGAATTCTATTAAGAATTTTATAATTTTTCAGGCATATTTATACTTTTTCATATTAAATAATTATATACCAATCAAAAATCCTTATGAAACAGTTATAATATCTTATTGTAATTTTATTTCTGGTTAAGTCTATAAACGAATTTAATTATTAAGACCTTAAGGGAGTTTTTAATAATTTGAGAACTTAAAATCTAAGAAAAATTATTTGGTATATTTAATAACTTTTCATAGACAGTTTCTTTTTCTTACTTTCTTCTGTTTCGGGACTTAAAGAATCATATATTTTAAAAATATATATATTTTTTAGTCTAGAAAACTGGGAGTTTTAATTGCTTTCAAAAATAAAAGTGTATTAAATATTAAATGTAATTTAATTTACAGAATCTTCTTAAGTTTAGTGAAATTTGGAAGATGAACATTTATACTAAACATTTTTTATGCAGAATTTTGATTACATTCCTGGTGTACCTAGTACTGAAATTGGAAAATTCGGTGGTTCAGTGAGTCTTGCAGATTACTGTCCTTATATACAAGTAAGAATCTTTTTATTGAAATAAAATATAATATGAAAAATCAGTGTATTTAAGGAGTAGGTTTTAATTGAAAATTTAAAGAATATGTTTAAAAAATGCAAAATATTTTAGTAGTGAGGTTAACCGTATTTATTTGTTTTCCAAAATTAAAATAAGATTACCCCTAAATTACCTATTTATTTATTTGCTTTGCAGTTCTCAGTTCTTCAGTTGAGGCAAAATATTGGTTGCTTGGATAGTTAAAGTTGTTTTTAAATCTCTAAATTTAACATATTAATGTTTATCATTTCTATTTAGAATATCTGAATAAAAGTTAGTAGCATTTTTATGTTTACTTGGAATGTATTTTCCTTTTCAGCAAAGGTAGATCCTATATCCAATATACAAAATTTACATGTGTCAGAAAATTTTTCAAGTATTTCAATTTTAAGGTTTTTCAAATATTTTATAATTTTGTTATTTAGATCAACATTTTTGATTTTTTGAGCTGGCACATAAATTTACTTTTTTTGGAAGATACATTGATTGAAACAGGAACAAATAAATTTATCTATAATAAAATTTCACTTTACAGTATTGTGTTTAGATGGGATATTAAATAAATGCCTTATCATGAAGTTTTACTATTCTATGTAAATGATATCATGTGATGTTTAAATTGAGAGCTGAACCCTTATAAAAAAACAGACTATAATATTCAGAGATGTTCAAATTTCATAATTATTTTACTCAATGCATATGTTAATTGCAGTTGTCCTTGCTGTCATAACTTCCATTTAACACATTCATTAATAATTATTTGCCCAGGCTGTAATTCAGCAAATCAGAAATTGCTCTTAAGATTATCTGTTTGGAAACAAACAATTGTCCTATGATAGCTGAAGTTTTGTATGCTGTAGACGGTGCCCTTTAACTAGACTATTCATGGACATTACAACTAACCTACCATCAATATATATTCACCAGAAATGACTAGAGCATTAATGGATTAATGTAATTGGTTTTAAACTGTGTTTTAATATGTTATAATATAAGTAACACATAATTTTCCCCAATATTCAATACATGGTATAGAAAGAACATAGTTAAGGCAAAAGAATTTGCTAAACAACTTAATATTTGTCCATGATCTTTAGATTTTAATGTATTCAAAAGCAATTTTTAGTTTGGGAAACTTTGATAGTATGTTAAAAAGTGTAATTCTTGTGCTTTTTTTTATTTCATTAAAAATATGAAATAAAAGGTAAATCAATTTGACAGTGGCTATTTTTCATACCCATTGCTTCTGCACTTCTTCAGAAGTGGTAAATACTTAAATGATATGTTAGAAATTTATTTTGCTGCCTTGCAACAGCTGAAAGTTTTTTTTTTTTTTTTTTTTTTTTTTTTTGTAGTATTACAGATTTTTTAAAATTAAAAATTTTATTTTTGTTATGGAATATTCTGATGAAATGGCTAAGTGAATATGTTGTTATTGATTCATATGGCAGTGTCTTGGAATTAAACACATTTACATCAAGCCCCTTGCCAAAGAACTATAGGGGAGACCAGGGCACCTTTGGACACTTTTCAGTGAAACATTTTTATGAATTTTTTTTAAAGCTAATTGAAAAAAATAAGTATGCATGCATATATTGTCATCATATCTGCTTCTTATAAACATTAAACCTACTTAATATCTCATTTAGTTAAAGAGTAATAAAAGAAATAAAATACCTTTCCAATGTCCCAACCTGCCCCACTGTATGGGGTAGGTTGGGACACTAAACAACAAATGCAAAATACTGTTCAAATTATTTTTATTAACTGGTATAAAAGAGAAATAGCTGAAAACTGTTCAAGTTAATACATTTTTTAACAAATCTTATATTTGCAGCTGATTCAAGCATATTAGCATTTACAGCAGAATACTTTCTGTTTTTTTTTTTCTCATCATTTTTTTCTGAAAAAAAAAGATTAATAAATTAATATTTTGACATGTTAAGTCAATTAAAAATTAGGCACTAAAATATTAATTATTTTGCTTGAATTGATATTTGTTTACACTTTTTAAAATGTCCCAAGGTGCCCCATCTATGTGTGTCCTAACCTGCCTCATTTTACATAGGATCTTTTGGTAACTACTATACAGTTAGGCTTAACAATACAATTTATTTATTAGCATAGAAATAATAATAAATGAATTTTCTTTCATAACAATACACTATTTTTAAATATTTTAATTTTTTTTTCAAAAAACTTACTTTTTAAAATGCCCATTAATGTAATTTTGGGTTATTCTAAACAAAGAAGATGAAATTGTTCCTTACCTATAAGCATTATTTTCATCAAAATTCTTTGAGAAGTGAAGAGGAAGGCCATCTATCAATACACATGAGAACTAATTCCTGGTTGCAAATTAAACCCTGAAAAATAAAGGTGTCCCAAGGTGGGCTATGTCCCAAGGTGCCCCACTCTCCCCTACAGCTTTGATAATACCAAAATTCTAGATTTGAAACTCTAGACTGAAAAGAATACATCAAAAGAGTTAAAATGGGAAGATAGTATATTTAAAAAATGATAAAATTGCATAAAAGAATTAAAATATGACAGTGTCAAACTACATTGAATCATTTTAAAAAATAGCAAATAACTACAATAGAACTAAATATAACTAAATGTCTAGAGAAGTACAGAATGTTTAAGACATGAGGTTATACCCCTCCAGTACAATATATTAAAATCCCACTATGGCATGGATGTTCGCAGCCGTTCGGAATCGGCTTTAAACAGTAGGGTGTGGTCTCATTAGCCCTCGTGTGCAAAACAGTAGACCGTAGCGCTCCAAACCAAACCAAACCAAACCAAACCTTTCTGCTGTAATGTAGGGTCAAGGTCGTGGCAGATAAATAAGTGTTATTTATCCATCTTGTCAGTTTTACAAATAGGACCTAACCCATTAGTCTTAGTCAATATATTTCAGCAAAGTTTGTTTAAAACTTCTAATGTTTCACGTAATCTATTATCATAATATTATCTTGTATCTAATTAATTTTTCTATACCTTTTTGAATACAGGAATTTACTTGGAAATCTAATAACATTGTAGTGAGAGGATCTCAATGCCAGTTTCCAGAGAATATGCCTCGTAAGTCATTTTTATATTTTCAGAATGCATTTAAGTTTTGATTGTATGATGTTGTGAGGCAAATATCGTTTGAATTTAGAACCCTAATGAGTAAATTAACGTTGTTAACAATATTTATACTATAAACAAGTATATAGTCGCCTGATATTATATATATATATATATATATATATATCAGTAGCGTGCGGTAGGTTTTCCTGCAGGGTGTGCAGAGAACATGGATTTTCCAATAAATCTTTAATTATTGAGACAACTGAGTTCTCCATTCTGAAACGGGTTATTTATTATGAATATAAATTTAAAGATTACAATAAATAAAATATTTACCTACGAGTAGTCGAGTTATAACTATAAAAACAGCTAAACTTATGAGAATTCTACTAGCACTGAAGCAAAAATCGTGTCTTTTGTTGTGTGTTGTCATATCGGCGTCGAAAAAGCAACGCTTCGGGCTTCCACGAAAAACATATGTTCAGCAAACGTAGCACCACATGGCGGCCGCCGCTGCGATGCCTCATCCGGATGCTCATGGGTGCCGACAAACCGAACGTCCATTCCCCATGCAGAGGATTTCACTGCACGCTGGCACAATAGAGCGAACTGTTTCTTGTTCGGTCAGTGGATTAAATTATATTTATTAATTGTTTTTGACATTTGGAAATCATATAGTCTGCGAAAAACATCTTGACAATTTTTAAAAACAAAACCAGAGATATGGTGTTACAGATATAACTTATATACTGTCTGTAAGACACAATGAATGGTAAAATTTGGACAGTTCTGTTAAAATTCGTTTCTTTAAAACAAAACAACATTGTTTTTCAACGAATTATTTCAATAAATAGAATACATCACTGAAATTAACTTACCACACTAAAACATTTCACTTTATATTGATGAAATACTTTTTTTATATTTCCATGAAAACAAAATCTTACAATATATAAATTTAAACATTAATCGTCTGCAAAATCGTATGGCAAGTTAATCAGTTAAAAAACCAAAAGCGCTTCAGCACGTAAGTCCCCGCTCTAATGTAACGCTTAATAAACCGTACCTTCGGATGATACTGAATGCCAAGTGCAAGAAAAATAGCTGCACTTGCCTCTGTGCTATAGTATGCTGTTCTTCTCCAGTAGTCCATACATATAAAGCGTGATTTTCAATTTAGTGCGCAATGCGTACACATCAGAACTTCCTATGTTCGTTTGCGCGCTACGGGGTGCAGCACCTAGTACCGCACGCACTGCGGGAATACAAGCAAGCAAATCAACATAATATTTGAATATATTATAAATAATATTTATTATATACCATATAAAGATAGGTAGACATAGGTGCAGAAAATTATTGTCCCTTATAATTTTCCTAGGGTGTGCAGTGCATACCCTGCACATATGGACCGCACGCCATTGATATATATATGTATATAACGTAGCAAAAATTTGACGACACACTCCATTGTCGAAAAACTGATGAGATGATTTAAGATTGATGTAGGCTTGATTTATTATCTGATTTATCCATTCTTCTGAACACCTACGACATCAAATTTGCCCAATAGTAAATATATCAACAGTCTTCCTTTATGGGTAGGGGTGTAAACAACGAAGATTCCACACACAGATAGATTTTTCTATGGAATGCCCGTATTACACGAGATGAAGATACGCATCAAAAACTGTTCCATGTGACTGTTTTCTACTGCAGAAGAATAAATTTTTAAGTGAAATAGAGTAATTTCACGGAACTATAGTACTATAAGTCGCGCGAAACAGTTGTCTGTGTGTATCTTCGTCTGTGATAATGCTCCAGGCATTTTGTAAAATTATGGTGTATTACAAATGCGTATTGTAATTTGACAAAAGTATAATAGAAGTGCGTAAGCCGAGGAGAGAACTTTATAGTAAAAATTAAAAACTGTGGACTTTTTTAAGTCTGTTGGTTCATGAGAAGTGTTTGTGCTCTTCCAAACCCCTTTCTTGCCTACGCCTCTGTGCCTGCGTCCCATTGATCAGTCGTCTCATCCCAACATTGCAGCTATGAAAGCTAGAACTTGGCTGATATCCAGCTGATATAGCTACCCAATCATCCCACCGTGTCTAAGATTTTGAAACACCTCACTTATGCGAGTAAACCAGTGCCTCAAAAATCCAATGAAGCGATCGATCAGTGGACTTCTTTTTCCCCCACCTTTCTTTGACCAAAGTAAAACACGGAGACGAAAAATAATAATAAATGAATACAATCTTTTGAGGTGTAAAGTTCCCAATACTTTTTTTCTCCCTATTCAATAAAATCAAAGGCGAGTTAGACCAAAGCAGAACCAGCATCTCCCAATCAAATATCCTGGCGCTGCCGTGAGATCTGGAGAGGGGGAGCCTCCTTTTAGGATGCCAAAAGGAACCCAATAGGAGCATTCGAAATCCACAGCAGCGGAAATGCTTCATCCGGAGAAAAAGAAACCTTCTATTGGAGGAAAAAGGAAGGAAAGAAGCCCACTCTCAATAAAGCCGGAAAAATAACTTCATATTCCCTGCCGCCACAATGCTTTTCTAGAACTTTTTCCTGTGGTATATTACCATATATGGCGTGGATGGGCAGGAAGAGGGAACAGAAATCTTGCAAGTTCTTTATTTTGCTTTTTAAAATGCTGAAAGTGGGAAAATATGGCATGGCCAGCGACTACGAAAACGTGGTTAGCTTTATTGTAAGGAAAAAATAGATTCTTACTCTAGTGTAACAAAATTTCTGTTATGAGTCCGAAGCGCAGTCAATATTTAGTTACTCGAATACTTCAGGACCAGTGAAAAAGTTCTACAAAGGGAAAAATGTTCTACAAAATGTAGGAAAAAAAATTGAAATTTGTTGGGTTATTTTTACCATATTTTCTCGATTTATTTCATTTTGAGAATTTTAATTTGGAATATTTCTTTCATTTTGAATTCAGTTGCGCCGTTTTAAAAAAAAAATCCAGTCATTAGACGCCAATACTTTTTGTCGCTAATAGCGTTAACGTTTGAAAAAGTAATTATGTTACGTGAGTAGTAGTTTTATTTGCCACTCAGACGGTCTCAAGTCTGTACAGCCAGTCACTCAGTACACTCAGTCTGTACGAAGATAAATCGCCAAACATGATTCTTTCATTTCTTTAGATTTACCTTTAGATTACAAGATCATGATAAAAATTAAATGATTATATTAGACGGTTTTATTTTCGAAATACATGGTTTCCGCGCACCTGGAAAGTCAGGGAAAGTCATGGAAAATTATGGATTTAGACAGTCGATTAATTTTGTCATGGAAAGTCTTGATTTTTCAAGCAAGATGAGTAAAAGTCATGGAAATTCATGGATCGGCTAAACTATCGATTAAAAAAAAATGCATTGAATTGTTTAATTCTATTTTTACTTGTCATTTGACTGAAGTTACTGAGTTTGGTATTTATGTATTATCCTATTGACTTTATTGCCAAGTAAAATTTGTTCACCAAGGAAACTCAAAGCAAGAAAGCTTAATGGGTGGGTAAATGTATATTATTCTGTTTTTTTCAAATTGAAAACATTTTGATTGAAAAATTGCTATAGGATTAAACTTAGGTATGTAGATACAACAATTTATTTTTATGTATGTGAGTTTATTAACACTTATAAAGTAGGTTTATAGTTTTTTTTTATGATAAAATTCCTGTAATTTCTCTAAAAGCATATATTTTATTTGTATGTACATCAGAAGTTTTATTCATATATACTTTAACGAAAGCTTTTTAAAGTCATGGATAATGATCCGCTAAATCAGGGAAAGTCATGAAAAGTCATGGATTTGAAAAATTTTATTTTGGCAGATACCCTGAGAATAGCATATAATGTTAGTGGAAGGATGGTTGGGGGGGTACTGTCGACATTTTGCACGAGGACTAATGAGAACGGGGCCTACGTCTTAAAGTCGATTCCGAATAGCTACCAACATTTATGCCTACAGTAGGATTTAAACCCATGAACTTCCGTACCGAAAAGCTGTGCCCTATCCAATCCTCTATTCTTTGGCAATGTTAGTAGTATAATGTTATAGAAAAACTAATTTGAATTATAAAATAAATATAACTTCCATTTGGAATCTTAATTATTCAAATTATTATCAGATAATTACCATCCTGGGCGTTAAGCGGCTAGTATGTTTTTAAAATATTTGGTGGACCTTATTTTTTTCATTCCTGGTACAATATACAAATATGATTTTTGTTTTTAAAATTTTTGGTGGACCGTATTTTTTTCATTCCTGGTACAATATATATACAAATATTAGTTTTGTTTTTAAAATTCTTGGTGGACCTTATTTTTGTCAATCCTGTTACAATATACAAATATATTTTTTTTAATTTTTGGTGGACCGTAATTTTTTTTTACTTCTAGTACAATATACAAATATGACTTTTGTTTTTAAAATTTTTGGTGTACCGTATTTTTTTTTATTCTTAGTACAATATACAAATATGATATTTTTAAATTTTTGGTTTACTGTATTTTTTCATTCCTGGTACAAAGGAAAACTGAATAAGATCCCATTCTCGGCCTCGTTACTTCCTCTTTTCTTATCGGGACCCAGACGGAAGACTCGCCGAGGCTGCGAATTTCTGCAGCACGCTGTGTTATCGATTTTGACTGACACCCACGTGTTCGTACGACGGGAGAGAATATGGTAAAGAGATGAGAAATGTGGTCGTAAATGAGCACAGAAGGAGTCGCAAGACGCCTCGGATCATGGTGTCGTAGCGACAGATAAAATCTTCTGGAGATGTATATAGGGGAAAACTTCGGAAACTTGTAAAATCTTCTTGGATCTACTAAAATCACTTGGATGAAGGAATGAGGTCGGAAGGAAATGAATATATAGCGAGTGACAGAAGATGTCGGAAAGGATTTTCAGAATAAGACAGAATCCCAATATCCGTTGCGGCATATAATGTCTGTTGGTAAGGAGGGAAGACAAAACTCGTAAATTTGGATTCCAGTGTTCTCATTACAGCGCTAGAAACTCGCATATTTCCTACTTTTTTCGCATTAAAAGCTTATTACTGCGCAACATTTGCGTAGTGTATCGTGTGTTATATTTTGACACTTTTGTTATATTTCTGACCAATTATAAGGATTTGGCATTTAAGTCAAACTTTTTTTCTGTACAAGGATAAAATGTCAAATATTATTGTTTCATTTCTTTATACTTTCTCTAGATTACAGGATATTTTAAAAATTAAATGAAATTATAAACCAGCTTAATCCTGCGTAGAATTCTCTCATTTCGAAAGATTTGCGCACTTTTAATATTATGGATCCCATTACACGAGCAATTCTCGTATTTATTACTATTTGTAAAATGTTTTCATTAGTAAAGTTTCGTTTCGTGACCCCTTGTAGTTGGCGGTGATAACTTCATGTTCGAGTAAATAACGATGTTCCTTTTGAACATTACTACACATGTATTAATAAGCACACACACACAAAAAAATAACATGAATAACACAGAACTAGCATTCAGGTAAAGCAATTCAGTCTTCCACAGCAGTCCAACCACGTTCTACCGTTCTTTCCGTTACTCCTCCTCATTGCCATTCCCCAACAACATAAAACTGCAGATCATGGTGCAGAGACTCTTCCACCTCCCGCGCTGCCTGTCGTATTGCACACCGTTCTATTCTTACATCATTCTGCGCAAAAATCTCGCATTTCGTTCTTTCCAACTGTATTCTTGTTTCTCGTTCGGCCGCTACTTATTTTATTACAATATAAATACAGAAAAGTGTTTTAAGAAATTAAACTCCGGCGCAACAGCCCAACTTAGAAGCCATGGACTACGGGGCTAATCTCTGTTTTCGAGAACAAGGCCTAGAGCTACGAAGCATAAGTCCGGGTTAGGCGGTCAATCTTATGCGGAATCCCGAGTGTTTAGTTCCCAAATATGTTTGGTTCTCAATTTGTCTATCCCCTGAAGGGATGAAAGGCTGAGTCAGCCTTTCCAACCCGAGGACTGAACCTCGGACCTGTGTCATGGGAACGCATCGAGCAACCCCAACGTCACTGATCTTCAAAAAAAGTGTTTACACATAGCAGAAATAGACAGGACTTTATAAACACTGGTGACAGTAATGCAACCTTTTTTCTTTATATGGAAGCTAATAGTAAACAATAACGCGCACTTCATATTAGCACGTACAGAAATCCTTTCATAGAATAAAGAAGTGTTACACACCCCACTGTAGAATAGTAACCACCTTAGCTAGAACGCAATTTTGCGGCAGTCAAATTCGCTGTTTTATACACGAAGCGTATCTTGTAAAGTTATATGTGTTTTCTCTTATTATTTAGATATCTCACTTAACTTTTAGAAATATCCCCCTGTTTTATGTAAAGGCTGAAAAATTCTCACCCTTTCTTTTCTCTCTGAGATGAAAACCCTGGATTCCCTTATGGATTTGAAACTTTTTGGTTTAGTTACCTTAGAAATCCTGGGCAGGACTCCTGCGGAATATCCCCGCACTTCCGGAAACTGCATTGGTTGTACTTATTTGTCTAGTTTCTCTACTTTTTTGTTATTTTAAATTATATGGTCGAAATGCTGACTTAGCCCCTACGTAACGCATTGCCTCCGGACGGTCAGACCGAACCAGCAATCCAACATCCTACATCCGACTTCGGGTGGGTGGTTGGTTACTGGTAGTGCATGGCTTTAAGCACTAGGTTCCGCTCTCATTAGTCGTCGTGTAGCAAAACAGTAGACGTAGCGTTCCAAACCAAAACCAAATGTTCAGATGATGTAGGTTCATTTTAGGAACACAGTCTCACCGACAAGAAATCTCACAGCAGCGATTAACATTAAAACACGTTTATTTAGGTCAAAATACAAAATATAAATGATAAAACATAACAAAATAACATCAGATCACAGCTGAAACAACAGGTGAAAAATAGTGCCGAATGGTCCGCATAAATCTCTACGATTAGCTAGCTCAAGCCATAAACTATTACTTTCTCAGTGTCCGGCAACCAGACATGTCTCTTGTCTCCTCTGCAGATTGGCGAAGGCGGGGGTGAAATGTCCTTCCCCCTCCCTGTCGAATTTTCGCCTCCCTGGGGTAGGGCATTTCTACCCTTTTTTCGTGTATCCGCAACTTAGGCCGTAACAAAACATTTCGAAACTGTTTATAGCGCATCGGTCCGAAAATTAACATCAGTAGTGCAGGTGTGCGTCCCCCGCCAGCACAAGTCTTGAGTCTGGTGGTAGAACACTATGGAAATGCATGTTAACTTAACCCATTAACATCCAGCGTCCTCATTTGAGGACAGTCAAAAAGTAGAGTTTTTGTTTTCTTGAAACGATTCTACCTTTTTAATGGAAAGATATTAATCTTATGAATAATCTCCCAAGTTTTCAAATATGATCTTATCTATCATTTTGTCATTTCGATCGGCATTTTATGATTTTCCAGCTTAGAATAGGAACGTATTATGACCGGTATTCTGAACGTATACCGGTCAAAATCATGGCGAATAGCCATATCTGTAATAAGTCATCTCTTTTCAGTACTTTTCTCATATATCATAGCTAATAAATCTCTTATCACGAAGTTTTCCTTTTTTTTTAAAAGCCCATCTTATTATGTTTTAAAATGACACCTCCTCACTAATGATGACTTGATGTCATATTTAAAGGTGTTTAAATTTCATATTTTGTTTTACTTCCAGGTGTCTATAATAGCTTCTATGTTAGGTATTTACTAATATATAGTCATCAGAACTATCCGGGCGTTAATGGGTTAAAGTAAATACATTTTTATATTTTGTGTATGATACCCTGATTATTGGAACTCCTGTCATGAAATATTTTTGAATGTGGGCAAAGTAAGACGACGTCAAAATGTTTTTAATTTACATTAATTTCAAGTATTGATTCATAGTTCTTATGAAATCAGTAGGTACCTCCAATTACCTCCAGTACCTCCAATTACTATTTGTACACAAGGCCGCCTGTTTTGTAAATGGTCCCTGCTTTCAACATTTCCACTGAGGACCGCAGACTGACAGTGTTCGCGATTACAGTACTTCCTTTACTTTATACAAAGAAGTAAAAATGTCACCCCACTTCTTATGCTAACAGAGTAGAACTTCCTTTTTCTTCTTCGTGTAAACTGAACTATAACGGTATATAGGTTTAACTGAATACTTATGTATGCGTGTACATATATCATTCGATAATGATATTAAAGTTATCGTGGCAGAAGAATCAGTCTCTTAACATTTAGTTTTAATTGCCAAAAGAAAGAAACTGCTGGAATGGAAAGCATTCGGAACCGAGTCATAATATCTGGGAAATATCAAGGTTCTTATTAACCTTCTATTTCTAGATTGATTTTTGCTAGTTGTAGAATTCGTTTCCTGATAGTTAATTGATTAGACCACGGCATCCAGTTACAAATCTATTCCCTACGCAGTCACCGAAATAAACGAATGGGGAATTAAAGCTGCTTTTTCCCCAACGTTATTTCCTGTATTCGTTAGATTTTATGCGGGCGGATATCTTAACATCTTCCACACTACTTTACTTTTTCCACGTAATTTATAGTCATGACCTTCCATGGAAGTGTTAGGCTAATTTTAAATCTAGTAAGGAAATTTATAATTTTTCGTGACCATTTATCGACCCATATTTATATATAGATTTCTTCTTCTATTTATAAAAAGTGTTCGTTGAATGTTTTTGTGTGTTTACCACTTACACCAACTTGTTGTATTTGATTTAGACGACAAATATTTCGTTCTTATAGTCGATAGATATTAAAAGAATATTTTTTAACCTTTAATCTAGGTTTTATCTATTGAAAGAGAATGAAAATCCTTATTGTACTGGTTTCAGGTTTTCACAAGCGAGAATGACAGCTATTCATTACATTATATATGAGCTTACACTATATATGAGGAGTGATCAGAAAAATAGGTTACAAATCGAATAAAGAAATATTTATTAACAATAGACAGAAAATACGAAAGGAAATTAAGGGGCATACGTGCCTATCACTTTTCGACAGTCCATATGTGCAGGGTGTGCACTGCACACCCTAGCAAAATTATGAGAGACAATTTTCTGCATCTATATCTACCTATATTTATATGGTATATAATAAATATTATTTATAATATATTCAAATATTATGTTGATTTGCTTGCTTGTATTCTCGCAGTGCGTGCGGTACTAGGTGCTGCACCACGTAGCGCATTCAAAAGCAGACAAACATAAGAAATTTTTATGTGTACGCACTGCGCACTAATAGAAAATCACGCTTTAAATGTATGGGCTACTGGAGAAGAACAGCATACTATGGCACTGAGGCAAGTGCAGCTATTTTTCTTGCACTTGGCATTCAGAATCATCCGAAGGTATGGTTCATTAGGAGTTGCATTAGAGCGGGGACTTACGGGCTGAAGCGCTTTTGGTTTTTTAACGGATTAACTGGCAATACGATTTTGCAGACGGTTAATGTTTAAATTTATATATTGTAAGATTTTGTTTTCACGGAAATATTAAAAGAAGTATTTCATCAATATAAAGGGAAATTTTTTAGTGTGGTAAATTAATTTCGGTGATGTGTTATATTTATAGAAATAATTCGCTGAAAAACAATTTTGTCTTGTTAGAAAAAAAAAAGAAACGAATTCTAACATTCTAACAAATTTTACCATTCATTCTGTCTTACAGACAGTATATAAGTTATATCTATAACACCATATCCCTGGTTTTGTTTTTAAAAATTGTCAAGATGTTTTTCGCAAAATATATGATTTCCAAATGTTAAAAACAATTAATAAATATAATTTAATCCACTGACTGAAAGAGAAACAGTTCGTTCTATTGCGCCAACGTGCAGCGAAATCCTCTGCACGTGGAATAGACTTTCGGTTTGTCGGCACCAATGAGCATCCGGATGAGGCACCGCAGCGGCGGGCACCGTGTGATGCTACGTTTGCTGAAAATATAAGATTTTCGTGGAAATATAAGCTTTTCGTTATTTTATTAGTAATAAGGATAGACGTATGGATTTTGTGTACTAATGAATAATAAACGTTAAAGAAGTGTTAAATGTACATTTTTATGGTTTTATTATTATTGTTGTTGTTGTTGTTGTTGCTGTTGCTGCTGCTGCTGCTGACTGCACACCCTGCATGAACACCTACCGCACGCCACTGCTTTTCGACATAATCACCAAGTCTATTTAGGCATTTATCAGAACGAATTAGTGTTGCCTGTTAAGTTTTGTTTTATATTATGTTTTCAGCAGTTCTCTAGGAGGCTTTGGTAGCGTCCATACGCTAACAACGGATAGACGCTTAGCGTGGGTTCATCAGCAACTAAATCTTTAAAACTCTCTCTTTCAATTATTGCACGTCAAATGCTTTTATATGGAGTTATTAGTAAGACGTGCGCCTGCATTAAAGAGTGCACTTCGTTTTCTGCCTTTAAACCCCCTGTAAATTATTAATGTAATGTTTTCAAACCTGACACACACACACACACACACACATATATATATATATATATATATATATATATATATATATATATATATATATATATATATATATATATATATATATATATATAGTAGTGTCAGGTTTAAAAATGGGGGTTAAGAATTAAGCGAGTTATAATTAGAAATAGTTAGAATTCATTAACGATACGTAATTGGAGAAAGACACACTCTCGAGCGGAACTATACAGAGAAAAAGAACTGACGCGGAAGTAGACTTAGTAATTTTGCTTAGTTAACAACGCCAAAAAAGACAGTTCTGAGCAGGAACTCGGGCTGATAACATCCTCCACGCTTGTCGTGGCAAATTATGAGAACAAAGGATATTTAAATGGCATAGCCAGCGGCAGAAGGATTGCAATAAAGAAGTTTTCATATATGAAATCAAATGTGTCTTCCATGCCTTAACCACTAGTCCATGTTATATATATATATATATATATATATATATATATTATTATTATTATTTTAGTGATAGATATTTAATTGCTTTATTTTTTGTTTCCACCTAGAAAGTTTTCAAATATGATCTTATCTATAATTTTGCTATTTCGATCGGCATTTTATGATTTTCAAGCTTAGAATAGGAACATATTATGACCGGTGTTCTGAACGTATACCGGTCAAAATCATGGCGAATAGCCATATATGTAATAAGTCATCTCTTTTCACTACTTTTCTCATATGTGATAGCAAATAAATCTCTTATCAAGAAGTCTTCCATTTTTTTAAAGACATCTTATTATGTTTTAAAATGACACCTCCTCACTAATGATGACTTGATGTCATATTTAAAGGAGTTTAAATTTCATATTTTGTTTTACTTCCGAGTGTCTATAATAGCTTTTATGTTAGGTATTTACTAATATATAGTCATCAGAAATATCCTGACATTAATGGGTTAAATAAGCATAATTTATTAAAACAAACAATAATACTCAAATATACCCAGATTAATTAGTTATATTGCCATTTTTTTCTCACTTTAAGTTCTAAAAACTCGTCAATTAGTGTGTTATAATTAATAGTTATTTAATAACTCTTTTTCTATATAAAGTAATGACAAACTATTTAATTTTTCTTGACCTAATGTAGATCTTAATTTTTTTTTATTCTGGCCATTACTGAGAATGATCTTTCACAGCTTGCATTGCTTATTGGAAGGGTTAAATAAATTCTTAGAATTATGTTTAAATTAGGGTATGTCGCAATATTATTATTGTGAATAAATAACCACATGGATATAGGCGAAATACCTTCAGTAAAGGCGAAAGCCTTAATTGACGCGCATAGTAAAGGTTTGATAAGTGCGAGGCTCGATCGTATTTACACACATCGGCACTCGCGGGATTGTATGCATAAGCACGGGACACTTGTCGACTTTATCAAACAACGATTCGGCATAATTAGGATATGTTCCAGCAATAATTATGAATATCACTTTTTTCTGTTAAATAAAAATTAAAATTAAAAACCTAATTTACGGGCCCCAGGCACGTGCCTAGGTTGCCTAGGCCTTAATCCGCCCCTGTATCGAGTTGAAATAATGATACAAACCTATAATTTTAGTGTAAAAACTTCTTTGCATTATTTTATCTATCCAGTCCGCCGCGTTTTTGAAAGTTAGTGTTTAGTCATAAAAATAAAGATATGACGATGTTATCCTAAAATAGTAAACATTCTTTGGCATTGTAGTGGTGAATGCATAAAGAAAGACAAGTGCCCCTGATTTTGAGGAAAAAAAGAAAGAGAGAGAGATAAATTCATTTGTTTTAGTTTACTGGAACAAATAATGGATATTTAGAGAATTGTGGCACAGGCGTAACAAGTTTTTATACTTCTGGAACATAACCGATCTAAAAGTGTATTATAAGAAACAATGAAAGATATATATAAATAATATAATTCTGTATTTTTGAAGGTTGTACTATGGATTCCTCGGCTAAGGGCAGGCGATTAAAATCAATTTATCACGTAATAAAAAAGGTAAAAATAACATTTTTTAATAAAATCTTTAACCATCTCATAAAAATCATTTCTTGTAAATTATTTATATCGCGTGCATTATTTTCATAACTTTTATCGCTGAACTTACATATTAAGCAAAATAATTTTCAATGACTTAAATAATATTAAGTATATAGTGATAATTTTAAATTCAATCATCGATTATACTTTTTTGTTGTAATAAAATTTTAAATCGTATTCAATAAATTCTTTTCATATAAGTCGAGGACTACTAAAATATACTTTTAATTTATATATAATTTTGAAATTAAGAAGTTTGTTTTTTTGTTATACATAACCACATTTTTGACTCAATGAATTCCATGTGATTCTAAACTGCATACAATCGAGATAGAGGAGTATGACGATAAATAAACTATTGAGAGTGAACCAGATAATCTCAGAAAAAACAAACCATTTTATTACCTGCCTCATTGGGTACTTAACAGTTCTGGAATATTAAAAATTTTACTGATCCGTCATATGATCTATATGCTAGTATATTGATATTTTACTAAAGGTATTGCACCTTTGTCTAGGTCAGTGGTCGGCAAACTTATCAGCCAAAGAGCCAAATATGAACATTACAACATTTTTAAAAAAAAAATTGAGAGCCAAATCTGCTTGTTTAGTAAACTTCTATTACACCTAACTTTTATTACACCTAACTTTTATTACACTAAATAAAACTAAATTTCATACTTAATGAATATTTATTAATGCGAACAATGTGCTTGCACCTCCTTGGAAAGTTTGTATAACACCCTGTTTGGTGGCGCTATATTTGCGTGGGACCTGCCTGCCTACTGTAGTGGGGCAGGTATGTTCGATCCGCGGTCACTGGGATGCCTATACTCAATAATTTCTCGGAAACTTGGAAGGACAAAACACATTTATTTACAACACTTTAAAACAAAATTAAAGAAAATCAAATATAGTGAGTCTCAGAGCCAGTCTTAGCCAGATTTTTAGAACCGAGCCTCGTCTTTTCATCACATCAGCACAGAGAGATGTTTCTCGGTTGCCGGCTCTATCTCGACTCTCCCCGCTGAACTCCAACTGACCTCTTGCAGATCTCTCCCTTCTTCGAGGGGGGGGGGGTGTCTGAAAACTTGAGCCCTGCCGAAAAGGGCACATCCTCCTTCTCCAAGGCCCTGCGAAAACAAACAAAGACACCGAAAATCCTCATCGTCCCCCCCCCTTTTGCCGGCCGGCTTCTTACTTCTCCTAAGAAACGCCGGGTGGACGGGGTCTAATGGGGCGATTCTGCCGATGTCATCCAAGCACACATGTTTTCGTGGGTGCAAATTCCTTACAGTTTGAGTAAGTCACGTTTGTATGTTGTTGTTTTTAATTTTAGGCATGATTCCAAGTTCTCATCAATAAGACGACTTCTCGGTTTACTTTTGATAATGTTCAAAAGTTTGTTCGCATATATATGCAGAACCAAAAAGGGAAAGAACAGCAAACGCGATCTTTTTCAGCTGATCGTAAGAATCAGAAGTACTATTCCAAGCGTCGAAAATGATCATGCCTTCCTTCTTCAGGTCATTCCAAGCAGACCACTTGTGTTGTGAACTAAGATCACATTTTTTTCTTCTCCAATATTTCCAATTCAACACAAAGACGTTCGAATTTAGAAGCCATATATCTTTGTTTTTTAACCCTTTAATGCCCAAGTCATTTCTGCCGATTACATTTCGGAGCCTATCTTAAATCTAAGTTAATATGGACTGTACAGAACGAAATAAATTTGAAGATCAAACAATTTTGAATACTAGAGCATGTCGCGTTAGTGATCAGTTATCGTGTTAAACATAGAGTGACATCTATAAAAAAAAAGGGAAAACTTCCTGAAAAAAAATTTATTTGATATTGCAGGTAAAATAATCTCTGCAAAATGCTGTAGTGTAACGGAAAAAGCAAATTTGTCATGATCTCAGTCTGTACCTGCCGAAAAAGTAAATTAATGAGCGTTGATCGAAAAATCATAAAATCCAGATCTAAATGAAAAAAATATAAATAACAGAAATTACTTGAAAATTTCGTAGATTGTTTATAAGATTTCCCATTACCTACTCTCAAAAGGAAAATTTGTTCTAAGAAAACATAAAAACTCTACAAGCTATTTTTTAGCCGTATCAAAAATGATACGCCAGGCATTAAAGGATTAAACCTAGAAGTTGTAGCTTGTACATGGTTTGTGTTTACGTTTACGAAAACTAATAAAATTAAAATCGATGTTCGTTATGTATTTTTACAACAATATAACATTTTAGTTACCTATCTATCTTTTAACTTAAACAAAAAAATTATACATGTTCTCGATTTATAGAATAATTTTAATTTATCAAAATAAGATGTAATTTTTTTTCTTACCAAGTTTTTTTTTAAATGAAAATATTATTGCGCCTTCCATGGTTATTTGTGCCAGAGCCGCACTTAAGGAGCCAAAGAGCCACATGTATATTGTCGAACACTGGTCTAGATGAAAGGGGAAAGCACTACTGTTGTAGAAATTTGATTTCAGCTAAGCGAAAATAAGACATAATGTCATTTAGGAGCTGATTATAGAAGACAATGCTTCTCGGTAATTCACATTTTTTAAATGCCATCCATAATTCATTTAGTTTTTTTATCAGTATTTTGCTATTTAACCCTTTAACGGACGGTTGTTTTGCAGCGAATCCATCTGTTAAAAGTTTCTTTTATCTACTTTTTAAAGACATATGAATGATTTTAAAAAAGATTTTCTATGTTTGTGACATCTCAAACTTACAGCAACTAAAAACACTACACTTAATTCATTTTTCCATTTGAAAAATTTATTTTAAAAATTGCTTTACTCAGAAAGTTGAGAAATTCGATTTATCTTCCTTTGCGACCCCAAATACCTGTATTATTCAAATAACACTTAAAAACTGTTTAACTATTTTTTATTATACACTTTTAATGATAATTATTCATTGTACTCAGACCTTAATAAAAGAAAGTATTATCTTCACACAGTACAAAGGGATAGTTTTGCATTTAAACCAGCCCTCTAACCTTTCTTCCTCCCAATGAATGCATATTTCTTTTCATGTATTTTCCATTTATAAGGCCCATAGGTAACATTTGTAAGGTTCATTGGTAAAATTTATAAACTAATTTCATTAAATCTTAAGAAATTTATATTAGTGTCCTTTAAAGGGTTAAAGGCTTATATACATCAAACCTTGAAATTAAAAAGACCGAACATCCATTAAGAAGCTGCTATTTGATTAATCTACAATGTTGAAAAATATTATCTGCCTCTTTCCTGGAGTGGAGGATTACATTAATACTGCCTTTATAACAGATTCAAAGAGATAAGAATGTAATTTTTAAAATAAATTGAGCATTCGCATATTTTCCGCACACAATTTTATCACCCTTTAAAAATATCCTATTATGCTCGGAAACTTTTATTTTTTTACCCTTCCCTATCTCTAAAGTTTAATCCTCGATGTAGTTTAACGTTGATTTTTTTTTTTCAACAGGAAACTTCTAGCTGCGCTTAATTATTTAATGAGGTAAGGCGAGTCAAAATATTTGAAAAACATGTTTAGATTTTTCTGACAATTAAGGGTATTTAAGACAGATGTTAAGCATAATAGTTTGAATTTTAAAAGAATATTTTACCCCACTTCGTATCTCCGGGAATCGTTACCTTTTCTTTTATTCTCTTTATGTCTTTAATGCGATATATACAGTCTGTTTCATAAGAGCGTGTCGTCTATTTCTTTGAAAATACAAACGAATTAGTTAAAGATACATTTGTACCGTGTAGTATACATATTAAACTGAAATGTATTTCGCCTAATAAGTTGTCCAGTCTCCATTATTATCGATTATGCAAGAATCACTTTATCATTCGATTTTGACGTTGAGCGGCGTTTACCCCGTTCCAGTAGGTCGTCAACATTTTGTACCGCTTTATAACGGGCTACCCACTTCTTGACGAACGACTCCGACGTTCTCATGTACCGGGCTGCCGCTGCACAAGACATTTTTGGTCCTTTTGGATGGTTACACAGAAACACTGCCTCAAAACGGCTCGCAGCTCTCATTTTGGAATCGTTGATTTAAACACAGCAAAACAATTCGAATAAAGAATATAACCATAAAGCATTCTTCCCTAATGTTTGAAGAACACGTGCAATGAAGCCGATATCTACGCGCTATCTATTGACGAAGTTATGAGCGACACGCTCTTATGAAACAGCTCTTATGTGTATATGGTGTTTGTGATATTTGCGAGAGCTACGATGTTTGCTACAGAAGTGTTAACGAAATTGCGAGCTACATCCTGGAGCCGATTTTGAACGGCTGCAAATACCCATGTCAGTAATGGAATTGTAACTTAATGAGAAAAACAGCTTCGAAAGAGAATTCTTTACATACCCGAGCATCATCCACTGTACGTGTATATTATCGTTTCATGGGGATGTAAAATGATATCGCCAGGTTGCAGTCCTGACCTGAAGTGGGTATTGAAGGAATACTAAATGCTGGTTATTATTATTATTATTATTGTTGTTGTTGTTATTATTATGTCAATTAACCGAAAATCTTCGTTAACCGAAGTCGGTTTCTTCTTCACTTTTCATTCTTTTAGTATTATCCAAAATTTTCTCTTTACAAACATGCATTTTTAAAGTTTTCTTTTTTCCCACATTCCTTTTGTATCCGTCCTTTTCAAACGACGAGTGTAAATAAATATCTCTGAATTTCCTTTTTTAGAATTTCTTCTAGCAAGCACAAATATCGGTATGAGTGTACTCCTCCCCACTTTCAAACATCCCTTTTCTAAACAAAAACACACCCCATTTCAAGTTTGGAAGGTCATACTGCCGAGTCTCACAACAATCGAATGTTATTGCACCAATGACGATACTACATATTAAACTAGATGATTATTGATGAATTCTCGATGATCCGAAAATTTCGATTATCCGGAGTAGGTTCGGTCCAATTACTTCGGATAATCGAGGTTCTACTGTATTATAATTGTTATTAAACAGCGACACTTTAATTCTTTGAGTATGAGAGTTCTGAAGATACGGTATTTGATTTCGCCAGAGTCTAAGAGTCTTCTGAATGTTCTTTCTACACATTATAGGACAGAATTTTATCGAGGCTATTGCGGAGCATTCCCTCTAGCTTAATATCTTTTTCTGTTGGTCGCGAAGGGGGTTGCTTGGTCTCTCTTCAAGGTCTTAATTATTTTTTAAACATAGAGGACTTTTTAATCTTATGCGACAGCAGTGGTACCCGTATATTCCACTCTGCTAGAATTTTTTTATAATTTTATTAATATCTTCGAGCATTTTTATGTTTATTTAAAATACCCTTACGTTTTGGTTTGATTTAGAGCACTACTGTCTACTTTTTTGCTACATGAGGGCAGCCGATTCCGAACGGCTACGAACATCCATGCCAGCAGCTGGATTTGAACCCACGAACTCCAGTACCGAAGAGCAACGCTCTACCATTCGGCCATCGTCCGGCAATCGCCCTTACGTAACTCACCCATCTGATTTCCTTATGCGAACAGTCTCACTTCGTTGTCTCTGGCTTTATTTTTCGCTCTGAACGTTGCTGTAGTACTGCGAACTTGTAGCATACCACTAATACTCTTCTCCTAGCACTGAAATGGTCAAGTTAACATAACAATTTTATTAATGTGCAATTTGCTCGGGAGTAGAAAAGCTGTTACTGGGGTGATGTAAAAAATTAAAAACTGTGTGGTAGTAACCAATTAACTTAATGAATTACTATTACTTGTAAAATCCTGATATTTAGATATACGAGGGTTGGGGCAAAAGTCATGACAACTATTTTTTTCTTGAAGATACCAGTCCGGTTGGAAAATGTGAAATATACAGACGAAAGAACAAGGTGTTAACTACATATGTGGACAATGAATAGTACTGAAATATCGTAACACACTAATTTATTACGGTAGTATACAGAACGGAATGCCTCCAAGGTGCAAAAGAATGACAACACACTACACATAAAGTTGTCATGACAAACCTGGGCCTAAAGACCCTCAAAGTAGTCCCCTGCTACTGTCACGTGCAAGGTGGGTGGAGCATATTGCACAGCGCACCCACCTTTGAACTTCCGTCAGTGCATGCGATGCGATTTTGCGTAGGTGCAACTCATTACGCAATATCCTGTGGACTGCGTTTTTCGATGTCACTTATTCTCTCTAACACCTGTAGTTTCCATCGTCTGTCTTCATCCATGAGCTGCTCGATGACAGCACGTGCCACGTCGGTCCGCACACAGACCGGTCGTCCCGAACCGGTCGTCCTCACTGGTCAACACACGTCCTTGCTGAAACTTTCCTACCCACCGTGCTACGGTACGGTATGGTAGGGAATTATTCCCAAGGGCTTTCACTAATTCTGTGACATTCCATCCCATTTCGCCTAATGAGAACGGCTATTTTGAAGTAAGCGTGCTGCTCAACACGGGTTAATTCCATCTCGCACGACACTCACTGACTGATTTCACAGCCCTCGCTGCGCTACTACCAGCTATCACAGAGCCATCTGTTGTTCTGTATACACATTATGCCTGCAGAACTTCCACACGACACATATACGTTTGTGATCCGTTCACATATATACAAGAAAAAAAATAGTTGCCATGACTTATGCCCAACCCTCGTATCTACATATTCTGGAAAGATAAAAGAATGCTACAATAATAAACTAATCATGACACTCTAATGGTTAATAAACATTTTATCCTGTAGCACCTTAAAACATGAGTGGTATCTTCAAACATCAGTTCTTAACAAGCATACATATTCAGAAAAAGTGTATACGTAATTAACAATATTTCACCATAATTTACAACATTCTTTCAATAAAGGTGACAAAAATGTGAAAAGTAGAATGTGTCCTCTGTGCTTCATTGTATAAAAATCTGCTGGGGGAAATGAGATAAAGTTAGCTGTATAGAAGCTGCCAAAAAAAGGGAGTATTCGCTTTCCTTCTGATCATCCTGGTGTTGCCACAGCCCACTTGTAATGAAGTGAAGTTTATCCACACTCCAGCCAGCAACAGGAGGAAGTACTAACAAATCCCTACTGTGCCAAACTCATGGAGGATTTGAAGTTTAATACTCGACATTTAGAGAAGAGTTAGACTTTTGTGTGTACCACCGAGGGATTTTGGTTTGGTTTGGTTTGGAGCGCTACGGTCTACTTTTTGCAACACGAGGACTATTGAGACCGGAACCTACTGCTTAAAGCCGATTCCGAAAGGCTACGAACATCCATGCCAATGTGGGATTCGAACCCTTGAACTCCGGTTCCAAAGGCCAACACCCTGACCATTCGGCCATCGTTCGGCCCCGAGGTATTTTTCTTATTAAATTTGGAAGAGGATGTGAATCTTAGATCTTTATAATAACATTGTGAGACTTATAAAGAATTAAGGTTAATTACTTCCCTACAAATGAATTGATTTCTTTTCTTTGCAGTACGAGTGTGTCTCTGGGCATCTCCATGTGATCGTGGCCAACCACACCTACACGTGCTTCCATACTGGCCAGCAGTTGAAAATTCAGATTTTCTTCCAAGGGTGGCTCCACATAGGAACGATTGTGTGCCCGCCGTGTCACGAAATCTGTGGAGTGAGTACAGATTTTTTTTTCTTTCTTTCATTACTTTTTTTTTTGTTGTGGCCAAGTTTTGAAATCGTGAATATTTTGCAAGTAGTGCCCAAATTGCTTTGAGAGTCGTTTTTATTTTAATCCATTCCCATAAACTATATGTAGTTAGTTTATATTTCTCGTTTACTTTTTTACACACACACACATTCGGCGGCCCTCTGGCAATTCCCCCCCCCCGCCCCAGGTGATTTTTTTCTACACTCTAAAAAGATGGTTTAATAGACTACGTCGTTTTAAACATAGTGAAGCAAAAAGTTAAGACATCTTTTTACAAATAAGTATTTTTAAAATTCTTTTTCCTTTTACATTACAATTATCTCGTCGACAGGAGAAACCAAATTTGAAGACATTTCTTGCACCTTTTCCAGATTATGTGATACATTTAATAGAATTTTTCTAGTGGGAATAAGTTAAAAAAATCAATTATTAGTACAATCCTGCTTATGCATCTTTCGCGTACATTTGGCAATGAGAGATTTTTCAGATATTTAACCCCTTAACGTGCACGCTCGATTTAACTCGAGCGCGCTAAACTGGCGAAACTGTGCACACTCGAGATAATTCGAGCGGCGTTGTACTTTATGTTGCTATAATTTTTCACACTCGAATGCAATCGAGAATTGAAAATAACTATGTGAAAAAAAAAAACACTCAATCGTTTTATTTATATTTATCATTTAGATGGGATTGTAAGCTATATTCGACTATTTTCTGCAATGTTTTTAAAATCCAAAATTGCAATAAAAATTTTGATTATTTTTGTAATTTTCTTGGCAAGCAAACATTCTAAACTGTGTTTTTTACTTTTAAAAAATTGATTTTTTTGGCCGGCCTTTAAAAAAAACTGCATTAAGGGATTAATATTTAACAGATTGATATATACATGATTGTCACTCTCTCGTTGATCAATTTTTACTACTTCGAGTTTAAAATGTATTTAATATAAAATTAATATAAAAGGCAGTTTAATAAAGGGTTTCTAGTTTAAAATATAGTATTTTCTTATAAACTGAATAAGGTATTTGGAGAATTAATATTGATTCATACATTTAAATTTTCTAAAATTCTTCGAACAAAACTATTTTTTAAGGATTATTTTCTACTTGCAAATACATATTTGCAAAAATAAAAATAAATTTATATATTACAATTTACCATTGCTTTTTTCCCAAATATATATATATATATTGCAGTTAAATTTTAGGAACGCTCTAGATTCATGTTTACTACAAAATTAAATTTCGAACGTTATATTTAATATTTTGTTTATTTTCTTGGAGTTTAATTTTAATTCACTTGACACTCAAGCGGCGAAATTATGCCCTAAAAACATTAAAAACATCTCAGTTTGCAGTATCTTTCAGGTGCGAAAATTTCGTCGAAAATTATTCTGGAGTAAAATAATCAATGAAACGCGAAACTCCGGAAAATAAATTTTAACGGTTATATGATGGTAGATAGATTTTCTCAACCAATTTTGTAAATGTTTTCTATCGTGCGCTTAAGATACTCGCGTTGCCAAAATAGGAAAGAAAAAAGTAATTGCAAATTCCCCGAGTAAATTTGCAAAGTGAATTTGACTGGAACTCACTAGATGGTAAATTTTCTCATCTAAACTGCCATAGGGATATTGATTGGAAAGTGTTTTTTTTGCAAATTTAATATATGAATTTTTTTTCTTGAAAAATGTTGCATTTTCCGCCTGAAAGCTCTTAAGTCGTTTATGAAAATCGATCTATTTCTTGAATTTTATTTATTTTCATAGACGTTGGAACCTCGATCTAACATTTTCCAACGGACCGGTGAATGAAAACGATAAATACGGGAATGTGGGAAATGGGTGTAGAAATTTGGTAATTGTTAATAAAAAGCAATTAATCACGATTTTTGTATGCATTTATATCTATTTTTAGTTATTGTACCAATCAAAAAGATATTTGTAAGGGGGAAAAATAAAGCAAAAATGTGCTTAAATACACTATTTTAAGTTTAAAATTCATATTAAAATTATTGTATTTAAAGACATTAATTTTAAGCATTAATTACCACATGCATTCTTAAATTTAATTTCTGATAAAGTCTGTTAATTTTCTCTGTTTGATTTAAAAAAGTTTTTTCTCAAAATTTTTTCTACTCTTTCTTGCGTCTCCTGGTGAGCCGCGGCGGTTGCTTAATAAGCAAGGAACGATCGAGGCTTGAGCCAGCGAAAAATGGATTGTGTTCATTAATAGTAATTGTGAACTCAAAAAGAGGTTCTTGGTTGTAATGTCCTCCAAGTTCCCAAGCGATACCTCTTAGGGTGGCAGGTAAGCCTGGAAGGGTGTGTGTGTGTATTCTGCTTGGTTCCTGCTTCTAAATTACGAGGAGCTACCTGTGCAAAACTCGTCCTTTCACCTTAGCGGTGCTCTTGAAAGCGAAAAGCGCATCGCTTTGTTTTAATGCGAGTAGCCTCTGGCTAACGTATGTGGCTCGTCCAAGTGGGATTAGCAATAGCAACACGTCTACCAGTTGATATTGTAACGTATGATGGTACCTCGATTCTGGTAGCGTCTGTAGCGTGTAGAAGTGGTAAGAGACACGACGTATTGGTCTAACAATAACAAATGATTTATTCTGGCGTAAATAAGATTATTTAAGGTTTTCCAAAAGAAAACCCAATTGGCTCAGGATAAGCCGGAAACGATAACTTGTGGGGCCCAGGTTCGTGGCGAATCTGAAAATAAATAGGCGGTCAGATGCTCGCTAGGTATGCGGTTGTACAGGGCGACAGCTTCGACTCAGAAAAACTGGAGATAGGCTCTCTAAAAAACAGAATGTTCAACGTTCATCTCTCCGAGTCTTCTCTTTTCGTCTTTCTTCTAATTCCGGATATCGCTTGTCCTGATT
>CM063506.1:45859908-45899908 GCA_032207245.1 Pardosa pseudoannulata
ACGAATTTTTTCCCGCCGAACGTCGCTGAATAGTAGACTTTAGAGTGAATATGTCATATTTATTTTTCCTACTTACTTTGTCAGGTAAAAGTGCATGAAATAAGAAGAAAGAATTTCATTCTTCAGACATACTGCTACTGTTTCGTACTACAGACTCAAGAAAAGAAATACGTTTATAGCATGTACAGCGATAGAAATTTTCCGCTTTTTGGTGAAGTTCTACTTGATTTCTACAGCCGATTTCTGCTTTTTTTTTTTTTTTAAATTTTTTGTTTTTTTTTTTTTTTTTTTTTTTTTTTTTTAAATGGCTATTTCTACTTTTGACTTGATTTTATTATTTTCATTTAATTTTTTTTTCACCATTTTTTAAATCTGTATTTACAAACCAGATCCCTAAAAAAATAATGAAAAAAAAATAGAAATTTTATATTTAAAAATCATATCAAACCACCAAAAAAAATTCGTTTGCCACAACATGTCCAACAAGAATTTCCTGACCAGATATAAAGTTAATAAACCACAATATTTTTAAAACTTTAATTTTGAAAGCTAAATATTACAATTTTCCTGCTTTATTATCAAAAATCAAACCCCAATTACGAAATAACGAATTATAAATAAAGTTTGCTGAACCCTGAATCGTGTTTCAAAAAGTATATGTGACACAGCCTCAGTTATGTGGGTGTGTGGTCCGTCAGCTGCTAAAGCGAACACAAAAACCCTACTGGATTATCCTACACAATTGTTGTCGGGAATGTTTTTTTATAGGCCATGTATCTGAAAAGGCCAGTGACGCTTTTAAACCATAGAATAGGTGATTTATGACGAAATCAAACTAAAGAATATACGTTCAAATAAATTAGTTTTTCTCATTCTACAAATATATTGTAAACACTGATATCATATCTATTATCATTCGCTATTAATCCATCACATTTCCCCATAAAAATCCTAAAAGTACAACTCTGTAACAGCTACAATTAAATGACTAAATATACAAATAAATGGGATCGAAACCGCGAAAGGAAACCGAATAGTACGATCAATTTACGTTTGGCGTTTATATAAAAGGACGTTTTATTACGCATGCGCTTTGTAACTAGAAGTTGTAAAATCGAAAAGATTATGTTTATATGTCGGAACGTGACTTTTAGGAACACTATACCTCGTATACTCTAATACTGTCATGATATCGGAAAGACGATTTCACATCAGAGTTCTCCGATCAGTTTAGCTATATAAGAGTTCGTTCACATCTTGATCCGAACTCAAAGTTTGGAAAATCATGTCGCGAGTTAAATATTTCACGAATATCGATAAATGAGTCTTAATTAAAAACATACTGTAGTGAAATGAATTTAGTCTTTAAAAGTTATATAAAAACTGAATTTTAAAAAAAATCTAATTTAAAAAAATTAGAGAAAAAAATAAATTTTTGTAACTCACATCATACATATTTAAAAAATTTTTTCCAAAAATTTATTTTTTTAAACAATGTAAATTTATATTTTAATCTATAATCATCTCAAAGCCATTATAAAACAGACTGTTTAAACATCAGTGTCCAGCTGGAAAACATAAACCTAATAGATTAATGTTATTTGTAATTTAAATTTAAGAAATTAAAAAAAAATTTAAACTTCAGAAAATTTAAAAAAAAGGATTAAAATAAATGTTAGTTTTAAAATAAAAAAAAAATTTTAATAAAAACATAAACTAGTTCAAAGCTCAAAAAAAAAAAAATATTAAAAAATATTAAAACTTGAAAATTAAGAATCTAATAAAAAGTATAAAAAATAGAAATTTACCAAAGAAAACCTTAAAGTTAAATAAAAAGATTTTACACAAAAGTTAGATATAAAGGTAATGAAAATTCGTTAAAACATTCAATGTGTATGATTTTGAAGGACCGAAATTTTTTTGCCAAATGTAAGCAAAGATTTTAGGTGATTCACTAGTCCAGTTGTATAAGAAATATGTTGCATCAAAAATCTTGAAATAATTTAATTTATTAAAAAGATTAACCTTTTGAAAAAAAAACCCCAATTTTTTTTTACTAAATTTTCTTCATTTATTAGAAATTTTATAAAAACTTCTCCAGGAATAAATTTTTTAAGTGCAATTCTCTATGATAATATAAAAAATAATATAAAAACATGAACTAGTTTCTACATTTAAAGAAAAAAGTTCTCCAAATGTAGACAGATACCTTAAATATTTAAATAGCTAATTATTTAATATAACAGTTGTAATTGGATGCCTAAAATTACTCATATCAGCATTGAAAGCTTCATTTTGTCTCATTATTTTTCAGTTTTTAATTATATTTAGTTAATTTAAAATAAAGTAGTTTAAATACAATTATTTTAGAAAAATAATTTAGAAATGAGGGAATATTGGAGTGCATATTTTATGACCACCCTGGGTAATTTATTCTTGAAAGAGCATTAGGGGGAGAAGTCTTATGTATCACCTTGCTGAAGTTGTTCATGTAAAATATTTTATCATTTTATTTTCCAAGTAAAATTAAAAAAAAAAAAAAAAAATTACTTGGAATTGGGATTTTTAGGTTCATCAATTGTTTTGCAATAAATGGAGAGACGAAACTCATCAAAATAACTTTTAAAGGCTGGAGTAGCAATGCACAAAACTTCATCTATTTTTTGCTGTTCATTTTATCTTCTATTTACACCTCTTAATCTTTAAAGGGCATTTGTATCTTCATCTGTAAGTACTGTCTTTTGTCATGCAGTAGTGATGTTCATCTGCATCTTCCCACCTTGTGAATTATTCTCCTCTGTGAACTAATCCATGGTCAGAACTCAGCCAACACGTTGAAAGATAAAATTATCTTTACCACTAAGTACATTCTTTATGATCGTGACCAAAAAAACACTTGATATATCTTTTACATTACATTGAAGGGAAAATGATGGCTTTCCTCTCCTGTTCGGTCCTTTTTTAGTGCTATTTCATGTGATTTTGTGAATGAAAAGTAAATATACTACTGATATTGCTTGTAATCATGTGTAATAACTCTTTAAGCATCATGCTGTAAAGAATGCTTTCTTGTTAACAAATAAATTCGTACTGAAGCTGTAATAAGGAACCTTACTAGTAATTCTCCAGCTTTGGTTTTTACTGCTAATACTTTGTTATAATCTTTTATATGATTATACTAATTACATAGAAATATATGTATATTGCATATACAAAACCAACAAACCATATCAGAAATTATTGAATATTTGGCCATTCCGAATGCTATTAACCAATCATTCAAAAACTTAAGTTTATTTCTTAAATCGTTACTTTAACTGCTACAAAAACACTATATCCTGCTCCAAATCAAGATTTTGACTGCTACGAAAATGCTTTCTCCTGCTCCAAATTTAAAGTTTTGCTGCTACGAAAATGCTTTTTCCTGCTCCAAATTTAAAGTTTTGCTGCTCCGAAAACTGCTCCGAAATGCTTGAAGGGGCGCAACATCCCTGTGAAAGCTAAAGGCGCATCGCTTCGTTTTAATGCTAGTAACGTCTGGCTAATATGCTTGGCTCGTCCAAGTGGCATTCGCATCAGCAATAATAGCAACAACACATCTACCAGTTGGTATTGTTACGTATCCTAGTCACTCTATTCTGGTAGTGTCTGGGTGTAGAAGTGGTAGGAGACACGACGTACAGCTCTAACAATAACAAAAGATTTATTCTGGAATAAATAAGATTATTTACAGAGTTTCTAAAGGAAAACCCAACGTGCTCAGGATGAGCCAGGAACGGTAACTTGCAGGTCCCAGGTTCATGGCTTGTCTAAAAATAAATCAGCGGTCAGGTATCCGCCAGATAAGCGGTTGTACAGGAGTACAACCTCGAGTCTCTAAAAGAAAACTGGAGATAGGCTCTCTCTCTAAGAAACAGAACACCCACCGTTCCTCTCTCCGAGACTTCTCTTTTCGCCTTTTTTCACCATCCGGATCTCGCGCTGCCTGACGTCACCTCTCGCCTGTCCTGATTCGCTTTTTCCTTCACGTGACGCAGTCCTGCTAGGCTCGGATTCGTCTTTACGTTGGCGCCTCTCAGTCTCTGGCTTGTCCACGGCTTCTGACCGTCTAATCGCCTTAGACATTTCAACTCGTGCCATTGTTTGTTAGTGGCAGTTTCCTAGACTGGTTGGTTTCAAGTGTGGTTCTAACACAACCTCATTTGTGATTCTAATAGAGTGTCGCGGCGTCACAATATGCAAATAATGATTGTAAAAATTCTCGGTGAGTTAGGTGCCTGGTAATAGCAGTTGAAAATGATTGGTCCCCATAAAAGCTGTTCACTCTTTTTAACGTGGACGAAGTTAATCATTTACAATAAAGATTTTTTAACGTTCATCATCCTATTTTCAACTTTTCACTCTCTTTAACTTGTACAAATTTAAAAAACCATTCATCGTCCTTTTTTTAGCTTTACACTCCCTTTAACATGTACCAAGTTAATTTACAGTAATGCTTCTTACCGTTCATCGTTCTCTTTTCATCCCCCCCCCTTTGACGTGTAGCTAGTTAATTTACAATAATGCTTTCTTAACATCAATCGTTTACTTTTCAGCTTTTCACCCCCCCCCTTAATGTGTACTAAGTTAATAATTTACAATAATGATTCTTACCGTTCATTGTCCTCTTTTGACCCTTTTAACGAGTACAAAGTTAACAAATGTTGATCGTTCTCATTTCAAATTTTCACCCCCCCCCCTTGACATGTAGCTAGTTAATAATTTACAGTAATGCTTCTTAACGTTCACGTTCACTTTTCAGTTTTCATTACCTTAAACGAGTACGAAGTTAATAATTTGCAATAATGCTTCTTTTCAGCCTTTCACCCTTTTAACTAGTACAAAGTTAATAAACTTTCCTCGTTCTTTTCCCAGCCTTTCATGTCCCCTTAATGTGTACAAAGTTAATAATTTACAATAATGCTTTTTACCGTTCATCGTCCTCTTTTCATCCTTTTAACGAGTACAAAGTTAAAAAATGTTGATCGTTCTCATTTTAGATTTTCACCCTGACATGTTGCTAGTTAATAATGATAATCCTTTTTAACGTTCATCGTCCTCCAAAAATACTTTTTAACTCTTCAGAAACAATTGCCTTAAAAAGTTAAAGCTATGTACTCTACGTATTTATATTGTATTTTTTTGTTAATTTGTGTGTTTTAAATTTTCTCTTTTCTTTTTCTTACAGGAGAATGACATTAACTGCCAACCAGATTCCGTGAAATTTTTATACGCGGCTGCCGACAAAAAATACTACTACGACGAATTGCCTTGTTGCAGCATGCTCCGATATCCGAGCAACATTCTAATGCTATTTTTAACTACTGTACTATGGTATTTAGCGAGGTGAAAATTAGCGTGTTTAAGAGAAATTTTTTACCCATGGTGCTTTCTCAAAAATATTCTGGTTCATTCCAGATTCAAAATTGTCAGGTGACTATAAAGGACAGAATATCGTTTTTTTTCCCTTTCTTTTCTTCCACGGCTGAAGGACTGGTTGCCGGCCGTGGTTGTTGCTGGAGTATTGAAGTCAGTGAGAGTAAAATCTCATTTAAGGTGATATATATTAAAAGAAAGAAAGAAAAAGCATTTATTTGGAGCGATGTGTGAAGTATATAAAAAAAAGTATTTAAAAAACACTAAAATCGGAATATGATATTTTCAATGACAGATTTTTACTATTGGACATAATTTAGGCATGGTTTAACATATTAGTTTTAAGCGACATATTTTCATATTAGAAGAATATTTAAACAAAAGGGACTCTCTAATGAAAAGTTTAACGTTGAAAGCTGTAACAGTTTTGAAGAGAATTTGTGTTTTAATTTTATTTGCTGAGTATTCTTTTTTAATGTTTTCTATATTATGTTGGTATATAAAAATGTGTACTTTTAAGGGAACTAGGACATTCTCAACTGTCAAGAACTCGATTTTTCAGTTTTTATTTATTGAAAATAACATGTGTTCTGACGATTCTAAATGTATAAGTATAGTATTTATAGGAAGGAAGACTTACTTGGGATAATACAATTCAAAGTTAAAGTAGCAAGTTATTTGGGATACTTCAATGCACAGAACACAGACATGTATGAAAGCTTTGAGTTTTTCTCAATATTTTTTTTTTCAATAATTAGATTCGCTTGTAAAAAAACCCCTATTTTTCTGAAAGGAGAGACATTTTATGAGTATTTCTATGACTTCAGTTCAATCAGTGAATATAATGAATTTCTTTTATAAATACTTTTTTATTTATAAAATTTGTAAAAAAATATAAATTTCTTTTTAAAAAAAATTCAAATTTTTAATTCAGTTAGTTTTATGAAATTTCAAACTCAACATAATAGAATGAAAATTATTTCACTTAAAAGTATATACAATTTTATGAGTGTCGAACGATTGTCGAATGAGTACAGTGCTACTCTTAGGTACTTCGGAGTCCGTGGGTTCGAATCCCGCCGAGGACATGGATGTTTGTAGCTGTTCGAAATCGGCTTTAAGCAGCAGGTCCTGGTCTCTAGTTATCTTGTGGCAAAATAGTAGACCGTAGCAAACCAAATTAATTTTATAAGTAGTGTAAAATATATTTAATGGTTTCAAAACCAAACAAAAAGTTCTAAGCATACCTAGGCATCACCAAGTTGTATTTTATGGTTTCAAAAGCAAAGGAAAATTTGTAATCATGCCTAGTCATCACCAAGTTATATTTTATGGTTTCAAAAGAAAAAAAAATTCTAAGCATGCCTAGGCATCACCAAGTTATATTTTATGATTTCAAAAGCAAAGAAAAATTTCTAAGCATGCCTAGGCATCACCAAGTATTGTACTACTGTTTACGGTAAGTACATTTTTGATTCTCTATATTTATTTAAAAAATGAAAAGAAGGAATTTTGCGCTATGCAGTAATACTAGAAAATAAGCAAGCAATCTTAATTCATTTAGTTGTGAAACTTTTTCTAGTTAAAAATACTGAAGTTTTTGTAAGTTAAAGATTATAGAAGTCCCAGTTCCCTTAAAATACTTTATATTTTTGCAATATCAGTATTATGTTTGTAAAAAAAAAACTCTTTGTTCGTTTCGATTGAATTTAAATGTTTTCTCTCTCATAATAGTGAAGTTGTGTTCATGAATCATTGATCGATTCTTTATGAATGATTCATTTGTTATGAGGAATTCCTGAATACTCCATTGAATGAGGATAGTTCTATGATGTTTACTGAATGTTGCTTGTAAAATTTATTCCCCTATGTAATTTATCAAATTGAGTGAGTGATGTCCTAATTGTGTCGCAGTGCTAGTTTTACTTATTTATGAACATCTATCTGAACTTCCAGAGATAATTCCGAAAAGCAGGCTTTCTGCGTATTTATCTGAGAAAATGTGCGAGGCGCATCCAGAAAGTAAGTTTCCCTATTTAAAAGAAAAAAAGAACTCACACTTTCACGGACATATTTGTTGGTAACAAGTACAGCAATGTTTCAGCTATTCTTCAACATAGCCACCACCAGAATTGAGACACTTGTCGTATTGTGGGATCCACTTTTGTATACCTCTGTCGTAGAACTCTGCCGCCTGTGATTGGAACCAGCCTTCCCGTTCCAGAACACCGTGCACATCCTTTTACGTATCGACAACGTCCGTTTGAATTTGGTCCTGACCGAAGATCCACTATGATGCCAATGCATTGACTGCTGCTTGGTTTCCGGGGTAAAGTTCGAAATCCAAGTCTCATTGCCCGTGACTATCCTGTCGAGGAACTCGTTGCCGTCGTCGTGATACCGTAGCAGAAATGTCAGTGCTGCTCCTAAGCGTTGAGTTTTGTGTTCGGGTGTCAGTTTCGGCTCGTACACCTGACAGAGCTGACGATGAATTTCAATGGGTGCAATGATTTGTGGATTCATAATTACCGACCGAACCTTGCAAGCGGCGGGAGAAGGACTTAGTTTCCATTTCGGACCACTCCTACTCCGCTACTGACAGACTTGTCCAGCTGGCATATGATTAATACGTCAGAGATCTGTTATGCACGAGCAATTGACACGGCTAATTACGTTTACTTTAAATAGGAAAACATTGGGAAACTTAGTTTTTGGATGAGCCTCGTATATGGTTACGTTAAGTGTAAAAGAAAGTTTCTTCGTAGAAATTGAGTGAAGATTTGAAGTCACAATAGAATCTGTAATGGTATCTTTACATTTCATTGCGTAAACAAAGATAAATATGATCTCGTTCCCTAAGTAACTTTATATACTTACAGACCTGAGGTTTTCAAGTTTAATCAATCAGATATATCCGAAGCGCCTTGTGTAAAATTTTAAATACATTTTGAAAACTGTTAACTGGGATGTAATATAATCAGGAGGATTTGTTTATTTACATTTAGCTAATAACTTTTGCATAGCTTATGTAATAAATTTCACACACTTTTTCGAAAACCAAAGCTACACGCGCCTGTATTAAGTAAACAAAAATCTCTCTCCGACCTGGAGTTAGAATGAAAGCCACCTTTTATCACTTTAGTAGCAAGATCTGGTGGCACCTAGTAAAGTTTAAATTTGTCACTAAATGACCATTAAAATACATAAATAAAATTGGGAAAACATTCTTTATACGATTGGTTCAACAAAGAAGAGAAAATATTATTCTGTAAATAATTTTTTTAATAAAAAAAAATGAAATGCCTTTTAATTAATGAATAAGTCTAATATACTTTTTTCCACAGTAATAAGTGTATGCATTTATTATAATATAATTTAATGAAAACTCAATTGTTGACACTTTTTATTCTTTAGTGTCTAATTCGCCAAACTATACCTTAATATACTTATAAACGCTTTTTCCCCAAAGTTTGGCATTTCGTCGTTAAAATCGGTATTATTATCTACACTATTTTGAATTGAAAGGTTAAATATCGTGTTATTTCTTCAGAGTTGATATTCGGTCCTGCTCGGTCACAGCAAAAAATACTGTCGTCTTTAAAACGTTGGAAATCCACCCCTTCCCCCCTTTTCGAGCGTTTTCTGCCATTATTTCAAAACCTATTTTACCGGTTAAGAGCAGGCTATTAAATTTAGCAGTTTATAACATAAGTAGATGGAAATAACATTGTTTTTTTAGTATCATGACGTCATTCCTTTAACCATCTCATTTATTCACTTCTTATTTTAAATTATTTAAATATCGTCTGTATTATTTTTCTACGTTTTATCACTGAACTTAGATATTACGTAAATAATTTTATTTTATATTTGGCTTAAATAATAGATTAGGTACATATGTAATAATTTTAAATTTAAACATCGATTTGTTTTGTTACAATTAAAATTTAGTCACCGGCATTAACAACAAATTATTTTCATAAAAGTCTATGACTCTATTTCACGGACTAATAAATATCTGACGTTTAAGTTATATATCTTTGAAAATTAAAAAGTTTGTTCGTTTGTGTGTTTGTTTTTTATACATAACCACACGGTTTGCAATCGATTCTCTAAATTTTGGACATCATTCATATATACCGCCAAATAATCACTGTCAATATTAAAACCTCTGCTGTCCATCCTATCACGTAATATGACAAGGTAAATTAAAGTTGGCAACTAACATGCGGTCAGTAAAGATAAACAAATTATTGAGAGTGTATCAGATAATTCTCAGCCAAAAAACAAACCATTTTTTTTACCTGCCTCATAGGGTACTTTACAATTCTGGAAAATTCAAAATTTTACTGATCCCGTCATATGACGGGCTATATGCTAGTATCAATATTTCCTGACGAATCTCTCCAGGGCGCTGAGGCACTCATTTTAAGAACATTGATTCTAAAAATATGTGCCTTCGAAATTGAAGTTTATTGTTATTTATAGATTCCATTGTGGCTTGACTTCAAGGCCAATTCTGCCATAGGTACAAAGTGTTGTACTCTTTAAGGATATATTGCCGAAAAAAAAGAGTATAGCTGAAATTTATTTAGCAGTATTTATTCCAACTACCATGCAAGTCTGTTTTTGCTGTATTACTAAAAAATTCAAATAGTATTTCTTAAATTTTATTATTTTATTATATTATACCTGTTTTATTTTTGAAGACATTAGTTTTTTTTATGTCAATGCATAATTTTGCTTCATTGACAATGACAAAATCTTAAAAGTATTATTTTCAATATTTAAAATTTGTGCGGAACGAAAAATGTGTATAGGATATGCCTCTCTCAACCATGAAGTGTTTTTTGACACCTTAAGAATTTGGTTGGATTCTCTAGAACAATTTTGGTCCTTTAAATAGGGAAGATATTAAGCATGCCGTTGTTCAGAGTGGTATCGAGGTGGTATTTTAGATAAAGAGATACGGTATGAGCTATAAACTTCTTTCTAATTACGGATACGCAATGTCTTTACTTTTTAGATAAAGGAAAAGTATACTTAATATTTGTAAATGTGATGGCCTTAAAAAAGCTCATAAATTTTTTCCTATTCGATTTGCAGAGTTTCTTTGTATCGCTTAGAAATATTGCTTTTACACTTTTTAACCCCTCGCTTCCTACTTCTTTATGATTTAATTTAAGTTATAGCCAGATGTTTTTTTTTTATTGTTAAAATTCTATTTAATTTTAGGAGTAGTAAGAATGCATTTATAAGTAAAAATATTATATATTTGTATATATGAGTGTATATGTATATACACTCAAATATATACACGAATATATGTATGTATTGTCATTGCCAGCTGCTACAGGTATAGTTACAATGAAATCGGAATCTACTGTAAACATAGGGAATGATAGTGAAAAAGTATTTGGAAAAGCGTGAGACAGCAAACACGTTCTAACAGTAAAGGCTAATTTAATAATAATAATATTCACAACTAGAAAATCCCCTGTTATGGTATGACCGGTGCAAATTGCATCTTCATTCAAGACATCTCCCATACGATTTGACGTGTATATGCGAGAGAAATGTTTAACATTGATAAATTTTTAACAGTGGATATCAAATTTTATAATTGGATCAACTGAAGAAGTTTAAAATATTTCTCAGTTCATTACCAAACCCAGGTTAAACACGATCTAATCCTCCATAATAACAAAATTAGAAATTTTCAAATTCTAAATTATTCACCAAGAAGTTAATAAATCATATAAAACAAAACCAACTCTTATTTTTAAATATTATTATATTTATACATTTTAAAGGTGGGATAATATCAAATCGCTACCGGATAAGCAATGCTATATTAATAATGGCAATTAACTACATTTGGTAAAATACCCATTAAAATTGAGTTCAAGTATTAGTAAGATTTTTCATTATAGCCATACTAACTCCGCGGAGAAATATTAACACTTCGTGCGGGCAACGTATTTTACGTTTTTTGCAGTCTGTCACCGGAACGCGGGTCACGTAAAAATACGTATTTAGAAGATTTGGGGTGGATACCCGCTAACCACACAAATCTACTAAATACATATAATTATATGTATGTGTGACATTCTATGAGTGTTGTTTGCTTTGCTATGCAACGCTTTGCATTTCTTACAAGTTATGATTGTCGAGTTACTCGGTCTTTTGTTGCGTTATTTCGTCTTCAGTCGAATTCCTAGCTCAAGGAAATACAAGTCGTGTTTTGTCAATTTGAAGCTTGGTTTTTTTTTTTTATTGTTGAATACAAAATTGATAAAATGAGTCGTTGTGATATAGATAGTGATGAAGAAATATGCGCCAACAGATTATCGGACTTTAATTTTAAAAATCGTTTATTTTTGTGTTTCGTAAAAATATTTTTTTTGTTAAATAATCATACAGTATATATTAAAGTATAAAATAAAAAAAGTTTCGTTTATAAAAACAAAGTAGTTGTCGATTTACTGCGATTTTTCTGAATAACTAAACTTTCGCGCGATTTACGAAGAAAAAAAGCTCGCTGCACGCGTAAGTTGGCTGTGAAGTATACCCGCATGCCAAGTGTTAAACAAAATTTACCAATAAAAATAGTAACTGGATCACGTTATAATCCATATGCAGGTAGCAAGCTGGAATTTAGGGCTAGTCATATATTATTTTCTCTTTATTTATTTATTTATTTGGTTGGTAGATATGCTACTTGTGTCCCTTATGAAAGCTTACAGTTTTGTTTCAAATCCCCTTTTTGAGGTAAAACTCAATTCTACCGTGTTAATTTTCTACCGTGTTTTTTTAATAGTATATACTGTGAAAGATATAAATTTATATATCTATAACTTTCAGTAGATGTGATTAAAAATATGGAAAGAGATTATAAAAGAAGTATTGTATTTGTTCTTCTCTAAAATGTATTTAATTTTTCATAACTCGAAAAATTGTATTTTTTTGTAGTTATACTGCGAACTTTTTCATGCTTTTATTCAATCCTTTAGTATTATATTTTAACAACTAACAGTATTCTATTCAATGTGTTGATCAAAGGTATAATATAAGTTTTCTTAATTTGTTTTTATTATGATCTATGAACTTTCTATGTTCTACTGGTATGTTATTATTTATCATACTTTATATATACTTATTAAAATTTATAAACACTTCTCTTTTAGAAGTATACTTCACTGTCCTATTGGTATGTTATTATTTATCATGATTTATATGGACAAATTATAAGTTTTTAAAACGCCTGTGTTTGAATATACTTGAAATGCTTGTATTTGCAGAAGTCTATTTTAACTGCTTTTTAAAGTGACTGTGGACTTACAGAACCTATTTTTTAAATCATTTTCATTAAGAAAATAATGCCACTATTAATACGCTTACATAAAAATTACTAAACTTAAAATGTTGAATATTTTTCGTTATCAACTATTAACCCTTAGCGCTCCGAAGGCTCCGCTACGGGGCCATCCGGTATTTGTACGCTTACATAAAAATTACTAAACTTAAAATGTTGAATATTTTTCGTTATCAACTATTAACCCTTAGCGCTCCGAAGGCTCCGCTACGGGGCCATCCGGTATTTGTACGCTTACATAAAAATTACTAAACTTAAAATGTTAAATATTTTTCGTTATCAACTATTAACCCTTAGCGCTCCGAAGGCTCCGCTACGGGGCCATCCGGTATTTGTACGCTTACATAAAAATTACTAAACTTAAAATGTTGAATATTTTTCGTTATCAACTATTAACCCTTAGCGCTCCGAAGGCTCCGCTACGGGGCCATCTGTTATTTGTACGCTTACATAAAAATTACTAAACTTAAAATGTTGAATATTTTTCGTTATCAACTATTAACCCTTAGCGCTCCGAAGGCTCCGCTACGGGGCCATCCGGTATTTGTACGCTTACATAAAAATTACTAAACTTAAAATGTTGAATATTTTTCGTTATCAACTATTAACCCTTAGCGCTCCGAAGGCTCCGCTACGGGGCCATCCGGTATTTGTACGCTTACATAAAAATTACTAAACTTAAAATGTTAAATATTTTTCGTTATCAACTATTAACCCTTAGCCCTCTGTAGGCTCCTCTGTGGAACCAGATGTTTTTAGCATGATTACGCTTAAGATGCTAATGGTGCTAAAAACATTTAGCTCCGCAGCGGAGCCTACGGAGCTGCGGAGCAAATGCCGGATGGCCTCGTAGCGGAGCGCCAAGGGTTATATATTTCAAATTTCGAAAGGACAATGCTCCGTGCTTATACCTTTAGCATATAACACGTCTCTTTTTATTGAAATAATACCATCTTACCTTTTCGCTATACGGGACTACTTAAGAATTAGGTTCCCCTTGGCAAATTTGGCTAAAATATTGGCGATATTTACTAAAACACAAAGGTAATCCATCCAAACATTGTATTTCTTGATTTTTATGGTGACTTTAGTTAATGCACAGTGTGCCACCGTAATAGAATTATATACTTTTACTTAAAGAAAACGACTTGAAAACCGGACATGTATATTTATGGGCAATTAATCACTTAACAGTTTACAAACAAATTTTGTGAGTCTCAGAGATCAAAACATCAGATTTTTAGTAAAGTTTAGTCAAGTTAAAAGTCCACGGTCACCTTAAATTTATATATTTTAAAATTTAGTTTGACTTATATTGTATGTTCATAATTGTATTAATTATTTTATGTTTATTCCACAATTATGTGTTCACATGGTTCTAATAAAATTATACGGCATTTGTGGAAAGTTAAAACGTATTATTTTAATATTTTGTTATATTTTTATGGTGTTATATGTTTTATTTTCGTTTAATTATATATCGCTTTCGCAATGACAAAGCATTAATTTTACATCGTGTTTTAATTACTTATTGATGCATAAGTTTTTACAATAAGTCCATCAGTAACTAATTCAGTAACTGTAAATTTATTCATTGTTTACAGAATTCATACTATCCAGCTTGTAGGTTTCAGCTGGACCTTTATCGCATTGTAAGATTGGGACTTTATGTGCTGAAATTGTATGATTAATAAATAGAAAAAGATAATGACCATCTAACTTTCGTGTTCAAATTAATCTTCTATTTAATACTGTTTCTTATCTGCTTATTGTGAACTCGGTGATTGTGTGAATTAGTTTGTGTAATACTGTAAGCATTGTCTGGCAATTACAGTTTAATGGCAACCTCCACCGAAAACACCTCTCTCTATATAGAGGCTGTTCACACATTTTTTAAACGATGTATATTGTAGTCACAAAACTAAATTACATAAAATTCTTGTGTTTGAAATGTTCTATTCGATAGCCCCTATTATGAACTATCTTGCGACATAAATACAGCCTTCGAACCACTGCTTCGTTAAAAACGCCATTTTGAATAAAAACAAACCTCTCAATCCGCAGACGATAATTTTGACTTTTAAAAACATAGTACAATTGCAGTTATTTATTTTGCAATAAACGATTTTGAACCAAAAACAAACGCCTCCACACTATGGTCCACTGCAAGCCATCACCATTTTTGGCTTTTGATGGCGGCAGACGATAAAATAGCCTTGGCGGACGATGGCTTCGCGGTTTTTCTCCAAAGATGCGCAACTTAAGTGCGCAGTAGACACTATGGACGAATCAATGCGCTCATCTCATTCAGTTGTATACGACCCTTGAACCATCGTTCGAGGTCACCAAAAAGTGGTGAACAACTGGCCATCGTCTAAAAATTGTGCAAACAGTCTCTGTATATGCATATACTACGGCTCGAAATCTACAAATATATAGCTACTGCCGTTGATTAAAGAGAATAGGTGCGTATTATTTTTTGAACTGAAATAAAGTTGGTGTATTTTTATTAATTTCCAAATAAATGTATAACGAGTAAGAGCGTGTGTTTTTGAACGATAGAAACTATGATTTCAGTAAGCTACGACTGCCACTATAAATAAATGAAAAATTGTCATTACTTTCTTATTCTATGTTTCTTGACTTCCAGTATTTATAGTATTAACTAACTAGTGATATAAAAATATTCAAGGAAATTAACTATTATTTTTCTAATCTGCCACGGTAACAATTAGCGCAACAGTTTTTTAAATTTATTTTGTTTTTAATCCCTTTTTAAAAAGAAGTATTGTTTTTTCTTTTTAATTTTTATTAGTCTGTGTATAATATTATAATCAGGTTTTATTTTTGGTTGTAACTACTTAAGTGTCTTGTTTTTGTTTGTGTATCTTCTTGTGAAACTGTTCAAAATCTGTGACACTTCTATGAACGTAGAAATCTAGCAGTATATTTGCTTGATTAAGCAATCTTGATTTTTATTAAAGATATTTCTACATTTTAAATAACACTCTTCTATGGTACTCTTATAGGTTACGCAATTATTGCGCCTGTGAGCTTTTTGCATAATGTTTGACTTTTATATTCTAGTGTTTCGCATTAAATTTCTTTCTTTCGTCAAAAGTCGTCGTTCAGAATACGTGATTCGCATGTTATTTCGGAGCATTTTTATGTTTCAAAAATAGTTTTTATTTTTTACTGTTGTAATTTTTGCTATTTTAACCTTTGAAATTTTTGTATTTTGAAATAGATGAAGTACCCAGCGGTAAAAATGGAGCTTGATATGTTATTTAAATTAAAGTTTTGATTGTAAGTGAATTTCGCTAGAATGGTTTTGGTTTAAAAAAAACTAATATTTTTACATGCAAAAGAAACTTTATTTTTAACGCAAAATTTGGGTAACACGGTGCTTTACGTTTGTTTTTCTGACGAGTATTGTGAGATGTCGTTATTTTTAATTTGAAAATAACGACATCTCACATTACTCGATTTCGATTAGGAAAGACTACTTCGTTTCGACTCGGACTACTCGGTTTCGATTAGGGAAAATACGTTGAACGAATTGAAAAAGTAACGAATTTAGTTCCCGATTTCTTTAAAATTAACCTTTCGCTGCCAACGTATCTGTGGCGCAGTGGTCAGCGCAAGGTACGAGAAGTACCAGGATCGAATCCCCGTACAGGCGATGTGGGAATTTTAATTTAATCTTATTATTACGTTTGAGATGACTGTACGCGTGTAGCTTCAAGTATTTTTAAAATATTTTTTCTTACTTTTCCATCAAAATGATCCAGTTTATAATTTATTTAAAAATATTTTACAACTTTTAGATTTACAGAGTTAAAACAGGACAACGCCTGTTGAGTCGTCTAGTACATGTATATCAAAATTTACGTCTTTTAACATCAAGAACATATTCAATATTGCTCATTTTGATACGGTGTTTCTGATTAACTTTTAAATAATTTATTCCCTTCTATTTCAACATATTAATCGTTAAAAGTTTTACTTTAAACTGAAAAAACGAAAAACAAATCTGTCCCTACATCTGTCAAAAACATAGCTCCGAAGTACAGCCGAGTCGTTTATTCTGAACTAAATGAGTTACCACTGGTACTACAAAGTACTAGATTTTCAAAGAACTGCCATTTGATAATAAATCACGTTTCAAATGCTGCTTGTTTTCGTTCCTGTAGCCTTTTTTCTGGAGATTTATTGGTTCTTCTCCTAGTGTCGGAATGCATTTGCCAATAATTTTACGTTTCACAAATGATTATATTCTATATTTGTTAATCTGTACAAATGTAAAAATATATTGATATTTTAAAGAGTTATATCGAAGTTGTATAAAATTTTAAAGCGATCATCAATATTCTGTGGAACATTATGGTGTTTTCAAAGTTTAATTCTTTATGTATATATGTCATTTTTTATATGTACAAACTTCATAGTGATGTATGCAGTTTTATTGGAACCTAGAATATATTTCTTTTTTCATATTAAACAAAAATCAAATTTGTGTCTCTGTGTGATTATTTCCATTTGTACACTACCCACTCTTAGCGTCTCTCATATTTGTTTACCAGTGACAAAAGGACAAGATGTCCGTAAATAAGGATTTACATTTTGATTTATTGCATGAAAATCAAAGAAAATACTAATTTTGTGGATAGGTACACTTATGATTAGGGATGCAACGGTTATCTGGCCAACATACTGCATCCGGCATATCAGGCTACTATACTGGATAATACAATAATCCGGCCAAAATTTATACACCGATAAATAAGATAAATAAACAAAAAATGCAAAATGTTAAACAATATACTATATGAAACATACAAACAAAAAATCTAAACATGCCTAGGCATCACCAAGTTATATTTTATGATTTCAAAAGCAAAGAAAAATTTTTAAGCATGGCTAGGCATCACCAAGTATTGTCCACTGTTTACGGTAAGTACTTATTTGATTCTCTATATTTATTTAAAAAATTAAAATAAGGAATTTTGCGCTATGCAGTAATACTAGAAAATAAGCAAGCAATCTTAATTCATTTAGTTGTGAAACTTTTTCTAGTTAAAAATACTGAAGTTTTTGTAAGTTAAAGATTATAGTAGTCCCAGTTCCCTTAAAATACTTTATATTTTTGCAATATCAGTATTATGTTTGTAAAAAAAAAACTCTATTTGTTCGTTTCGATTGAATTTAAATGTGTTTTCTGGCATAATAGTGAAGTTGTGTTCATGAATCATTGATCGATTCTTTATGAATGATTTGATTCATTTGTTATGAGGAATTCCTGAATACTCCATTGAATGAGGATAGTTCTATGATGTTTACTGAATGTTGCTTGTAAAATTTATTCTCCTATGTAATTTATCAAATTGAGTGAGTGATGTCTTAATTGTGCCGCAGTGCTAGTTTTACTTATTTATGAGCATTTATCTGAACTTCCAGAGATAATTCGGAAAAGCAGGCTTTCTGCGTATTTATCCGAGAAAATGTGCGAGGCGCATCCAGAAAGTAAGTTTCCCTACTGAAAAGAAAAAAGAACTCACACTTTCACGGACATATTTGTTGGTAACAAATACAGCAATATTTCACCTATTTCTCAACATAGCTACCACCAGAATTGAGACACTTGTCGTATTGTGGGATCCACTTTTGTATACCTCTGTCGTAGAACTCTGCCGCCTGTGATTGGAACCAGCCTTCCCGTTCCAGAACACCGTGCACATCCTTTTACGTATCGACAACGTCCGTTTGAATTTGGTTCTGACCGAAGATCCACTATGATGGCAATGCATTGACTGCTGCTTGGTTTCCGAGGTAAAGTGCGAAATTCACGTCTCATTGCCCGGAACGATCCTGTCGAGGAACTCGTCGCCAGCGTCGTGATACTGTAGCAGAAATGTCAGTGCTGCTCCTAAGCGTTGAATTTTGTCTTCGGGTGTCAGTTTCGTCTCATAGACCTGACAGAGCTGACGATGAATTTCAATTGCTTGTGCTTCAATGCTTTGTGCATTCAAGATCACCGACCGAACCTTGCAGGCGGCGGGAGAAGGAATTAGAGTTTCCATTTCGGACCACTGTTACCCCTCTGCTGGTACGAATCGGGACTTTTCCAGCTGACATATGATTAATACGTCATAGATCTGCTACGCACGTGCAATTGAAATGGTTAATTACGTTTACTTTAGAAGGGAAAACATCGGGAAACTTACGTTCTGGATGCCCCTCATATTTATACATTTTATTACAAAAAATCATAAATCATTCTTTTTTCATTCTCAACTGCAAAGTTGGATTCTTGCACCTGAGAACAAACACAAAAGACAAAACTTACTTTTTTGGAGGATCGAAGAATAAAGACAATTTACTTAAAAAAAAGAGGGAATATGTTCTTGAAATTATTCATACACAAACATAAGAACCATTAAAGAAGGAAGGTGAAGGACTGTTAAAAGTGATTTTATTCAGATTTGATTTTTCTAATTAAATAATGTCGAATTGAGATATTGAGTACTGAAACTTTGTTACTTTGTTGAAACCTTGTTTGTTAGTTTAAAAATTGTTTTAAAGTGTTATAATTAATAGTTTAACTTATAAGTACACTTTAAAATTATTTTTGGTGTATATTTAAAACTCTTCATTCTTTCATTATTAGTAAGAAGGACTAGAGTTGAAGTGCATCAGATTTAAATCTATCAGCCACTTAGGTACATCTTTTTAGTACCAATCTCCGTGGTTTCGATTTCTACAACTGTCGTGGATGTTTATAAACGTTCGGAATTGATTTCAAGCAGTAAGTTTCGATCTCATTAGCTTTTGTGTAGCAAAAAACACACCGCAGCACTCAAAACAAACTCAGAAATATGCCTGTAAGCTCAGATCTTGTGGGTTCAATAACTCTATAAAAAAAGGCAGAAGAAGAAGTTATCCAATTACGATAAAAATTGATAGTTGTGAAAAACACACATAGAAAAACAAAGGATTAAAATTTCACTGCATCGCTTCAATCCACATGTCGAGCGGTTGGTCGATTATTCCAACCATACTCTTTCGATTCTACAGCACGAACTCTTTCAAACTCTCACATATGCTCGTCCTGAGCAGGAATCTCTTTGCAAGATCGACAGTCAACTTAAGATATTTGCAGTTGAAAGGGATCAGAAAATTTTACTATCAATCACGTAGAGAATTCCATCTTTTGAACACACTGATTGCGCAATTCTGATGCGCTAGAACTTCCTTTGTTCGTTTATTGCCAAAATGTCTTTGCTTACGAAATTTCATTAACCCCTTAGTTTACAATGGCAAGGTTATCGGATCAAACACGAATAAGACACCCTAGAGGCGTCGTAAGTCTATCGCGCGAAACATAAATAAGACTGTCGCATTCTACGTCATTTTTATTTTCAGGAAGTTTCAGAATGAATGAAACTTACTTCGCAATTTGCAAAGTGCATTCATTCACTTACTTCTGTTTTTACCCCATGATTTCGTATAAACTTAATTATTCACACTTTTTAGTTAAATTATTAATTTCAACTTACTTTTTATCATCTAATTTGTGTTAAAGCTCTCTCATTGGTTAAGTGTCTTGCGGAAATCATTCACATTCGCAAGTTCATTCTTATTTCTGGTGAAGTTCTTTCCGGGCTGCACCAGTCAGCAAGATTCGAAGTTCTTCGGATCAATGGTATTATTTCCCCCAGGTATCGTTTGATGTCGCTTTTGGTCCGCACAGTTGGAAATTCGATCTTAAGGGAAGGGGTTAATATCAGACAATTTCTAGGTGTGTCGATTTTTTTATAGAGCGTATTTGAATTACGAAATTTCTTTCATCTAGAAGTCAGATACGTTTACGAATTAGGATCATGCTCCCTTAAGTTGATCTTTATGAAGGCAATCCTTCGAGGCCCAATTGGACCTTCATGATAACTATACATCATACGAGGTTGTGTACTAGTTAACGTTCTAGGCTAGAATCTCAGGCTGCCAGAATCAAACCTTGCAAAACCCGAACTATTTTCTTGTAAACCCAGAGAACGTGCAGGGAGACAGGGACGGAGAACCATAACAAAAGTTCCACCTCCTCAGGAAGGGTTGGATGAGTCTCAATCGAAGCATCATGAATGCTTCTTCCAAACCAATCAGTGTTAAAGCTGGTAGTCATCAAAATTAAATAGAGTTATACCAGGCCTTTTTTCACTTTTTCACCAGTTCTCACTTTCAACATTTTGTTTAGTATTGTAATAACACCACTTGCTTATCCGCTAAGCCAGCATGACCTGCCAGTGTGACCTGCCAGCCTACTTAACTGGTGCAGGTATGTTTCGGTTGTCTCTGGGGTGCATAAATAAAAAAATCTTCCAAAGATTAAACGGACAACACAAATTTATTTACATTATTATAAAATTAAAGATAGGGCAAAAGTCACATTTTGGTGTCCCGGAACCTGACTAAATTGCAACCATAATCAGGTAGATGACGGGTTCCAGACATCAAGGACATTCGTTACGCCCTCTCTCTCGAACCAGAGAGATCTCTTGAGGTCACAGACTCTCCGTGGACTCTTTTCTCTCAAAACTGCACTCAACTGCCGGTTGGTTCTCGTCGCTCCTTTCTTCGAGGGGTCAGCTTCTGGAAACCTGATCCCTTCCGAAGAGGAATCTTTTTTGATTCAATGCCGCCCTGCACAAGAGCGACACATCCGAAAAAAACTTATCAGGTCTTTATTCCTTTAGGGATCGATGGAATCGACTCGAAGATATAGGGAAGGGTGCACGGCTGTGAAAAACAGGTCATGGGTCCAAATTCCTTACAAACATTTTATTTAAGAACCGAGAGCAGTCTAGAATTAATATTCGTTTTCATTTGTCTCGTGCTGCCGAGAGAAATCAGAGCCCCAGTAAAAAGAAGTCATGCGGGAACTTGCCAGGGCCCTACATAATCATCGGCATTACAACCCCTGAAGGGCACTGGTCTCCTTTAAGACTTTTTTTCTATTCCACCATTAGTTTCCAGTTTGTGATACCTCGTTTGTTTAAACCATATTCGGCCTGATCCATCCATCTATCTATCTATCTATTCCTTAGTCTTCCTTTGCGTCTAGATTAGCTGGGATTTACTTTTTGGAGTCTTCTTGTGGTTCTCCCAATCCCCATACTCTTCACATGGTCAAGCCATTGGACTCTCTTGACTTTAACTCAGTGACAATATCTAACTTTTTGTAGATTTCCTATATTTCTCTATTCGTTCTAGTTCTCCTTTTGCCATTTCTACACAGTACTCCAAAAACTCTTCTCAGCATCTTTCTCTCCCATATACTTAACATCTCTTCAACACTTTTTTCCAGAGTCCATGTTTCAAAGCCATATAAAACAATTGGTCTTATGATGACTGTACGCTAAAATGTGACTTTTCTATTTATGTCGGATGATCGTAGTATCTTTTGTAATATGTAATAGCAGCGATTTTCTGCTGTTGTTCTTGCTCTGCAAGGCATTTCATTCTGATCATCAACCCCTTCGCCAGGCCGAACGATGGCCGAATGGTTAGGGCACTGACCTTCGGATCCGGAGTTCGTGGGTTCGAATCCCACTAAGGCATGGATGTTCGTAGCCGTTCGGAATCGGCTTTAAGCAGTAGGTCCCGGTCTCATTAGCCCTCGTGTTGCAAAAAAGTAGACCGTAGTGCTCCCAACCAACCAACCTCTTCGCCCTGTTATTGGGCTTACAAAATCTCCGGTCTTGATATTTTTCGGTGATGGTTGAGGAAGCAGATATTTTCGGCAGAACTCTGTTGTTGTTGTTTTGGATGCCACTTGGTTCAACCAAGCACGATTAAGCCATACACTACTTGTATTAACCCGTTCGCGTACAACGTCTCGTGGACGCGAAAAAGCGATTTTACTCTTATCAGTCCAGCGTCGTCTCCACGCGATGATCTACGGTTGATATTTAGAGACCAGAGTCGCGTTTGCTTAACACTTTGACTGCCATGGCTATCATATGTGATATCCAGTGATATTTCCGTTGAGACACTGGCTATCCGATATGATAGCCATGGTGTTTTAACACTTCAGGCCATGGCTATCAAAGATGTTATCAGTTACATGAAAATCGTATTGGAGTTTGATTGTTGGGCTCCCTACGATGTATTAGGTATACGTGGTTTGCGCAAATTGGTATATGTGACGATTTTATGAGCTAAGTTTTATGAAAAATTAAATATTTGGAACATGCAACAAAAAAGGGAATATATATGAATAGAGAGTTTGTTTTAAAATATTGTTTGTTTTGAAATATTGTTTTTATATATAGTTTTATGTTGAAAAAATACAAATTACACAAAAAAAGTTTGGCCCCGTTGTGAACATTTGCAATTTTGGCTTGGCAGTCAAAGTGTTAATAGGAGATCTGAAAGTTTTTTTTAATGCTAGATTTAATTACTAGATGTCGTTAAACGGCAACGGTTTTCACAATGGTCGACTCATATAGTATATACGTGTTGTCCTCAAGGGATTAATTACAGCACCTGGATATTTGAATTGATTAACTCTGTCACAAGTTCCACCACTGTATTCAATGTATTTTATATTTCGGTATGCCTCCTTTTTTTCTTGTATTTAACATGGGCCCACATACTTCTCTTTAAACAATGTTTCAGAAAAAAAAATCTGTGATAAGGAGTTTTAAGAAGAAAATATTAATATTTAATTCTCCAAATTCCAAAAACGTAACAGTGAAAGAACCGAAGTTTCTGAGCTTAATGATAAAAATAATTCTGCAAAAAGAGAGACGCTATTCTAAACTTTCAACATCCCAAAAAAAAATCTAATTACGCAATAATGACATATACAGTGTTGACAACAGATTCCTGAAAACACTAAAATTTATTTAATTTTAAAAATAGAATACAATTTTTTAAAATAAATTTCATTAAAATATCAATAGGAAACACCAGGTACCATATTTCTCTTGGCCCTATTCATTCACAGTATTTTCCTCTTACTAACTTTGTCTTTCATTGCTAAGCATCTCACGTAAGTCTCAGTCGTTTTTAACCTCCAAAAGGAAATATAAACTTTCATGTACATTTATTAAATTTCCTCAAAAATACCCTATTGGGGGATCGAAAAAACAGAATTTGCAAGAAAGTCGATGTAACAGTAAAATAAAGTTTCTAACATCGGATTGTGTTGCGTTTCTAAATTTGGCATGATATTTGGACAAAGAAAATTTCATATATGGTAGTTTTGAAATGTACAATTCCCCTAAATGCAGTAAATCTTGTCTATAATGACACTACAGTGATCAAGAAAAATCAAAGGGTAGCTGTTAGAAATAGTTTCATTATTTAAGCATTTATGATTCTGTATGAAATGTTTGTATGATTTCTTAGTCTGTATAACTATTTAACTGACTAGCATATAGCCCGTCATATGACGGGATCAGTAAAATTTTTAATTTTCCAGAATTGTAAAGAACCCTATGAGACAGGTAAAAAAATTGTTTTTCTTTTTGGCTGAGAATTACCATTCAACAAAAATAATCGATTAAAATTATCACATATGTACTTAATCTATTATTTAAGTCAAATAAAAAAGAAAATTATTTATGCAATATCTAAGTGTAGTGATAAAACGTATGAAAATAATGCAGAAAATATTTAAATAATTTAAAATAAGAAATGATAAAATGAGATGGTTAAAGGAATAAAATCATAATGCTAGAAAATAATTGTTATTTTTACCTATTTATTATGTGATAAGTTGATAAATTTAATAGCTTGCTCTTCAAATGGGGCTTGATATAATGGCATTAAACCCTCGAAAAGGGGACCGATTTACTTCAGAATCGGATCTATAATTTAGGAAAAGATAAACTTTACTCGCTTTGAATTTTGCGAACCCTAACTCTTCAAAAATCCAATATGGATGCTCTATCCATTTCCGGTCCAACAGCTGCATAACTTCGAGGACAGATAACGTAGGCTATTATTACATTACGTGAAGAAAGTTTAAGGATACACAACATGAAATGTTTATGTGGCCAAGGACATCCGTAAAGCAATACGTAAATTTAATAAAATAAAAATAATAAAAATTATAAAAAGTTGAAAAAATAGTAAAAATTAATTTTAAAAGTAATAAAACAACTTTCGGAATAAGGATAAAAATTGGCTACGTCGGGGATAGAACAGTCAACCCCAGAAGTACGATGATCAAGTGGGTGGACATTCTACCAAACATACAACGCTCGGCTTTAAACTGTAGGTCCCAGTCTCATTAGCTCTTGTGTGCAAAACATTAGACCTTAGCGCTCCAAACCAAACCAAACCAAACATACAACGCTGCACGTTGTGAGCGAACTAATTAGAGTATATGAAGTTAGGTAGTCAAGTAGAAACAGTCCAGAAATTTAAATATTACTCTCCGCTTTTGCCATCCTATCAAGAATGAATTTCGTATAGAATAAGTGGAAGGATAAGGCTTAAAATAATAGCATTAAACGATCGAAAAGGGGGGGATGGGGGGATTTCGAACTCTCTTTCAATTTTGCTAACTCTAACTCATAAAAAATCCAATATGGATGCCTGTGTCCATTGCATTTACAACCGCTTCAGAAATTTGCGGACAGACAACTTAGGCTATTATTATATAGGGGATTTAAATTTAAGACATATATAACCGTATTTACATTTGTATAGCGCTATATTTTTAAAACATTTATGAATAAATCTTTTAAATGTGCGTTATATACGGAATAGTTTTTACCATTTGTAATAACAGGATATAAGTATGAATAAAGACGGGTATTCAAGAAAGAAAATATCAAGTTAAAAATCACATTACGTAGTAGATACAATTTTGTTTCACTGCTATTAAACCTCCTTACTCCCTTACTTGTACAAAAAAATAGAAGGATAGCCGTTAGGAATAGCTGCATTATTTACGCATTCATGATTGTGTATGAAGTGTTTATATAATTTCTTAGTCTGTATAACTCTTTATAACATTTATGGATAAATCTCTAAATGCACGTTATATAGCGGAATAGTTTTTAAGACATGTAATCACAGGATATACGTATGAATAAAGACAGGTATTCAAGAAAGAAAATATCAAGGTAAAAATCATCTTACGTAGTAGATAAAATTTTGTTTCACTGCTATTAAACCTCCTTACTCCGTTACTTATACAAATAAAAAATGGAATCACAAAAAATTTTTTTTTGTTTTAATTGTAATAGAAATACCTAGTTTGGTCATTCCTGAACCAACTTTGACTAGTTTCTCTATTACATTTGTATGTTGAAGTAAATATTAACTTTGAAACTTTAAATATCTATTTTCACAATACCTGATTTAATTTCGGCTAGTTTCGATCTGAAATCTACATACGTGTGTACTTATTCTACTGTAGTCAATGGTATAATTATTTATTAACAATGAGCAATAATGGCAATTGTGTAAAGACAATCACAACTTTTATTTAACCCTCCGAATGGAACACATCGAGGAAAAAAAATCTCCAAAAATACACTGAAGGTTTACTGTGTCAGTAGTCAAGTAGTCTATGATTTTTTATTTCACCCTTAGTCGATTAGAATGGAATACGGGAAGCCCACCCTCGTTATTGTTCCTTTACTAAAGGTTACAAATAGATATTATAGATTGATAATTTGTAATACACATAAAGTCTCGAAGATAAGAATTAATAGATTCTAAAAATTCAAATAAAAATATTCTTTGAGATACTTATTTATATTTTTCACGAATGTCATCCAAGATATTTAAGTGGTGGAATTAGAGATACATCTGCTACCGTAAAAGAAATACTTCTAATTAGAGATTTACAAAGCTCCGAAAAGCTATTAGCGTCTGTGTGGAGGTAGGGGTGGATCTATCAATGAATGTCAGTGAAAGAGGTGTGCAGTTTCTAAACAATCGACCTGATTCTCCTACCACAAAACTCTATGGGGGAAAGTACTAGCAGAAATGTACACTACATCCATTTTCGGAGAATTTTTGGAAGTCGAAAACTGTACGCAACAAACGGTTTTAAAACACCATCGGTTTGCCGGAATTGTACGTGTGAATCGCTTAGAGGGTTAAAGATACTTGTTATAATTATTTATTAGCAATGAGCAATAAAGGCGATTATGTACAGAGAATCACAAATTTTATTTAAAGATACTCGTTATAATTATTTATTAGCAGAGTAGTAACGGCGAGTATGTAAAGACAATCTCAACTTTTGCCTAAAAATATTCGTTATAATTATTTATTAGCAATGATATGAATGCATAAGACGGCAGCATTTAATCGAAGACACACGTTCCTTGCTTGTGGAAGTGATTAAAATATCTGGAGTACATATTAAAATTAAAGTCTACATATAGATTAATTCTGCCTTAAAGCGCCGGTCTCATGAAAGTCGTTTAATGTTAATCACGATTAATCTATATTTAAAAAGATAATTGCATCCCACCATTGGTTGACTCCATGATGCACCATTGGTTAATTACAGTTAGCCTTTAAACGACTTTGGTGAGATCGGCTCTATAATAGCTGTATAAGTAAAAATAAAATAAACGTACTATCCTTGCTGACTATTCTCGTTTACTTAAAACATCGATTAAAGCTATTTTATAAAATTCAGCTATGAAATAATTTCGTTGTGACGTAATAACGTCAAACTCCATCGTTTGCGCAGAAAAAAGAACATTTAGATTAAAACAATTTTCACTTGGGGGATAACGAATACCTCCGTTAATTATGATTCTACGAGGATGAAATTTGGAAAAATTACGCAGTTTCTTTTAATACTGGAATAATTGTCTCGACCTTTAATTTTTCTTTGCATGATGATGGAAATTTCTATCATAACATTTAGTGAACAAAAAAATGTACCGAAAACAAGTGTACTGTAAATTGGTTGGTGATAGCAACTTTTTTGTGGATTATTATGTAATAAGGACAATAAGGAACGTAGCTTTGGTTGGTTGGTTGGTTGATTGAAGTTTAATGGCGCTAAATCCTCCAGGGACAAACTGCGCCAAACAAGATGAGAAAATAAACTAAAGACGAAATTTAAATAAAAAATTTTGTCAAAAAATAAAATTGAAGGTTCTAAAACGGATTACAGTAACAATAAAAATATAACATTCAACAGAGAGCACGAATAAAAATTGAGTTATATACAGATTAACAAGAATTCAAAATTGAGTGAAGAATTAGGAATATAAGTTATAAAATAATTAAAAAATTAAGAAAATACTGAAAAAAAAATTTTGAAAATTGAAAGATTAAAAATTGAATGTTAGATAATTTAATAAAAATCAAAAATCATATTTCAGTGTAAAAGCCATTTCGACGAAGAAAAGGGAACAAGTTTGGATGTGGAGTTTCCCCGATGATTAAATTAAGTTTCGGCGGTAGATTACCAAAAAATTTTATATACATTGATTTTAAACAAACAGAAGAGGTTAAAATATGTGCGACTGTGTAAGGTGTCTTGCAATACGCACACTGTGGAGGAGCTTCACCTAGCAAAAGATGGGCATGGGTGAGTCTGCAATGACCCACTCGTAAACGAGTGAGTATTACGTCATGTCTCCTAGAAGGGAGTTGAGGCCATTTAATTATCTTTGTTTTAATTTCCCGCAGTTTATTTGAAGGAATGTTATCCCAGGAAATCTGCCATTTTTTGTGTAAAAGATCTTTGATGTAATTTTTCAAGTCAGGATAAGGAAGACCAGTGTTGAGAAAGTCACTTGCAGACCTGGTAGCCATGTCCACAAGTTCATTGCCTTTAATGCCGACATGAGAGGGAACCCAGCTAAAAACTAGCGAGATTCCCATGGAAGTAAGGTTAGTTATTGAAGTAAGAATTTTGAAAATAACAGGATTGTTACCATTATTTGATTGCAATGAATTTAAAACACTTTGGGAGTCTGTACGTAGCTTTAAAACAATCAAATGTCACAATCATTATACCGAGTCTGAACTTGTCACTCCGGTGCTAGTTGTAGTTGGAAGAAACGCGCAACGTGGAATTAATTTGTCTAAATAAGAATAGCTTTTTAATTATTATCAAGAATAAAATTATACAAAGATTATACTGTTATATTATTTTATTTACTTATTTGTGTTGAGCTTAACACGAAAATTTCAATGATGATGGATATTCCTATCATACTCATTTTAAATTATTTTATATTATACACTGGACTTCACTTAATACCATCGCGGTTAATGTTATCAATCGCTTATTGTTATCGAAATCACTTGGTCCCGATTTTCTCTATTCATTTGTATGTTAAAATTATCGATTTATGTGATCGTTGCATCGGTTAATGTTATCAGTTTTCGAACCTTATTTTAACTGGCAAAGGTATATTCACAATGTATTCAGAAGAACCCATTCTTTTCTTCCCCTTCGCTGTTGTTTGAATTTCCGAGAATTCTCCCTCTTTTTATCTATGGAATGGGAAATGATCAATGGAGTGGAAAATTTTCACGTTCCTGGAATTTTTCAGAAATACGCACACCTTGCTGGTGGTCAATGGTTTCATATAAGCAGAAGGCAAATCATTCTTATAGGTAGGTTGGTTGGTTGGTTGGTTTGGAGCTCTACGGTCTACTGTTTTGCACACGAGGGCTAATGAGATCGGGACCTACTGCTTAAAGCCGATTCCGAACGGCTACGAACATCCATGCCATAGTGGGATTCGAACCTATGGTACCGACGATCAGCGCCCTAACCAATCGGCCAACGTTCGGCCATTCTTATAGGATCTGAAGAAAGAGGAAATAAATGAAGAGAACATCAAATATATCGTTGCAAGCCTAAATATTTAATATAAAATTCGTACAAATTTGCTTTACATCTCTCAACAACTGGAGAGAAAATGAAGTGAACAGCTTACAATACAAAAATGGCAGAATGAATAGAATAATGTCTCGAGATGCCATCAGGAAAAAAGGAAAAGTCAGAAATGAAATAGCTGCATTTGCTTTTGCACGAGGTAATATTTTGAGTTACGTCGCCGCAGATCTGATAAGATGCATATTCAAATATTATGCCTTGATAGCTTACATGCAGCTTGTCGATATGGACGTCAGAAAGTGAAATGATTCAACATTAAAACTAAATATCAAAATTTTAAATCGTTATGACAGGTTACCAAAAATGAGTCAGAGCAATGCTGCAGCGCAGTTAAACATTTCTCAGCCTATGAACTGCATTGAATGTGTTGAAACGTGGAGTACAACACCGCTCCGATGACTTGAAAAAAAAAAACATTATGATTACGAACGATTAATCAATGAGTTTCAGAGAAAAAATTGTAGACAGTCAACAATTGATCAATTTTTTTTAACTATGTATACAATTCTTATGTTTTAAAAGATAATATAAAGTACATGAATATAAAGTGAGTTTTTAAATTTTATTTTGAAATTGATTACCGGTGAATTAAAGAGGAGGGGGGGTAAATTTATCTAATTTTGTATATCGTTTATTGTTATCAAAATCACGGTTTCCTAAACTGATCAAATTAAGTGGAGTCCACTGTACTAGACGACCCGATAGACCTTGTTCTGTTTTAACGCTGTAAATCCAAAAATTGTAAAATTTTTTAAATAAATTATCAATTGGACCATTTTGATGGAAAAGTAAGGAAAAAAGTTATTTTAAAAATACTTGACGCCACCACGCGCACAGATAGCATGCATACTTGCAGTAAGTTTGATTTTTTCTGGATAATATTTTGTCATAACATATTTGACGCGAAAAACTTGCAGCAAAACTCCTGCTAGTTAGACGGAACAAAAAATGACCACTACTTTGCAACGTAAGTTTGCTGCAAAACTGTGGCAATCTTGTTATGACAAACTTGGAGCAAGCGAAAATTCCCATCATGAGAGTTAAGTTCACAGCATGAGAGTTAAGATAAAGAGCGCAAACGTTTTCCGGCCAAAGACAAGAATGACCACATGGCGGACATGAAATTCCGGAAACCGCTATGGATCTTTTAAAAGGCATTTATTATTTTAATAATTCAAGTGTGGTTATATTTTAAAGTAGCATTTCTCTATAATTTGCAACTATCTAAAATTTCTAATAAATTAAATAGATGTGTTAATTTTATTAATTCATTAAGCAAGGTTTTCGTTTTTAAGCACGTGTATTGTAATTTGCATGACTAGTTTGCTGCAAGTTTGATAAGACAAGTTTGCTGCAAGTTAGAGGTCAAGTTTGCTGCAAGTTGGAGGTATGGTGACTTCGAAGTTTGCGTAGACTTGCTGCAATCTTGTTTCAAACTTGCAGACTTGTCATGCTGAACTTGCTGCAAGTTTGCAGGCTTGCAAAGCAAGACTGCTTCAAGTTTGCTGCAAACTAAGTTTGCTATGTGGGAGTACAATCCTCAGAAACGTAATTAGATTAAATTAAAATTCACACATCGCCTGTACGGGGATTCGATCCTGGGACTTCTCGTACTGAAGCTCGTTGCGCTGACCACTGCGCCATAGATACGGTGGCAGTGAAGGGTTTCGAGCGGCTTTATAATAATCTCAATAAGCGTGCAATTTTCGATATTTATAAAAAAATATTCTCTATCGGATCAAATTGTGAATCTAAACCATTCTCGAATCAATTTAATTACATACACAAAATTGCATCAAAATCAGTCCAGCCGGTTAGAAGGAGTTCTATTACAAAAACACGGAAGAAGAATTTTATATATAAAGGTAATTATTTGTAATTAACTAGAAATAGATATTTGATACCTTTATTAGGCGTTAATATCTGCTTTTATATTAACTGTTAGTGAAGGTTCATTTAACCCATTACAGATCACTAACATAAATTCTTATGGAATTAATTAAATTAGTTTATAAATATTATCTATGATCTTTATATATCTAAAATATATGAAAACTTTTCTTTAGATTTATTAGCGGTTTCCTTATAGGAAACATAGGAAGGTTTGAGGGGTAATTTACCTGATAAACTCTTTCTTTGTGAACACAATAATTTCTTAATTTTTTATTATATTAGAAGAGCAATAACTATCCTTAAAATGGTATAAGAAATAAATTAACAGTTTATAAGCAATGTTTAGATACGTATTTTTGGGATGTTACAGATGAGAAAAAATGTTTTACTGATTTTCTAAGTACAGCAAGTTTAGATTCTTATATTTAAAAATGATAAATAAATTTAGTGCAGTTCTACCATCTGTTATAAGTTTAAAATGCTAAAATACTAAAAAAATATTAAAAAATTCATTCATATTTGATTAAAAAGCAGAGAAATTATGTGTAATAGGTGGTTTCTCTGAGAAACCGCTGTCCGCTAAAGGGTTAACTAAAGTTTTCCTTTTGCGTAACCATTTAATCAATATATGCAATCGTAAGTAAGATAACATTATTAATTTATAAATAATACTAAATATTTATATTAGTAGTACATAATTATTGTCATTTTGATATGGTTTTCTGATTACTATAAGTATTGAACTTACTCTTGATGTTTAAAGACATACATTTTACTGTACATGAATTAAATTATTTAGTATTGTTTAATATGAAAAAAGAAATATATTCTAGGTTCCAATAAAACTGCATACATCACTATGAAGTTTGTACATATAAAAAATGACATATATACATAAAGAATTAAACTTTGAAAACACCATAATGTTCCACAGAATATTGATGATCGCTTTAAAATTTTATACAACTTCGATATAACTCTTTAAAATATCAATATATTTTTACATTTGTACAGATTAACAAATATAGAATGTAATCATTTGTGAAACGTAAAATTATTGGCAAATGCATTCCGACACTAGGAGAAGAACCAATAAATCCCGAGCAAAAAGGCTACAGAACGAAAACAAGCAGCATTGGAAATGTGATTTATTATCAAATGGCAGTTCTTTGAAAATCTAGTACTTTTTAGTACCAGTGGTAACTCATTTAGTTCAGAATAAACGACTCGGCTGTACTTCGGAGCTATGTCTTTGACAGATGTAGGGACAGATTTGTTTTTCGTTTTTTTAGTTTAAAGTAAAACTTTTAACGATTAATATATTGAACTAGAAGGGAATAAATTTATATATAATTATTTAAAAGTTAATCACAAACACCGTATCAAAATGAGCAATATTGAAATTGTTCTTGATGTTTAAAGACGTAAATTTTGATATACATGTACTAGACGACCTAACAGACGTTGTCCTGTTTTAATGCTGTAAATCTAAAAGTTGTAAAATATTTTTAAATAAATTATAAACTGGATCATTTTGATGGAAAAGTAAGAAAAATTATTTTAAAAATACTTGAAGCTACACGTGTACAGTCATCTCAAACGTAATAAGATTAAATTAAAATTCCCACATCGTCTGTACGGGGATTCGATCCTGGGGCTTCTCGTACCTTGCACTGACCACTGCGCCACAGATACCTTGGAAGCGAAAGGTTTCAAGTGGCATTATAATAATGTCAATAAGTGCGCAATTCTGGATTTTTAACAATAAAAACATTTTCTATCGGATCAAATGGTGAATCTAAACCATTCTCGAATCAACTTAATTACATACGCAAAATTTCATGAAAATCATTCTAGCCGTTTAGGAGGAGTTCTGTTACTAACAGAAGGAAAAAAGAATTTTATATATAAATATAATTATTTGTAATTACCTAGAAATGGATATTTGATACCTTTATTCGGTGTTAATGTCTGCTTTTATATTAATCGTAAGTGAAGGTTCGCTTAACTATAGTTTCCCTATTGCGTAACTATTTAATGAATATATGCAGTCGTAAGATAACATTATTAATAAATAATTCTAAATTTTTATATTAGTAGTACATAATTATTGCCATTTTGATACGGTTTTCTGATTACTATAAGTATTGAATTTACTATTGATGTTTAAATACGTACATTTTACTAAACATTAATTTAATTATTTAGTATTAATTAAATAAGGATATTTGCTTAGGAATATTTAATTCCTTTGTTCAATGTTAATATCTGCTTTTATATTAATTGTAAGTAAAGGCTGTTTTTATGTAAATTGTTAAATTACGTAAAATCTTCCTTTTTCATAACTACTTAATAAATACATACGACCGTAAGATAACATTAATCTACAAATAATTCTAAATATAATAAATTTATTATAAATTTCATCAAAAGGAGTCCAGCCTTTTAGGAGGACTTCTATTAAAAACACAAAGACAGAAGAATTTTATACAGAAAGACATTTATACTAGGAAATTTTAAGCATTTTCCCTTTAATCTAAAGCAAGAATTATATCTCTCAGATTTATATCACAAAAAGAAAGAAAAAAATCTTACAAAGAAGTGTTAAACTTTGGTTTCTTTCGAGAAGTTTAGGTTACACAAATGGACCCAGGCGAACACTTTAATATTTAGAGAATAATTACAAATTTAACAACACACTTCACTTAACTCAATGTGTTCAATCTACTTATTATTTCTTCCCTTCGTTTTATTTCGTAAAAATATTTCTTCAAACTCTGTTACTTCCAAAAGCAGTATTTGTAATCAATCACACAATGCTCTGGAATCCTATTTCTACAAAATATATCATTATAACGAATGCTCGCTGCCAGAATATGTAGCAGTCTCCATCTCCCAATAAAATAGATGGTTCAAGACTTACGATTTGAACAGTATTCTGATAAAATAAATAAATTTAATTTTTAATAATACAACAAAAGAAAGAAAATCAGTTCATATATTTTAAAAGTTTAAGAAATTACTTCCTCATAAAAGTATATTCTAATATCAATTTCACCAGCTGAAATTTTATGCTATATGTGTATAAGGCTAAACGATGGAAAAAAAAACTTGGATTTTGTAAAACTTCAACGTATTTTCGGCAAATTCAAGAACTGTTCTACAATCTTTAATTTTTTTTTTGTGTGTGAAAGTACCAATAGAAGCATACTTTTTACACTAGTCATAAATTTAAATAGAAGAATAAAATTTATTCGTACTACACTATTAATACTCTACACATATAACCCTACTTAACCCATATTGGACCGCTGTCCTATAAACAGGACAGCAAATAAAATTCCATTTAATAATAAAGTTATAAATATTTTCTGAGTAGAATTTATTTTAACACCTTTAAAATAGTCATACTTTAGTATAGAACAAAAAAAACTGAGAAATCAAATTATATTGTATTGTAAAATTTATTTTCAGCAACCTCTTAAAAATTGTCATTTTTTAATCTTTAATTTTATATTTATTATTATTATTATTTAAACATTGTGGAGGTCACTTTTAGTTTAAAAACAGAGCTAATAATGTAGCTGAAAGTTTTTGTTGAAAAATATATTTTACATGTGTATTTTGTAAGTATAAAAAAAGGTGTCCTAAAGTTAAGACAATGGTCCAATCCTGATTATTTTTCTATGAATTCGATATTGCATTGAGAGCGCAAATTCTTTTCTTATCTTTCAATGAAAACCAGTTCAAACACCTGTTCATACACCTGGACACAACAAGGGGTAAATAGATATCTATTCTATTCAGAAAACTGGAGATTGTTTGCAAGATAAAATTACTCTCTTACTGTCAGTTCAATAACTGCAAAAGAAAACCTACAACAGTGTGCTTAAAATGTAATGTTGGATTTTGTTTTGACTCTTTCCCCAAATTTTATCTATGAATCAGCCTAATGCAATGTAAGTGATATTTGTTAAGTTTTAGTAGTGTAATGGACCATTGCCCTATTTATAGGGCAGCCAATTACATAAAAAATTAAAAATATTTTTTCAAAATTTTGGTTTTATATACTTAGTTACACCATATTAATGATATGAATTAAGTTTTAGTAACTTACAGAAATATTTAGTTGGTGTGGTACAATATGGGTTAACATAGATTCTGGGTGATCCAAAAGTCAGGAAAATTGTAAACTGCACCGAGCTGTTGAAATGTTCCATCCCTCCTTTGTCACACCCTAGTCCAGGGATGGACAAACGTTTTCGGCCGAGGGCCAAAAATCGAGGGAAAATAAGTTTGGAGGGCTTAAATAAATTTTTCTAAAATTTTAAAAACAATATATAAGTACCTAATGGTTTAAATACGTTAATGAGATGAATGAAATTGCGATTTTATTTTTAAAAGTTCCTTATACTGAGGTTCGAAGTGAGATGCACTGATTTTAAGGAACGATGCTAAATGTCCCTCTTTCAGTCTACTTCTGAAAGTATTCTTTCTAAGGTTCAAAGTTGAAAACTCTTGTTCACATATAAGAAGCGAATGTACCGCTCATTTTCTGGGCTTGAGATAATAAATTTGTTATATAATATTTAAGCAGAGTAGAAAAGAAGATGGCTATATAATGTATAAATATATATTTCTTTTAATTTGCTCCGAACCGGCAAATTAAAATTCTATCCAATGGCTGGATAAAACCTTCCGGCAGGCCGTAGTTTGACCATCTCTGCCCTAGTCGGATCGGTATGACAGCACAGGTTCGGGTGAAAAAATGCAGTATTGACAAAATAAGAACTAGATGTCCATCGATGTTGAAAATATTTACAATTGAGATTTAATTTCTTAAAATATGATGAAAAATCAAGTTGAAGATGTTAATTCAGTCCAATACAAAAAGAAACAGATTTCTACCTCCGCAACTTCGAAGTATACGTATGTACTTTTCCACGATGTTCAGCATGTGCACACACAGCTGCGTTTATATTCTTCTTAGAAATTTAGTCCACAACTGTGTGTGCAAGTGCTGACCACCGTGGGAAAGTACATCAGTACATCTAGTCTTTGATCCCATATCTCACGGCTTCATGTCTGCCTGGGCTTGACAGTTACACTCGTGCCACTCCATCAGATATAACTCCTTCTCAGGGGTCCCCCATTAAAACTCGAAGTCCATAGCATCTATATTCTTCTTAAAAATTTAGTCCACAACTGTGTGTGCACGTGCTGACCATCCTGGGAAAGTACATCAGTACATCTAGCCCCTGCCCCCATATCTCACTGCTGCATCCTTTCCTGTGCTTGATCGTTACACTTGTGCCACTCCATCAGCACTAACTCCTCCGCAGGGGTCCCTAATTAAAACTCGAAGTCAACAGCAGCGTCTATATTCTTTTTAGAAATTTAGTTCTCAGCTGTGTGTGCACGTGCTGACCATCGAGGCAAAGTAAATCAGTACACGAAAGATATCTCTCAATGAGAAAAACGACCTTTTTCTGATAAGAATTTTTTTCTAAACCTCAATCTTCCTAAGACCCAGAAATTTCTCAGGGATTTTAAAATCTGAATTATTCTCGTGTTTTCCCCCTGTTAGCTACAGCTCTGAAGTCACCACTTATATTTGAAGTAACAAATTATCCAAGATGTTTGGCCAGTTAAGTTTTTCTATATCCTTGGAGGTCACTTCAAGAAACCCTAGAGCAAAAAGGGATTGAAAGCCGTAACAGGGGTGGATTTTACATTTTTATATAAATTTGCAGATGTTATCTGGATGGCTGAGCTGCGGTAGTTCAGTCGGCAAAGGCAGCGATCTTATAATTGAAAGGTTGCGGGGAGCTCCAAAGCGTACTTCAAAGGGTAACTGGTGCACGTAAAATATGTTCGTGGTCACAATATTCTCCAAGTTCTCAAATGATACATATGGGGGTGGCAGGCCTAGCGTGGGAGGTTTTCTGCATGGTCTCTGCTTCTAAAGTACCCAGCGACGGCAATATCACTCTCATAGCATTCCTTAAACAATATTACTTCCGTAGAATTCCTTACGCTGCATGTACCGCCCGGGTAGTGCTAAATCAGCAACAGCTTCGGAGCCATGTTTTGCTTAACCCCTTGAGGACAAGCACGTAAATACTATACGAGTCGACCGTTGGGAAAACCCTTGCCGTTTAATGCCATCTAGTAATTAAATCTAGCATTTAAAAATTAAAATAAATAGTTCCGATCTCTGATTATGCATACGCGACGCTGGTCTCTGAATATCAACCGGAGATCATCGCGTGGAGGAGACGATGGACTGATAAGAGTAGAATCGCTGCTTCGCGTATACGAGACGTTGAACGCGAACGGGTTAAACATATATGCTTGCATTGCCAGCTGCATTGGACAAAAATAGTCTGGATGGCGGAGGACCTTGGGTTTCTAGTGTAAGTTAAATTCGAAATTGATTTCAAACTTTTCACAAGCACATATATTCATTTTACCAATACATACACACACAAATAAAGAAGCATATAAAAAATATAGGGTAAGTAAGTGTAAGAAATTTGCACCCACGACCTGTGTTTTGCAGACGTACACCCTTGATCATATCTGCAAAATCGACCCCATTGACCCCTTCTACCCGGCGTTCCTTAGGGGAAATAAGAAGCCGGCAGGCTAAGGAGAGCTGATAAGACTTTTCGAATGTGTCGCTGGTGTTTTTTTTTTTTGGCAAGGTGGCAATGCATCTTGAAAGAAGGATTTTCCCTTTTCGGAATAGCTCAGAGGATGACCCTCCGAGGAAGGGAGAGAAGATCTGTGGACAGTGCAGTTGAGTTCGTGGTGTCAACACACAGCCTGTGATTTGGAGAAATTTCTCTGTTTTGCAGTGAGAGAATTTTATTTTGGATATGGAAAGCAAGGCCATCTGATCTGGTTACGACAGGCTCCGAGACTCAAAATATGATATTTTGTTATACTTTAATTTTTCTTCAATGTTGTATATAAATATTGTTTGTTGTCCTTAAATATTCGGAGGTAATTTAATGTATCCTCAGCGACGATCAGAGGCGACCGAGTACACCTGTCCAGTAAAGCAGGCGGGTGGGTCCCAAGCTAGTATAGCGCCCCTAGAAAGTGGTGCTATTACAGCAAGGTTCCTCGAACAGTTAGTAATGCTAAGAGATCTCGAAAAATAACGCAGAGCATTGAGCCCTAGCATATTCCCCTCTCAGTTCTGGGTTAGGTCTCTCTAATTTAAACACAACTGTCGTGAAAGTCCTTCACAGAGGGTTTGGTTTGGAGTGCTACGGTCTACTTTTTGCAACACGAGGGCTAATGAGACCGGGACCTACAGCTTAAAGCCGTGTACTACCTGTAACCAGCCACCCACCCGAAGTCGGGTGTAGGGTGTTGAATTGCTGGTTCGGTCTGGCCGTCCGGCAACAATGCGTTACGCAGGGTCCAAGTCAGCATTAAGTCAAGCAAGCAAGCCCATAATATTTAAAATAACAAAAGAATATATATATATATATATATATATATATATATATATATATATATATATATATATATAAACATATAAATGTAGAAAATCTAGACTAAAAGGTACAATTAATGCAGTTTACGAAAGTGCGGGGGATACTCCGCAGGAGTCCTGCCCAGGTAAAAGTCCGGTGTACTACATGATACTTTCTGACATGAGAGCAAGTGTTTGCGAGGGAAGCAATATCTGCACAGGGCAGTTGTGATGGCCATTCGTGAAGGGGTACTTTGACCCTGGCGGTGTGGTATAAGGTTAAATTCATGGCCGCACGATGGCGCCTTGGTTAGCGGTGAGCCAGTCAACCAGGCTCCCGGCCTTCCTTATCAGTACCGGATTTTTGATTAAGCTCTCTGCCCAGAGTTCCTTGGATCTTTCAGAGGGTTTCTTAAAATGCAAGTCATGTGTCAAGGGGCAGTCGTGCAGGTAGTGATTGGAGTCACCGAGTACACCGCAGACACAATCTCCCGATGAGCTATCTGAGACCTGGAACCTGTGGAGATACTGAGGGAAAGGTCCATGGTTCGTAAGAAGGGCATTTACTGCCGCATTTCCGCTCAGTCTAGAAAATTTTACATTTCTTAAGAAACCATAGAGAAATCTGCCTGTAGTGGCAGAATCCCAGTAATTTTGCCACTCGAGGAGCATCTCTTGCTTAAGTTTTTGTTAACTGCTGAAAGCCGATTCCGAACGGCTACGAACATCCATGCCATAATGGGATTCGAACCCACGAACTCCGGTACCGAATGCCAGCACCCTAACCAATCGGCCATCATTCAGCTACCTTCACAGAGGTAGAATTATTCTTGACGGCAGAGATTTAGACTTTTTAGATGTCTCGTGGATTTTAGGAGATTGTTCCTTAATCTACAATGTACCAAGCTCTACAAATCTATTGTGAAGA
>CM063506.1:45904908-45942408 GCA_032207245.1 Pardosa pseudoannulata
TTTTTATGAGGTTCTGCGGTAAGCAGTCTTAACGATTTTCCTTTCCTACGTATGCATTTGCTTTTTGCACTACTATTTACATTCACCCTACCAGCGAGATGATTCAAACCCACGAATTCCAACACCGAAGAGCAGAGTCCTACACATTCAACTACGTTCAACGAATATATTTACAGAAGAGTTAAAAAATTCACAAAACAAAAGAAGATTTAAGATTTTTGGGAGGAAAATTCCTGACGTTTAAACCTGTTAGTCGCATGCTAATTTTAACATTAATGTTTAAATGCTGAGATTACATTAAATTACTACTTCTTCTGTTATGATTTAGCTGTGAGAAAATAAACTGTTATGTTATTGGGAGTTAAACAAATGCTTAAAATTACTGAGTAATATAATATATGGTTAGAATGCAGGTTCTTTAATTTGATACATTGTATGCGGGAGACGTACTAGGACGTTTTCTGTCGAGTGATATTTGAACGCGGGACATGTAGTAGTACGTGTTCTGACGACTGATACTTGAGCACGGGTCACGTACTAGTACGGGTTAGTGTAACAACATGGTTTGTTTGTGGGCACAAAAATAACTGTATATACAGGAAAACGAAGCCGAATGTTCTTGTCTACTACATAGATTCTGGAAAAATTTAGACAAATAATTTAACATATTTTAGAGAAAATTGTTATCACTGGGGAGAAGAAAAAGCCGCAAAGACAATGTCGTGTGTGCGCTGTGAAAAAAGTGCGGAGTGAAACATCTTACATATGCAAGTTTTTCACTGTACCTCTTCATAGAGAAAAATGCTTTGAACGTTACCACACTATAAAAAATTATTAGTTTTATGATTGCTCTTTTCATTTTAAGTAATGTAAAAATGTTTATATATAACATAATTTGAAAAAATTAAAATTATATACTACTATTTCTATTTGATTTTTCATATTTACTATACTATTATAAATTTATCCACTAAAAAGTATATTTTTTGTTTACAAAAATCTTATGGTTGTTAATTATATATTTCTATTTAAATATTTGTTTATATATTTCAATATAAAATACGAAAAGTTGGTTAAAAAATTAAATAATTTTCGATGTATTGAGATTTAACTGAATAACTAAATTTACTCGCAAAACGCCCGCTCTCGGTACAGTTCAGCTGCGAAATGTACCCGCACACAATGTGTTAAATTATCTTTTATAAAGGTATCTAATGCGTTACATGTAGTTTAGACGACTTCATTTTTAGTGTATGCTTAATATATGTATGCTTTCTTTTAACTCAAACCATTCGACTTTGTTCCAAAAATTTAAATGTAAGAGAAAATGTAAAGCTTATAGTGAAATAAATAATGCTGAATTTTTTTAAATGTAAGCCTTTTTGTTTTTGCAATAAAAAATAAATTTGGGAATGAGGTATAATTTGTATATATTTTGGTGTCGCACCCTGTACATTTACACATACATATCAGGAGCATGCGGATTGAGCAAAGTAGGCAGTACCTATACGTTACAAAATATATCACAAGCCCTATTTCTTTGCTGTAACATAATGTAACCCTGATCTAAGAAAAGTACAAAGATAGATCAGAAGCCGAATGTTCTTGTCTACTACATAGATTCTGTAAAAATTTAGACAAATAAAAACTAGTTTTTACATTATTAGTTTTAGGATTGCTCTTTTCATTTTTTATAATGTAAAAATATTTATATATAACTTATTCGAAAAATTAAATCTGTATACTACTATTTCTATTTGATTTTTCATATTTAAGATACTACTATAAATTTATCCACTAAAAATATATTTTTTGTTAACAAAAGTCTTATGGTTGTTATTTATATATTTCTATTTATATGCTTGTTTATATATTTCAATATAAAATACGAAAATTTGGTTAAAAAATTAAATAATTTTCGATCTATTGAGATTTAACTGAATAACTAAATTTACGCGCAAAACGCCCACTCCCGGTACAATTCTGCTGTGAAATGTACCCGCACACAATGTGTTAAAACTTTTCGTTCGTAGCCGTTAATGGCAATTTATAGGGTTTACTAAAATCCTCTTATGAGATGGATTGTAACGTTGTAACACAGAATTATATTGGATGTTATTCCTTTAATTGGGGTTAGTAACTGAAGAATAACTCAGGAATAACTCAGCACAAACCAGAAAAAAAAAATTGGGTATCAAAATACATATATTAAATTGAATTATTTTTAAAATTTAATAAAAAAATTATAGATGATTGAAAGATTTATAGAAAGATTATATTGAGTAAAACACACTTGCCATATTTCATCTATCTTGATTGTATCGTTGTTAAGTTATCCTGTTTAAACATGAACACAAAGATATAATCTCAAAAATGCCTATTTTCGAACTTTGAAAGACGTAAAATATTGACATTCGCAAAATCGATGAGCTCAAATATATTGAGGATTTTCCTTTTTGGTCTATCTCTTTCATGGCTATGGAAATAGTCATACTAGACATAAAAATTTTGAGAACTGTACGGTTCTTTTCAAATATTCACAGCCTAATACTGTTGCATAGATTTTTTCAGAGGAATATTTTAATATAATTGGAGTACTGACTGATTAATTTTTAAAGATGGGATGACAAATTTTTTATAAAATGATTGTATTGGAAATTTGCACTTTTCCCTTCATTGTTTGTCAACTAATATTTTATTATATTTGGATTTTTTTGGAAGAGATTAAATCTGACAAACAAGTGCCTCTTTTCGCATAACTACAAATTTTGTATTTCTTCTTCCATAATTACAGTAAATTATCACTTTCTTTTTCAGCTCAGATTTAGCTGTGTGAAAATAAACTATTATGTTCTGGTGAGTTAAAAATGTCTGAAATTAAGGAGTAATATAATATGTGGTTAAAATGCAGGTTAGTTAGTTTAAACTTTTCGTTCGTAGCTGTCAATCGCAATTTATAGTGTTTATTCAAAAACCTCTGATAAGAAGGACTGCAACGTTGTAACACAGAATTATATTGGGTGTTATTCCCCATTACGACCCCCAATTAATTGGGGTTAGTAACTGAAGAATAACTCAGGACAATCCAGAAAAAAAAATTGGGTATCGAAATACATATATTAAATTGAATTATTTTTTAAATTTAATAAAAGGATTGTTGATTAAAAATTTATAGAGAGAGTGTATTGACAAAAACGCACATACTATATTTTATCTAAACTGATTGTATCTTTCTTTAGTTATCTTGTTCAAACATGAACACAAAGGTATAATCTCAAAAATGCCTATTTTCGAACTTTGGAAGAGCTAAAATATTGACATTCGCAAAATCGATGAGCTCAAATATTTTGAGGATTTTTCTTACGGGTCTATTTCTTTCATGGAAATAGTCATACTAGGCAGGGAAAATTTAGGAGCTATACAGTTCTTTTCAAAAATTCACATAATAATACTATTGTATTGATTTTTTAAGGGAATATTTTAAAATAATTGGGGTGCTGACTGATTATTTTGTAAAGATATGCTGATAAATTTCTTATAAGATGATTGTATTGGAAATTTGCACTTTTCCCTTTCTTGTTTGACAACTAATGTTTTATAATATTCAGAATTTTTGGAAGGGATTAAATCAGACAAACAAGTGCCTCTTTTCACATAATTACAAAGTATGTATTTCTTGTTCCATAATAACAATATGGGACAAGAATCAAGAGGACAAGAATCTCACAAGGTAGACAATTCTTCACGAGGACAAGTTCTCACGGTAGTTAAAGCCTCATAGAGTTCTAGACCAATGCCTCGAAGTACAATGGCCAACTTGTTACCAGCGAGGAAAACAGTTGATGCCCTGCTTTTATTCTCGGGCAGATGGGACCTCGGTAACAATGGAGTGGAGCCGTAATGTCTAGGGTTGTGACACTATAACATATTAACTATCATGCCCCTGATGGCTGGCCGATAAAAATTAATATCGAGGCATATCTATAGCCCTCGTAACCTCCAAAGCCTATGAGGGCCTCGAAAATGAGTGAGGTCATGCTGTACCGACGTCACTTCGGGGAGTTTTAAAAAACGGGAGCGAGCCCGTTCTCAGGGTTTCTTCTAGGTTTTTTTTTTTTCGGAAACGGCCGCCGCTTGCAGAGCGACGTGTCCACCCCTCTAGAGAGAATTAAGCCTTGATAAGTTATGGGGCTATTTTATCTTCCTTTTTGTGGATTTGGTCTGTGAGCCAAGTCTTGGTTATTAGAGTCTTTATTAGAGTCTTATTAGAGCCTAAGAAGAAAAGGTTTATCTTCCTTTGCGGCGAAATTGCTTGCTCAACGATTGATTTATTTTCCTTATTGCGGACCTGAGGAGCAGCGAAAGCAGTCTACACCAGTATTTGACATCCGAGGATTTCCTGCAGGTGGACCTTTGAATATAACTTGTAAATATACCCATTTAATCAAGATCCCTCAATAAACGGAATTTTAGTATCTGGTTGTCTGAGTGGTCTCCCTAATCACCGGTGCACTTGGGTCTAAGTGATCCCTTGAAAATATTACATCCTCCAGCAAAACTTCCCAGGAGCAAATTTGGAGCGTCATTTTCCCGTATCTATTCCTTATTACAAAAGGAAACATTCCAAATAGGACTTGATAAAAATTTGACCAATCAAGGATGCAAAAGGATTATAGGAATAGTGTGCCACGTAATATATTCATTTATTTTTTTTGGGGGAGGGGTGAATTTTGGTTGATTTGTTTTTGGTTAGTTTTTTGAGAGCCATGATCTACTGTTTTGCTCATGAGAGCTAATGAGATCGCCACCTATTGCTTAAAGCCGATTTCGAATGACTACGAAGAACAGTGCTCTACCATTCGGCCATCATTCAGCGGGGTGGGGGGGGGGGGGGAGATGTAATGGACAATTTTTTTTTTTAAATGGGTGAGTCGAAAGGTGTTTGGTTTGGTTTGGTTTGGTTTAGAGCGCTAAGGTCTATTTTGTGCTACACGAGGGGTAATCAGATAGGGACTAAATGCTTAAAGCTGAATGTGAACAGCTCTGACGTTTATGCTACATTGCGATTTAAACCCACGAACTCTTGTACCAAAGAGAAGCACCTTATCCATTCGGCCATGAGGTCGAGGAGAAAGATGAAGGAGAGAGGATTCATCATTCTAGAGCCCACCGGCTGCAGGAGATACTTAGAAAAAAAAGATCCTTGATGCAAGGAATTAAAATAATGTAAGAACTTGAAGTAGAGGTTGAAATAATTCAGGACAGTTCAGAAAAAGAAAACGGTTACCTAAATATATTTACTAACATTTTTTCTAACCTTCCCTTTTCAAACTAATTTAACGATCCTTATATAAATGTTATTCCCCAATATATTTACCAACATTTTTTCTAACCTTCACTTTTCAAACTAATAATGTTATTTAACGATCCTTATATAAATGTTATTCCCAAGTATATTTACCAACACTTTTTCTAATCTTCCCTTTTCAAACTAATTTAACGATCCTTATATAAATGTTATTACCAAATATATTTAACAACATTTTTTCTAACCTCCCCTTTCCAAACTAATAATGTTATTTAATGATCCTTATATAAATGTTATTTCCGAATATATTTACTAACATTTTTTCTAACCTTCACTTTTCAAATTAATTTAACAATCCTTATATAAATGTTATTCCCCAATATATTTATCACTATTTTTTCTAACCTTCACTTTTCAAACTAATAATGTTATTTAACGATCCTTATATAAATGATGTTATTCCCGAATATATTTTACTAACATTTTTTCTAACCTTCCCTTTTCAAACTAATTTAACGATCCTTATATAAATGTTATTCCCCAATATATTTACCAACATTTTTTCTAACCTTCACTTTTCAAACTAATAATGTTATTTAACGATCCTTATATAAATTATGTCACTCCTGAATATATTTACTAACATTTTTTCTAACCTTCCCTTTTTAAACTCATTTAACGATCCTTATACAAATGTTATTCCCAAATATATTTACCAACACTTTTTCTAACCTTCCCTTTTCAAACAACTAATGTTCTTTAATGATCCTTATATAAATGGTATTCTAAGTTTATTAGTCAAAACTATAAAATTTAATGAAATGTCTTTGCTTGGAGTTTTATTAAGTAGTTTAATTGGCTATGATGTTCATGCTGTAAAATAAAGGTATAATTTATATTATCATTTTGGTTTTTTAAAGGTATAATTTTTAAGATTTAATGGCATTTCTCTAACTCTCGTGGTTATTTAGTTAGAATTTGAATAAGAAAATAAAACTAGAATTTATCTATCAGTCTGTTTTCTTTTATTTTATTTGTCGAACGATGGCCGATTGGTTAGGGTGCTGACCTTTGGTACCGACGTTCGTGGGTTCGAATCCCTCTGTGGCATGGATGTTCGTTGCCATTCGGAATCGGCTTTAAGCGGTAGGTCCGGTGGTCATTAGTCCTCATGTTGCAAAAAGTGGACCTTAGCACTCCAAACAAAAACATTTTATTTTATTGTTTATTCATGCCTGATTTAAACTTATTTAATCCCCAATATTTAAAATTTTCATATAACGCGATATTCTTATTTACGTCTGCTTAGTTACTTAGTCTAATAATACTTCATTCTTAAATCATTACAAGAAAAGTTTTGTAAAAGATCATTTCTTATATCAACGACTTATTTTTACGATGTTTTATATTAGCTTAAACTCATTTCTTCCTAGAAAGAGAGGAAAGGGTAATAACAGAATTTCGGAACACACTGTTGTAAATGTTCATATCTCAACACCGGATATATACGTCGGGAAAGCAGTTTTGGCTGGCGGATTTAATATAAGGCAGGAAAGATTTTAAATACTCGGCTTTGAAATTTATGGTGCTTAATTCTCTTATCTATACGCTCATTTAACACGGATGTGCAAACGCGAAAATTACATAAAATTAACCCGTTGAACTGCAATTTGAGTTTAGCTGTATGAAAATAAACTATCACGTTATAGTTAGCTAAGGCGACTGCCTTTGATTCGAGAGTTATAGAAGTTTAAAATATACGCCCGTTAATTTAAACTTCTTGGATGCAGTCGTCAGGGTGACAAATGATGCTGTTTATTAAAAGCTCTCCATTGTAGGAAGAGTTAGGTGATATAGAACATAATTATACTGGATATTACTACTTTATTTGGAGTTAGGCAGTGTGTTTCAGAATAATATATTATGGTTAATGGAATGCGTGGTGTGTTAAAAAAAAGAATTTACGTTATCATTATTACGTACCAATGACTTACACCAGGCCATGTTTAGATAACACAAAGAGTTAAGACACCAGATACAAATGAGTGAAGACTTACCGTTTTGCAAACTTTTGTTATTTACAAATGTAATATTGCACAATCTGGTGAATCAAATAAAATATATTCAACCTCAATATGAAGACGCCGTAAACCGCTGGAATATGGAAGCAACTCCCGCTGATGACGATACCTTCAGATAAACAAAAATGTTGAGCGTTCCCTGCCTCTGCTGAAGTTCTCTTCGCTTCAATCCACATGTCGAGCGGTTGGTCGATTATTCCAACCATGCTCTTTTGATTCGACATCACGAACTCTTTCAAACTCTCACATATGATCGTCCTAAGCATAAATCTCTTGGCAAGACTGACAGTCAATTAAGATATTTGAAGTTGAAAGGGATCAGAAAATTTTACTATCAATCAGCCGTAAACCGCTGGAATATGGAAGCAACTCCCGCTGATGACGATACCTTCAGATAAACAAAAATGTTGAGCGTTCCCTGCCTCTGCTGAAGTTCTTTTCGCTTCGTCTTTCCTCCAAAGGAGTCTTCAAATCTGCTCAGCAAAAATCCAAAAGCTGCTGTTGCCAAGGCCAAAGACGACTGATCCCGTTAGCCACCCCTCTTGTCCAATCGGGTTTAAGGGGTGGGGTCACTGACATCGCTCTTGGTCAGTCTCCCTCGCTGGCGTTGTCCACCAGTGTAACTCATTGTTACAATCATAAAATTGGTATTAATCCATTTACAACTTTTTAAGTAATGCTACCTTTAGCACGTTGACTGATATATATATATATATATATATATATATATATATATATATATATATATATATATATATATATATATATATATATATATATATATATATATATATATAAATTGTAGGTCTTTTTTGTTAGTTTTAAAGGATAGATCAATTTTATTACCCAATTAAATTTATGTAATACTCTCTACAATTCTCAATTTAAGTTTCTATTTAAAGGTACATTAATTTAAATTTTTTCTCAAATTCCTGAAAGATTTTTGATTATGAATGAAAAATTTATTTCGACACACGTTAATATATAATTGTTTTAGTTTTTTTATACATGGCATCTTTACAACAACAGCTGATAGTAAATAAGGTCTGTGTTATTAAAAGTTGTTTAAATTTCCTGTTTGCTTTACTGTGTGCTGTCTATAATTACTTAGATTTACTGTACATATCAATATGGATTTGGTAAAAATGTCTTTGGCATTAATGGGTCGATTTCGTAATGGCACGTGATAGTTCGTAAAGGTTAAGAGGCGAATATTTATGAAAGAAAAATAATAGTTAGACTTCAGAAAATCGTACCATGAAATTTTAGCTATAATCTGTAGATGGATAAAGACTGCGCCGTCTATCATACGTTCATATATAGTTTTAACGTATGTTTATATTTAAAGGGATATTTGTATGTAATGGAATGATTTAAGGTGAGAATCCTTTGATTTCAATGGCTGTATTGCTAAGCATTAAGTTTATTCGTATTACACGAGTCCTGTTTAAATCTTTGATGGTAGGCTCTTTGATTTATTAAGAGACGAAGGCCTATATATTCCGGCAGGATTCATTTGTTATGATGATATATTTCATAGAACTGAGAATACACAACGCTGATTATATATATTTCTTTTGGAAAAGTAAAAATAAAGATATTTCGAGGAAATACATTTACTAAATAAACGTCGAAGGAAATAAATCATAATTTGATTGAACCTAGTAAAGCGATAAAAAGGGAATTAATGAGTCCCACGTGTTTGTAGAGTGTATTACCGATTAATCTAGGAGGAATGACTAGCGAAATTGACTAAGTTCAAAAGAGAATGTATTAAACCAACATTTAGTTGATACCTTTAGACAAGGAGAGGCTATTTGGGGTGTTAAATCTCATTGTACAACGTTGTCCCAAGCCGGTTGACCATTTAGAAGGTACAGCAATCACTTTCTTCTCTGCTTATTATTATAAGCATTATTTAGGCGGGAGACTTTCGCACCACTAACACTAATTCCGCAGTCAAAGGCCTGAAAACCACAAGAGCTTCCAGATCTTATTCTAAATTTCTGCTGGATTCTACTCTACTGCGGTCATCTTCACTCTAAGCTTGCGGAGTGTTGTTCGCGTGTCGGGGTCTTTCGAAGGTTGTCTTCCCCATACTTGTGGTCTATTCCCTACCGTAGGGACTAACCTGGAAGGCCTTTGATCTTATGAATCCGGTTGGTGCATGAATTTTCCAATAACCTGGACAAACCTGGAAGTCCTTACGGTCATATGGGCTGGGATCGGTGCTCTATTGTGCAATAAAAGATGCTTTAGATCTTTACTATAGAGTAGTCTCTCTAAAGTAGAGATCGAGCTGAAATTTTCGCCGTCATTTCAAATTTTATATTTAATATGTTTTGAGAAGTGTTTAGAAATGAGAAGTTATACTTTTGAACCTGTTAAATCACGATTTGGACGTGATCGGTCAATTTAAGTAATGCTTAACTGCGGAAGGTAGAACATGCATGGCAGAGTGCCAAGAGTATTACAATCGTAGTTGTACTTACAGGCCAAACTGAAAGGGAATTTCGAAAATATTCCGATGCTGCATTTCGTCATTTTTTTAAACTCTATATGATTTCCTTTATTATCTCTCTCTATATATGTGTATATGTGTGTTATATATATATATATATATACACATATATATATATATATATATATATTCCCTATATAATAATATCCTAAGTTATCCGTCCATCAGTCCTCGAATTTATGGAGCAGTTGTACTTGGAATGGATAGAGGCATCCATATTGGATTCTTGATCAGTTATTTTTAGTCGAATTCAAGCAAGTCTTTAAAACATTCAAAATCCACCCCTTCCCTCCATGTCAAGAGTTTAATACCATTATTTTAAGCTCTATTTTTCCCGGTTAAGAGCAAGCGATTAAATTTATCAATTTATCACATAATAAATAGGTAAAAATAACAGTTTTTTTAGCATTATGACGTCATTCCTTTAACCATCTCATTTAATCATTTCTTATTTTAAATTATTTAAATGTCGTCTGCATTATTTTCATAAATTTTATCACTGAACTCATATATTACGAAAATAACTTTCTTTTATATTTGGCTTAAATAATAGATTAGGTGCATATGTGATAATTTTAAACTTAATGATACATTATTTTTTGTTGCAATGGAAATTTTATCACCCGTATTATCATCAAATAATTTTCATAAAAGTCTAAGAATCTATATAACGGACTAATAAATACATAGCGTTTAAATTATATATCTTTGAAAATTAAGATGTTTGTTCGTTTGTGTGTTTTTTATATATAACCTCAGGGTTTTAGCTAAATGAATTCAACGTGAATCTAAATTGCATTCACGGTATCACGAGACTTTAGACAAGTATGAATATAAACAACTTGTTGAGCATGTACCAGATAATTCTCAGCCAAAAAGCAAACCATTATTTTACCTGCCTCATAGGGTACTTATGAGGGTACTTATGGTACCCGTCATATGACGGGCTATATGCTAATATATATTTGCAATTTCTAATGCAAAAATTTTGATGGAAATTTTACGCACAATTTAGCTTTCCATTTAACACATTCGCTGCCGATCACGCGCCAGCGCGTGATCAACATATAGGAAAATGCATATATGACGTCAGGTTCGGCAGCGAATGTGTTAAGCTTGTATACTCCAAAGAATTTTGCGATTGTGGATATATTACAAATAAGCTTAACTTGGAAAAGACATGCGTATGCTTCCTGAGACATGCGTATATTTCACTTAATCTCTGATCTATGGGTGAACTATACATTCTTATAACTACACCACTGATATACAAGTAACAAAGTTCACGCTACCAAGCTTTTACATTTATCACCAACTGTTATTTCTTATCTTGAATCCCTTTGCAGAGGAGCCTTCAGGACGCATGAATCATTAATAAACTCCAATCGTGTTTAGTTTTCCCCCGCCCTTCCCCTCAACTCACTCTTTGCCTTTAAATTATGTGCAGAGACTGCTCAAACATTTCGTAGATGATAGACCAGAGGCACCGGATTCCCTTTCTAGGATATTCTGTCATAATTTCAAATTAATGGATACTAGATGACATCCGTTTAGAGAACAGGGGTTAAGGTGGAGTGAGAGGGGTGTCAGCGATAACCTGATAACCAGTCGAGTGGCGATCGAACAGCTAACAACGGAAATTAATGAGGCACACGTGTTCCTAGAGGGCATCCTCTATTAATCGAGACGAAATGACGCGCAAAATTGCTGTAAATGAATGGATTAAACCGACCATCCCTTCGTACCGTTTTCTATTGTCCCTTTGAAATAAGACAGTTACGTCATTTGCGATGCAATTCCCAAACGCACCTTTAGGATTTGAATATCCTATACAACATTAGAGCGCCAACCAATATTGAATGATTTGGTGTCTCCTCATTTCAGATTTTATGATTTACATAAGCAGTTGAGTTGTTTGTCTTTAGATCCATTTACATGTGATAGTAAAATTACCTTCATTTTGCAAAGTAAAGGGGATTTTACTTGGAGGGTCAGAAAAATTGGTTTACATGAGCAATGAATTCAACTCTAATTTTTACGGGATTGTCGTCAAAAAGTCACGTGATCATACAGAGTGTAATTCCATCATTGCATGTAATGTACTCTTGTTTACTTCATACAAAATGCGACATATACGTTTGTTTTTACTACTTTTAATAAATCGCATGCAAAATTCATTAAATTATAATGAACCTTTTTTAGAAGAAATACAGTAGGAAGGATAATGAAGAAATTAATTTGATCCGTAAGCCTGTCATTATCAGGTGAAGCTGTATTTGTAAAAAATTTTGCAGCAGCGGAATCAGCCATTTTAAAATCTAGCTCCATCAAAAGCAAAGTATCATCTGAAGGAGGTTAAACTCTGCAATTACCCTGGAACTTTTTTCCTTAGCTAGGGATAAGTTATGAAAGGGGAGTATGAATCCCGGATTTACCCTTCATCTACGCTGCTTTTTGGCATATGTAACAGGGGCGATTCTGAATATGTTAAATTGCGATTTGAACGTGATCGGTTGTTTTAGCCTCTTTGCTATATATCGTGTAGTATATCTCACAAATTTTTACTCTCCTTCGCCCAAACAGCTGTAGTGGACATGCTTTGGGAATTCTTGCTACAGTCCCCCATGCTGTTTTAAGGACTCATTACACGTCAACACATATGTATTAAAAAACAGCAGATTAAATTTAGAATTCATTTTCCCATTGAAAAATACACATATTTCACGATTTTCGAGTCACAGATAAGAATTTTCAACCGATTTAAAGCCTAACAACACATTAAACAAAACTGAAGTAAATCGGCTGAAACTTTTTCGCTGTAACATAAGAAATCTGCACATTCTTCAACAGTAAACATAATCATAAATTTACACGTACATATTGACGTGTAATAAGACCTTTAGGAACCTAATATTGAAACGTTTCAGATTTTAGAATTTTTTAGCCATTTGGTAAAAGCTTTAAGTAGAAGGTCTCATATTAGCCCTCGTGTAAGAAAACAGACGACTATAGCGATCTAACTACCTAAATTTGGAAGCTTTAGAAAAGTGAATTTTTAATTTAGTATTTTGTTAGGTACCCAACAAAGTGTGTTATCTGGGTTTCATAATATTGTTTAAAAATATCCTTTCGACTCAAAAAGCTTGAATTTTAACTCTAATGTTAAAAGTACGATGCAGCCCGAATAAATTGTGCTGAATATCTCCTATATAATAATATAAGTTATCTGTCTTTATGTCCTGGAATTTATGAAGCGGTTGAACCTGGAATGGATACAAACATCCATATTGGATTCTTGATGAGTTAGGGTTAGAAAATTTCAAAGCGAGTAAAGTTTATCTTTTACCTAAACTTTTGACGATGGCCGAATGGTTAGGGTGCTGGCCTTCGGAACCAGATTTCGTGGGTTCGAATCCCACAATGACATGGATGTTCGTAGCCGTTCGGAATCGGCTTTAAGCAGTAGGTCCTGGTCTCATTAGCCCTCGTGTTGCAAAAACAGACCGTAGCACTCCAAAACCAAACCAAACCAAACCCAAACTTTTAATCAGATTGTAAAATAAAATTTTTTACCTGAGAATTATTAATTTCTTCCCAATCTTGTGCCACAGTAATTAATGGAAGTAAAGGAATGAAGTTATCATTTCCACTACACCCTTGAGGTAGATAGAATTTTTGTTGATACCGGTGATAAAATTTTCATTGCAACAAAAAATAATCGATGATTAAATTTAAAATTATCATACATGTATCTAAAATATTATTTAAGCCAATATGAAAGAAAATTATTTACTTAATATCTAAATTCAATGATAAAACTTGTGAAAATAATACAGACGATATTTAATTTAAAGTAAGAAATGATTAATTGAGAAAGTTAGAGAAATGACGTCATAATGCTAGAAAAAAAATGTTATTTTTACCTATTTATTATGTAACAAATTGATAAATTTAGTCACCTGCCCATAACCGGAAAAAATAAGGATTGAAATAATGTCATTAAATGCTAGGAAAGGGGGGGAAGGGGTGGATTTCGAACGTTGCTTAATTCTAACTCATCAAGAATCCAATGTGGATGCCTCTATCCATTCCAGGTCCAACAGCTTCATAAATTCGAGGACAGACTGACAGATAACTTAGGCTATTATTATATAGGGAATTTTTCATAGCAGAAGAAAAATGACATCGACTGAAATAAAAGTGAGTTCAAGATCTATTCTTCGATTGAAGAGAAATTGACTACTGACTAGTAAAATTATGTTTAAAACTGGCTGAACCAGTCGAGTACAATATGCAGAAGTTTCTCAGCGGAGTTCCATTATAACACGTAACGCCCTTTCAAAATTAATCCAAACTAAATAACCCAGGCAGTACCAATGTTTTCTCATCTGCCTGGAAACAAAAATTTACTTCTCAGATTATTTAAAGTCATCACGATCACCTCAAAATCGAGCGTGTTATTCAAACGCTTGATAACAGAACAGTACTTGATAGCGGTTTGCATTTAGCGTATTCACTAAGTGGTCTAATTTTCAATTCCTGTCAATTCCCTCCTTAATTTTCTTATAAAAAATGGTTGGCAAACCTGTTGTGTATAATAAATGCCTGTCAAAACGACAGTGTCTACCGCATTGTGAAAAAATTTATAAATATCTGTTGCTGATTTCTCTAACCCACAGCAAAACATATCTCTCTTTTTTCTACAAAGGGATGAAAATATGCCAAACTTGTGTTCTATGACCAACATTAGATATTCTGTTTACCATATTGTATCATCTTATACCATATTGTACAGAAGAGAAACCTTGTAGCTTTAATTTAATCTGATAAACATTTTTCTGTAATTACAAACAACATAAAAAAACACGAATCCTGGGAATTTAATGCCAAATTGATAATTACAAGCAAATTGTACAGTAGAACCTCGAGCTAATTGGGACGAAGCCCAATCCGAGCTAATTGGGACAGCTAGTACCTCGGATATCGGAAATCTCGGTTAATAGAAACCCTGAACAAAAACCTTATGTGCTTTCGAATTTAACTAACTTTTAAAGTAAAAAACAATAGAATGATCTTTAAATGATAAAAATAAACATATATGAACTTATGTTTCATAGCTAAAAAGATTTAAAAAATAAATCAACTCTAGCAGTAAATTTTAAAAAGTAAAATGGAATTCTTTTTAAACTATACTTAGGGCCGATCCCACCAAAGTCGTTTAACGCTAAGCTCGATTAATCTCGGTTTAAATGGAGAATTGCGTTCTTTCACTGGTTGGCGCCAGGGTTAATCGTGGCTAATCGTAGTTAGCCGTTAAACGACTTTGGTGGGATCGGCCCTTAGTTAAATATCGAAAGACGCATTTTGAAAAATAACACAAATCTCAAGAAAATATTGTAATTTTAAAATTCAATATACATTAATTTGTTAAATTTGCATTCTTTTAAAAAAGTCTCTTATATTTCGTTGCAAAAGTATAGAATTTCTATCATGGGCAGCCTATCGCGCCAATTGAGCAACAGGAGATCCATCTGTGTAGCATGGTTTCTTTGCTCCAAATATTTTACGGCAGTTTTCAGTGCTTCAACACCTGCACTATGACATATAGTCGTAGAATCCTCAAAGTACTCATCTTCATTTTCAGCGTCATTAATGTCCGTTGAAGGATTAACGGCTTGTATGATTTCTTCGTCATTGAGAATTTCAAAATTTGGATGTTGATTTTCAACTTCCAGCCACTCGCAAATGTCCTCTTCCAAAACTTCCTCACATCCTTCAATTCCATTGATGATCTCAAGAAGTTCCCTGTAGGTGTGTTTTCCGTCTGCTGGGATTCACCCTGTCTCCTCTTTTCAACAATTATTTTGTTGAATGATTTACGAATTGTAGCTGGATTCACTAATTGCCATGCCTGGACAATCACGTTGTGGGGAAGAAGCGCATGTAACATGGACAACGAACTAAAATGTGTATCATTTTTTCCAAGCTCATTTTGGAAAGGGAAAAAAAATTAGACTTCGTTATTGACTCGGTTAACAGAAACCTCGGTTAATCGAGGTTCTACTGTATTACCATTCAGTAAGGAATGACAGAATTAACATCTTAATTATTAGAAAAAAATTCACCATTTTTCTTCAAGACGATTATTGTTAAATATAAATTATGCTTAAATAACGAAGAATCAATTAAGCAGCAAATATTAAATGTCGATGAAGTATTTACTGCCATACAAGAGCAGGAATTTGTTTCAAAGCAATCAATACAACGAATGAATTACGTTCACCAGTTTAGAAGTTAAAAAGTTGCATGTTTGCTGCAAATTAAGCCATCCGCTTGAAATTAATTTGGTTAGAGAGAAACCCATAAAATTGCCTGACAGTTGCCTAATTTTACACGAAAATATGCCATTTTGTTTTTATTCAGAGCAATCGTTAAGCTGCAAATTTGTATTAGAAGGCATGCGCGTAACTCTAAAAGAATACTTAATGCCATAGTATAAGGATCTAGTCATCAGTTAGTTTTACGATAAACCGTTAATATTTTAGAATGTTTTAATTAATCACCCCATCTTCTACTGTGCGTGACTTTTCTAATTTTTGAGCTTTAGCACTAAAACAACGAAACACGCCAAAATGGCGGATGTAAGAATTTATTTCTTAAAGTTCAAACACCATTAAGGTGATCCTTCCAGATTATGTTATTCAAGATAGAGGAATGATTATATATGCTGCCTCTATTAATTTTGTCCTCTAAAATTAACTCTAAAGATCTAATGTGCTCTGTTTTTATTTACACATTGAGAGAAAGAGAGAGATATATGAAATACTGAGATTATTAGAGATTAGATTTTAAAAGATCTAGGATTTTTTTAATATTCAAAAATTCAATTTTTTAAACTAAAAAAAGTTTGTCTTTTTCAAATTAAAAACAATTATAGCATTTAGATGTGATGTTATAAGTTTAAAGAATCAAAACCTTGTTAATTATGATATATCAACATAAACAAATAAGTGAATAAAAATTATAAATTATTTAAATTTTTCTCAAAATAGTTTTTTTGGTAATGAGGAATTTGCACATGTGGGGGATTAGCACAACTTAGTGTTTTTCTGATAATTTCAGACTAGTAGATTCCAAAAATGTTCTCAAAAATGTAAAAAACTGGGCCATCATTTAAAAAACTAATTATAAAGTTTAGCGAAAATCACGTGACATCAAAACGCTCCGTGATTGGTTGTGATGTCATCGTTCATGCAGACCAATATTTTTGTATTGCTTTTAAGCGCGCACTATTTTCCGACTTTGTTTTTGCAAGTTCCTGAAATTTTCTAGCTATCAAAATTTATTTTTATTTAAACCTGAAGGTTTATTTTATCGATCTAGATAGCTTAGTTATCTCAATTTGTCATAAATGTCTTTTCTACCTGGATTTACCAAAGGACAATCAGACAACCTCCCGAAAATTGACAGCATGTCAATGTTTTCTTTCTTGGCAAAAAACCCGGATTTTATGGGAGCAGAAATACGAGGAATTAAAACCCAAAGGTATGTAAAATCATTTATATTTTTTTCCAATTTTACTTAACATGTATTAATACTTTATTCATGCTAAACACAGATCTTTTGTTTGTAAACACAAACAAGTCAAATAAATATACATATATCATATGCACAAACATTTGTAGTAGCATCGTTTTTTATAAATAGAGACGGATGTAATATTAAAATAAAAATCAGAGGAGGTATTTATTGTGAGACCGGTCTCATTAGCCTTTGTGTTGCAAAAAGTAGACCGTAGCACTCCAAAACCAAACCAAAACCAAACCAATTCTTAGATATTTTAAATATGATGAAAAGAAATTTAAAATCTTTAAACGGCTTTACTTAATTATTTATACATTTTTAAATAGCAATACAATTTTATTGCCTTTAATATTAATGTCAAATTAAAAAATGTATAAAATTTCTCAAATTAAATTTAATTTTTAAAGTAATATCATTATTAAGTATTTTAAAAATATTATACTTTTTTTCAAATTAGTCACCAATTTAATCGAAAAATATCACTGTGATTTGATACACAAGAAAGTATGCATTTCTGAAGAAAATATTTATAATACCTTGAAAATACATAACCTTCCCCTCCCCCGAGTTATTTATTAGATAATTATATGCTTTAGATATTTATATGTTTTTCGATATTTATATGCTTTATAAAATATTTATTGTACTTGAACTCTGTCATAATACTCGAAAATTAGCAGTTTTAAAAGTTAAATAGCAGTGGTTAATCAACAATCCTTTTAAAGGTATAGATGTATTTTTATATACTTTAATTGTTCTAAATTAGTAATATTTAAACAAAAGCAAGCATTTACTTACCGAGAAATGGTCTTCACAAACCCACAAAGATGATTTATATGATAATTTGGGGTTTAATTTCTCATCCCTTTTCATCGCAGTTGTCCAGATTTTACGTGTATGTGGGTCTTTCGGGACGCTGAAAAATATCTTCTCATTGCAATTAGTTGTTGTATTTTTACAGAGTGGCACAATACAATATTTATAGTATGATTTTTTAATGCCAGACATAACAAAAAAATTTCTATTATATGCGATACTTTACACAAAAACAAATTTAAAAGTCGCCTTTTAACATGTAAACAGCATAGGCGCTCGGTGTCTACATGAACGATGACGTCACAAACTCGGCGGAGGAAAAGTATAGTTTTTGAGAGACGTTAAAGAGTCCGCTATAAAACCCATTAGAAATCACTCATTAGGCCCCCAAATGAAAGAAAAATAGCTACTGTCCTGCTTACTTTTTTGTCTTCTATCGTTTAAAATCAAAATTAGAAAACGTGAAAATTCCTCATTATAATTTGGTAAATAATAAATTATTGTAAATTTTCTCAAAAGTTTTTTTTTTATAATTTTTTGGTTTTTCTGGTACGTCCCTAAAGAATTATTTTTATTTGAAAAAAAAATGAAATTGTGTATAAATATTTACATAACATCAAATCTTTAATTGAAGATACTCCATTTATTTTATATAAGTAATAATATAAAATATAAGTATTATATATAATAAAATATACAAGTATTATATATAGAAATATATAAGTATTCCTTTTATAAAAATAATATATTACTTTTTTTATTAAATAAAAAAAACCGAGAAAATTGATAAGAATTTTAAATTAAAAAAATTAACTATATTAAATTTTATACTCAACAAAAATGAGTAAAAATTATCCTACTTAAAAATGCATACAATTTTGTAAGTAGTAATGCCTGCTTTATAGTTTTAAAAGCAATAGAAAATATTTTAAGAGTCCTTACGAATCACCAATTATTATATTGCTGTTTATAGTCAGTACTTATTAGTTCTAAGTACTTATTAAAACATTGAAAATAATTAAAGAGTTATTTGTATTGTCATATAACAGAAAGAGCATAAAGTTTACATGAATGGGGAATTTATTTTTTATTTATTCATTTGTATTTATTTTAGAAAACATTGAGGTTTATATTAAATTAAAAATTTCAATGTTCTACGTTTTCGAAAACACATCAGTTTTTCTAATCCATTACGATGCAGATAATCCCATAGAAGATGTCCAAGATGTAGAAAATTAAATAATTCCAGAGGCACAGTAATCGATGAAACTCGAACAGTTCGATACTACATTCTGGACTTTAAAATACTCAGTTCATCAAAATGCAAGCATGACTTCTTATCCATTTTCAAATACGCCATAGAGCGCTGCGATGAATAATGGACATTTATTCCAACCATGTACAATCAAAAAGAAAAAAAATATTTCGGGTCCAGAATTTATAAACTAAAACTACTTAAGTTCCAGAGACACAGTAATCGATGAAACTCGAACAGTTCGATACTACATCCTGAGCTATAAAACACTCGGTTCATTAAAATGCAAGTATGACTTCTTATCCATTTTCAAATACGCCATAGAGCGCTGCGATGAATAATGGACATTTATTCCAACCATGTACAATCAAAAAGAAAAAAAAATATTTCGGGTCCAGAATTTATAAACTAAAACTACTTAAGTTCCAGAGACACAGTAATCGATGAAACTCGAACAGTTCGATACTACATCCTGAGCTATAAAACACTCGGTTCATTAAAATGCAAGTATGACTTCTTATCCATTTTCAAATACGCCATAGAGCGCTGCGATGAATAATGGACATTTATTCCAACCATGTACAATCAAAAAGAAAAAAAAATATTTCGGGTCCAGAATTTATAAACTAAAACTACTTAAGTTCCAGAGACACAGTAATCGATGAAACTCGAACAGTTCGATACTACATCCTGAGCTATAAAAACACTCGGTTCATTAAAATGCAAGTATGACTTCTTATCCATTTTCAAATACGCCAAAGAGCGCTGCGATGAATAATGGACATTTATTCCAACCATGTACAATCAAAAAGAAAAAAAATATTTCGGGTCCAGAATTTATAAACTAAAACTACTTAAGTTCCAGAGACACAGTAATCGATGAAACTCGAACAGTTCGATACTACATCCTGAGCTATAAAACACTCGGTTCATTAAAATGCAAGTATGACTTCTTATCCATTTTCAAATACGCCATAGAGCGCTGCGATGAATAATGGACATTTATTCCAACCATGTACAATCAAAAAGAAAAAAAATATTTCGGGTCCAGAATTTATAAACTAAAACTACTTAAGTTCCAGAGACACAGTAATCGATGAAACTCGAACAGTTCGATACTACATCCTGAGCTATAAAACACTCGGTTTATTAAAATGCAAGTATGACTTCTTATCCATTTTCAAATACGCCAAAGAGCGCTGCGATGAATAATGGACATTTATTCCAACCATGTACAATCAAAAAGAAAAAAAATATTTCGGGTCCAGAATTTATAAACTAAAACTACTTAAGTTCCAGAGACACAGTAATCGATGAAACTCGAACAGTTCGATACTACATCCTGAGCTATAAAACACTCGGTTCATTAAAATGCAAGTATGACTTCTTATCCATTTTCAAATACGCCATAGAGCGCTGCGATGAATAATGGACATTTATTCCAACCATGTACAATCAAAAAGAAAAAAAATATTTCGGGTCCAGAATTTATAAACTAAAACTACTTAAGTTCCAGAGACACAGTAATCGATGAAACTCGAACAGTTCGATACTACATCCTGAGCTATAAAACACTCGGTTCATTAAAATGCAAGTATGACTTCTTATCCATTTTCAAATACGCCAAAGAGCGCTGCGATGAATAATGGACATTTATTCCAACCATGTACAATCAAAAAAAAAAAAAAATATTTCGGGTCCAGAATTTATAAACTAAAACTACTTAAGTTCCAGAGACACAGTAATCGATGAAACTCGAACAGTTCGATACTACATCCTGAGCTATAAAACACTCGGTTCATTAAAATGCAAGTATGACTTCTTATCCATTTTCAAATACGCCATAGAGCGCTGCGATGAATAATGGACATTTATTCCAACCATGTACAATCAAAAAGAAAAAAAAATATTTCGGGTCCAGAATTTATAAACTAAAACTACTGATGTTATAGTTTTTAGTTCTATTCTAATATGCACTTGAAGAGTCAAAGATGACGGTTAAACTGTTATGAAATACTAACGGGTTATCTTTTTTCACCTATGAACATTTGTTCTTAGGCATTCAAATTTATATGCAGAATTAAGATGAAAAATGAAAGTTAGAGTTTGATAATTTATCGCGCTTCTTTTTGTTATTATATACAGACATGCCTACATATATATGCAATGATATTTAAAGTCGAGTCTCCATCACAGAGCAGGACTCGAGCTATGGTCACACACGGTTACCTTGAGAAACGAAGTCTTTAAATGAAGACTATATGCAAATGATATCTGTGGCGTCGCATCATAAAATAAGTAAAAAAGGGGTATGATATAATAGTTGTACAAGGAAGTTATGTGGTGCATACATCAGCTTTTTTCCTTTGATAGTGGTTTCGTTATGATCTGTTCTTTGTGTTTAGAGACAAGTACATTTCTTTTTTTACGTATAATTTAAATAAATTTCTATAATGAAAGGGAAATTTCCATTTTTTTACATGTTCGTCAGAAGAAATCTTTAAATTCAAACAGCTATGTTCTACTCTTAATTTATATAGAGTTACGTGATTCCAATTCATGTTATCTTACAATTAAAATCGTCCTTTTAAAACTAAACACATAGTAAACAAGACGCCTTATTTCAAATTTACGTTACCTTTTATATATCAGCTAGGTAGATAACTTACGGAAAAATTACACCAGATTACGACTCTAATATGGTTAACATGAGTAAAACGTGTTTAATTTTGGTTTACTATGTCCCTTTAATCCCTTTAGTATCAACTGAATAAGGTAATGATCAGACAAAAAGAAAAAATGCACTTCATAATTTTCTCATCTTTATTTTTATCCGTATCCTTTAATTAACACACTAAATCTTTATTTTAAACAGTCCATTCTAAGTGAAAGAAAGCGTTTCCTTTTTCGAAGTATTGTAGAAAGGTAATTATGACTCAAGTTAACATCGAAATTTCATTTTCTTTGAGAATAACAGGATTATCACGCCTAACTAATGTACTCTTCCTGAAATTTTCCTCGAAATTCGGGTTTTAATGTTACATACAGTTGACGACAAACGGTGGATTATTAAATGTTGCACAGGTATTACACGGTAATCAGCGTTTCTTTTAAAGAACAGAGGATATTTATGATACTGATGATACCAGCTTCATTTAAACGTGCAGTAGGGGAGAGTGGTTCACCTTGGGACATAGCCCACCTTGGTACACCTTTATTTTCAGGGTTTAATTTGCAACCTGGAATTAGTTCTCATGTGTATTGATAGATGGCCTTCCTCTTCACTTCTCAAAGAATTTTGATGAAAATAGTGCTTATAGGTAAGGAACAATTTCATTTTCTTTGTTTTGAATAACCCAAAATTACATCAATGTGCATTTTAAAAAGTAATTTTTTTGAAAAAAAATTAAAATATTTAAAAAAAGTGTATTGTTATGAAAGAAAATTCATTTATTATTATTTCTATGCTAATAAATAAATTGTATTGTTAAGCCCAACTGTATAGTAGTTACCAAAAGATACTATGTAAAATGGGGCAGGTTGGGACACACAAAGATGGGGCAACTTGGAACATTTAAAAAGTGTAAAAAAATATCAATTCAAGCAAAATAATTAATATTTTGGTGCCTTAATTTTTAATTATTTTAACATGTCAAAATATTGATTTATTAATCTTTTTTTTTTCAGAAAAAAATTATGAGAAGAAGAAAAACAGAAAGTATTCTGCTGTAAATGCTAATATGCTTGAATCAGCTGCAAATATAAGATTTGTTAAAAAATGTATTAACTTGAACAATTTTCAGTTATTTCTCTTTTATAACAGTTAATAAAAATAATTTGAACAGTATTTTGTATTTGTTGTTTAGTGTCCCAACCTACCCCATACAGTGGGGCAGGTTGGGACATTGGAAAGATATTTTATTTATTTTATTACTCTTTAACTAAATGAGATATTAAGTAGGTTTAATGTTTATAAGAAGCAGATATGATGACAATATATGCATGCATACTTATTTTTTTCAATTAGCTTTAAAAAAATTCATAAAAATGTTTAAGTGAAAAGTGTCCCAAGGTGTCCCTGTCTCCCCTACATTTATTTTGCTATCCAACTCAGTGGCAGCTCTTTATTTAGGGAAAGTTTATGGGTTACTGTTTGAGAGCACACACACGCACCTGCATGCATACAAGCACTTATATACGCTCAAGGTCAGTCATGACCTATAAGCCGCCTGCGTGTAAGGCAGCATTTACCGCTTTGTATTCCTGCGTGCATGATAGTATTTGGCTGCTTCTATCAATGCATATACGTAGTGGATATACCTTTGGTCGCCTTAGAGATTTGCCTGCGTGCATACGCCACTGCACATTTACTAGCCCCGATAAACCCCGGTCCTGTATGAATAGTTATGATTGTATGTAAAATAGAATTTTATAAAAAGAATATTTTTTTAATTAGATACAGTGGACTCTGCTTAATGTGATCAGTTTGGGTTTGGTTTGGTTTGGTTTGAGGTACTACGGTCTACTTTTTGCAACACGAGGGCTAATGAGACCGGGACTTATAGCTTAAAGCCGATTCCGAACGGCTACGAACATCCATGCCTCTGTGGGATTCAAACCCACGAACTCTGGTACCGAGGGCCAGCACCCTAACCAATCGGCCATCGTGATTAGTTTGGGACACCGTGATTTTGATAACAATAACCGATGGATAACAATAAACGATATACAAAATAAGAGATTTGAAAAAAAATTTTCAATTTTACAACTACTCTTCAACCTCCACTCAAAATACAGTTTCTTTTAAGTCAAAGAGTTTTTTGCTGGATGTGTTTCCTTTGTGTTTTCTTTGTTAATTCAATTAGATTTTAAATATTCAATTTTTGTAAAATTTTTCCTCAAAATGTTGTTTTTGTTTATGTATCAATTTGTTGAGTTACGATCCCCTCGCCAGATTTCAAACGCCACGCTGCGAGCACGCCACGCACGCAAGCTGCAAGCACGCCAATTTCGCCAAATGTGGTTGAAGCACCAACAAGATCCATGATTAGAAACAGGAGAGTGGGCTAAGAAGAGGAGTTGAATTAGATAAATTTATCCCCTCTTTAACTCATACGTACTAAATTTCAATATAAAATGAAAAACTCACCTTATACTTATGTACTGTATATTATCCTTTAAAACATAAGAATTATATACAGAATTATAAAAATTGATCAATTGTTGACTTTCTACAATTTTTCTAAGAAGCTCATTGATAAATTGTTCGTAATCATAATGTTTTTTAAAAGTCATCGGAGCGGTGTTTTACTCCACGTTTCAACACTTTCAATGCAATTCAGAGGCTGAGAAATGTTTAACTGCGTTGCAGCATTGCGCTGACTCATTTTTGGTAACCTGTCATAACGATTTAAAATTTCGATCTTTTGTTTTAATGTTAAATCGTTTCCCTTTCTGTCTTCCATATCGACAAGCTGCATGTAAGCGAGCAAGGCATAAAATGTAAACACGCTCCTTCTCAGTTCCTATAACAATGTTTTGCCTTCTGCTTATCTGACAACCAATTACCACCAGCAGGGTGTGAGTATTTCTAAAAATTTCCAGGAACGTGTAATTTCCCACTCATTTAATCATTCCCCATTTCCCTAGGTGGAAGAGGGAGAATTCTTGGAAATTCAAACAGTAGCGAAGGGAAAGAAAAGAATGGGTTCCTTCTGAATACATTGTGAATATTCCTTTGCCAGTTAAAATGAGGTTCGAAAACTGATAACATTAACCGATGTAACGATCACATTAAGAGTTAATTTTAACATACAAATGAATAGAGAAAATCGGGAAGTGATTTCGATAACAATAAGTGATTGATAACATTAACCGAGATCATATTAAGCGAAGTCCAGTGTATTTCCTTCTACTGATACAACTTTCTTCTTTTGAGATTCTTATAGATATAATTCCTTAGTTTGGATTTAGATGGACGAGTAAATTAATTGTTTATGAATAGAAAATCCATCACAATTCATTTAAAGATATTTGTTGAAAAAAATTAAAGCATACATCAATATAAAATTTCCAAATTTTAATGGTTTCTTCGCCCCCCCCCAAAAAAAAAATCATTAGTTTTAAGCTGCTAATTCATGAAAAATTTTCTACCTTTGGTTAACGTAGCTATTTAACCCTTTAAAGCTCATGATTAAAAATTCTTTCAGATTTAACGGAATTAGGTTAGGATTAGGTTATAAACATTGTGTGTGAAGTTTATAAATAGGAACCATATGAAAATAAATTTTACATTCCCTTGGAGGTGGGAAATGAAAGAAAGAGTTCTTTTAAATTAATTATATTGGAAGAACAATGTATAATTATCATCAAAAATGATGTAACAAATAGATAACTACACAATTCTTCAGGGTAGGTGTTTTTATTTGAAGTCATAAGGTTTGGTTTGGTTTATAGTGCTACGGTCTACTTTTTGCAACACGAGGGCTAATGAGACCAGGACCTACAGCTTAAAGCCGATTCCGAACGGCTACGAACATCCATGCTATAATGGGTTTCGAACCCACGACTTCCGGCACCTAAGGTCAGCACCCTAACAATCGGCCATCTTTCGGCTTGAAGTCATAAGGAGAAATATCAAATTCGAGATTTTTCATGTAAAGCAATTTTAAACTACTATATTTCAATGGGAAATATAAATTATGCAAAATTCTATTATCTATTACTACATCAAAGAGTCAGTAACACAGAAAATCGATAAAAATGTTTTTAAAAAAGAGAGAAAAAAGTCTTAATAGGTGGTTTCGTTGTGAAACCACTGCCCGTTAAAGGGTTTAATCAATTTCTTCGGAAACTATGTTATCTTACAGTATTAACCCTCCGAGTGGAACACACCGATTAAAAAAAGTCTCCAAAAATACACTAAAGGTTTATTGTGCCAATGGCCAAAGCGTTCTATGATTTTTTACTTCCCCCTTTGTCGTCTAGAATGGAATACGAAAAACCCAACCTCATTATTGTCCCTTTACTTCCGGTTATAAATAGATATATAAATAGATATTATAGATTGTTAATTTTAAATACACATAAAGCTCGTCAAGTCTCGAAGATCATCCCATAAGAAATAATGGATTCTAAAAGTACAGATAAAAATATTCTTTAAGAGAATTATTTATATTTTTTTGCGAAAGTTATCCAAGATATTAAAGTGGTGCTATTAGAGATACATCTGTTACCTCAAATGAAATACTTCGAAATAGAGATTTACAAAGCCATGAAAAGCTACTAGCGTCTTTGTGTCTCAAGTGGTAGAGATGCATCCCTCAATAAATGTCAGTCAAAGAGGGATGCACTTTCTAAACAATCGACCTGACCCTCTTACCTGAAACACTGTCAGAAATGTACATTACATCCATTTTCAGAACGTTTTTGGAGGTCATCGGTTTGGCGGAATTGTACGTGCGAACCATTTAGAGGGTTAAAGTTTCTTGTACACTTAAAAACTAAAAGCATAGTAAACAAAATATAATGAAACTAAAAACTGAAAACATAGTTTGCCTTACTGTAAATTTAAAGTCTTTATACTTCATTTAGATAGGAATTAAATGAAAAATATCAAACTGACTATCACTTCACTAGTACGTTTCACTACATACATTAAAAGTAGTTCAACTTCAGTTTATACTAATTATATCTCTTTAGTTTCTACATGAACAGCATAACCTTTTCTCAAATAGACAAAAACGATACTCGTAACTTTCGCATCTTAAATTTTTATGTTTCCTTTAATTAAAGGACTAAATCTTTAATTTAAACATTCCCTTCCCAGTGGAAGAAGGATTTTCTTTTTCTGAATTCCTGCACAAAGGTTATTATGAGGAAAATTAACATCCAAACATTCTTTCCTTAGAGAAGAACAGGATTATCATCCCTAACTAATGTTTTCTCTGCAGGAAATTCTCCTTAGAAATTCGGGTTTTAATGTTATCTACAGCTGACGTCAATTGGCGGATTATTAAATGCTGCCCAGATATTCCTAGAAGCTCATCGTGTTTTAAAAGAACGATAGAGATTTATGGGGCTGGAGTTACAGGCTTCACTTAAACGTGCAGTGCATATATTCTGCTGCTATCCAACTCAAAGGCGTCTCGTTATTTAGATAAATGGTAAGGGGTTTGTTTAGGAACACATAAGAAAAGTATAGAGCTATTGAGGAGTAATTTAAAGCAGCACTTATATCTTTTGTGCATAACATAAATACGATATCTGAGAAAAATCATAACTGTATGTATATATTTGTATAACACACACACACACGTTTTAATCAACTTAATTATAACTACATTCTAAAAAAAGTTCAGGTCTTTCTATCAGTAAAATTACAAATTAATTTCTGCTTAGATTAATTAATATTAAATAACTGTTAAGTGTCGTGTAACTTTCATCAAATTTAGGTATTTACCTGTGATCAATTTATAGTGGTTATTATTTAGTTAATCTATTACTAGATTTGTTTGTATTGCTTTGTATAGATTATTTAAGTTTTAAATTCAACACAGGTTTTGAAAGACTATAGACTAATTTTTAAAAACTAAATAAGCTAATTAAATGTTACTAAAATCAAATATTACCCACTTAAAATAAACCCATACAAGGTTGATAGTTTTAAATAAAAATAAGAAAATTTATTGTTATATGTATGTACAATAATTTGATTCAGACTTCAAAGATTTGCCTTTTGAAATTTTCTATTATGTAATCTTATCCAAAATTCAACATTAAACACTAAAACATTTATGTAAAAAAGAAGAGATAGGACCTAATTCCAAATTCAAATTTTTTTTAACAAAAACCTTTGTGGATCTGCAAAGGGGTGTGCATCGGCAGAGCTGTGCAAGGGCGGTACTCTGGTCGAGAGTACTTCAGACTTGGAGTTGGTGGAAGGATATAGACACCTTTGAGTGTACTCTCGATTGGTGGGATGGCAATGCAGAATTCAGTTTCACCACTGGTCTTTGGGCCTTCTAAATACTTGGTTCTGAGAAGCTGCAGCTTCGTAACACTTCTGGTCACTTTGCGATAGTCCTTCTCGTTATCTTTTTGGAGTCTCTCTTGGACCTAACTCTTCCTTTGGTCACCGAACTCTGCTCTATAAATCCCGAACTCTGCTCTCCAACTCCCGAACTCCAACTCTGTTTTCTCTTTTCTTTTTTTTAATGTTATTTTCATCTCCTGCCTTTCTCCCTATTTTTACTCCAATTAGCAGAGCTGTACATATTAATTGATCCCCCTTTCCCTCCTTTAAATCACAACCATGGGGAAAACCTTACCCCTTCAAATTAAGCACTATCCCTTACAGATTCATAAATGATTCCACAAAGGTACATTCTAATTTAGTATCATTAACGGAGACATGATTCTAATCTTGGACTAGGATCAGAACCCCGCCCGAGAATCCCGCACACGACGAATCCATTCAATTAATTTTTATAGGTTCTCTCTCCTTTACAAAAGATGTGATGAGGACAGATTTAGATCCCAAGCATGTCACTTCCCGTTATTTTTATATTAATTATATTAATTAGAATGATCTAAATTGCCTTACCCCATTAAGGTACTTAGTTTCACTTCAAAGCCTCTCCATGGGATTAATCTTAAGATTAATCTTAACACATTGAATCACTGTTTCCTTTGAAAAAGAAAACAGTGAATCAATGTATCAAGGCCACACCGTACTATAACAAAGCATTTTGGCAGGATAACGGCAAAAAAGGATAGCTCAATAAAGGATAGTTGAATAAACTCAATATTTCATTTCCAAATTTTGTTCTTTTTTCACAGTCTAACAATTCCAATAAATGTAGGGTTGATTCCCATTAAGCGCACACACATATATTTTATATATGTAATAAGACGGACTTCACGATGGGTGGTTGCAGTCAGGGCCTATAAAAATGACACCGTTTTAGTAAAAGATCATTATTAACATCATGTTGGAGAACAGGTTCCCATTTCATTACATTGAGAGGACAAACTGAGGGGTCAGCTAACATGAAGTTATTAGTAAAAGGCCTATAACACCTGGGTCAACATCTCAGTCAAAATCTGTGGGAAAATCTCTAGGAAAATCTGCTTCCGATAGCGTGCATTTCCTTTTTGTTTGGAAATTTCCTAAATTGTCCGCCAGAGCAATGTAGAATTATAATTAGTTAGACACCTTCTCTGAGGCCGTAAACTGTAGTCCCAGAGGTCAATTTAGGTTAGGGGTTAAAAAGGGGAAAGCAAAAGTACGGGGAATTTTTACCCTTGACTTAAGATTTCAAACCACTGAGAATTTTCTCGGGCTGTCTTTGGGATTTTATACAAGATAGTTATATTAGCTTTCCGATCTGGTTTTCATTCATTCCATTCATTCCATTCCATTCCTTCCATTCATTCCAGTCATTCATTCATTCATTCCATCCATCCTTTCATTCATTCATTCATTCATTCATTCAATTCCTTCCTTCCATTCATTCCATTGATTCATTCTTCATTTCATTATTCCATTCAGTCATTCATTCCATTTATTCATTCATTCATTCCATTATTCCATTCATTCATTCCATTCATTCATTCATTCATTCCATTCATTCATTCATTCATTCATTCATTCATTCATTCATTCCATTCATTCATTCATTCATTCCATTCATTCATTCATTCAATTATTCCATTCCATTCCACTCACTTACTTACTCACTCACACACACACACAATATATAATGTAAAAATTTAAATACTTTAATTTCAGAATTAAAATTACTAACTCCTATGTTAAATAACCACCAAGTCCGCGATTTCTCTCTTTCTACTAGTATCTTGGCGTTAAACTCTTTGTAATAGATAAAATCTCCTTTCTCTTGGCGAAACAAATTCGCCAACCTACTTTTTGTGAACTAAGATTTCTAAAATTATACAGTTTGAATTACTTCCTCACTCTGGTAACGACCCTAAGGTTATAAGAAGTCACATGGAGAATTGTGAGAGTTGATTGGTGGAGATGACCAAATAAATATGTTGCTAGTTATTCTTTGAAAAACACAACTTGAATTGTTGCGGGAAAAATCACAATGGTAAGAAAGGGATTTTTTTATAACTGTAGGAAAATATACGTGTATTTAAAATATTTTTATAAGACTAAATGTGTATAAATACATACTATTGTGTATATCTATGTTAATGGGTGTCTTTACCCATTACAAACTTTGACTAATACCCATGCTAGATTTACTACTGTCGTTATACTGAGAAGGTAAAAAGCAAAATGTATAAAAAGAGTAGCAAGACTACTGAAAATTTATATTGCACTTATTATCTTAGGTGGGTACCGAGTAAATACCAAATTTACTTATCTTATTTTTTGTTCGATTCCGTAAATTAGAGGTCTAAATATTTATTTTAAACAATCCCTGGTAAGTGAAGTGAAAAGATTGAGTTTCTTTTACTGAATTCCTGTAGAAATTATGAGAAGGCTAATAATTAAACATCCTTTTCTGCAATAATAACAGGATCACTATCTCTAACTAATGTTTCATCCGTGAAATCTTCCTCGAAATTCGGCCCGAATGTCGTGTACAGCTGACGTCAAAGTGGTGAATTATTAAATGCTACCCAAATGTTCCAGATAGGTCATCTCGTTTTAAAAGAACATTAGGGGTTTATGGGGTTGATGTTACAGACTTCACTTAAATTTGCAGTGCATTTATTCTATTGTTATCCAACTCAAAGACAGTTTGTTATCTAAGGGAAGACTAAAGAGTTGGTTTTCAAACTACTACGAAAGGGAGAGGAAGTTCCAGCTATTAAGAAGTATTTTTAAGCAGCACTTATATCATTCACTCACAATATAATATTTGAGTAAGTAACTACTGTTATGGAAAGAGCAGATTTACAATATGTATACATTTGTCTGCATTAAATTATAGAAATGAAGAAAACTAAAAGCAGAATCTTAGACTTAAAAACCAAAATGAACCAAATTTCAAATAAGAGTGAAAAAAAGTAATAGTATAGATATTGTGCTAAACAGATTTTTAAAGCAAGAAAAGTAATTAAAATATTTAGAATATTTTATAATTTAAACTCTCTCTCTGTAAATATATATATATATATATATATATATATATATATATATATATATATATATATATGCATATCCCCTATATAATAATAGCCTAAGTTGTCTGTCCATCTGTCTGAAAATTTATGAAGCGGTTGTGCCTGGAATGGATACAGGAATCCATGTTGGATTTTTTATGAGTTAGGGTTAGCAAAATCCAAAGCGAGTTCGAAATCCCCCATCCCCCCTTTTCGAGCGTTTAATGCTATTATTTCAAGCCTTATTCTCACCCTTATTGTATACTACATTTATTCTTGATAGGATGGCGAGGGGTGAGCGTAATATTTAAAATTCTGGACTGTTTTTACTCGACCCTCATATACTCTAATTAGTTCCTTCACCAGGTGTAGCCGTGGCACGTTCGGTAGAATGTCTGCCCATTTGATCACGTACTTCTCGGTTTGACGGTTCTGACCCCAATGCAGCCAAATTTTTCTAAATGTCTGATTAATTTAATATTTTCTGCTTTTTCTTTTAAACTCTTATTCCTAAAGTTGTTTTATTATTTTTAAAATAAATTTTTACTACTTTTTCAACTTTTTAAGATTTTTATTATTTTTATTTTATTAAATTCACGTACTGTTGCACGGATGTCCCCGGCCACAAACATTTCATGTTTTGTATCCTCAAACTTTCTTCTCGTAATGTAATAGTAACCTAAGTTATCCGTCCGTCTGTCCTCGAATTTATGAAGCGGTTGGACCTGGAATGGATAGAGCCTCCATATTGGATTTTTGATGAGTTAGGGTTAGCAAAATTCAAAGCGAGTAAAGTTTATCTTTTCCTAAACTATAGATCCGATTCCAAAATAAATTGGTATGAATAAGCTTCGTATCACAGAGAAAAATACTGTCATCTTTAAAACGTTTGAAATTTACCCCGTTCCCTTTTTCGAGCTTTTAATGCCATTATATCCAGCCCCATTTTAAGAGAAGGTGATTAAATTTTTTAATTTATCACATAATAAATAGGTAAAAATAACTATTTCTACCATTCCTTTAACCGTCTCATTTAATCATTTCTTTATTTAAATTACTTAAAAATCGTCTGAATTATTTCCATACTTTTTATCACTAAACTTAGTTATTACGTAAATAATTTTCTCTTTTACATTTGGTTTAAATAATAGATTAGGTAATATGTGATCATTTTAATCGATTATTTTTGTTGAAAGATAATTCTCAGCCAAAAAACAAGACCATATTTTACCTTCCTCATAGGGTACTTTACAATTCTTGAAAATTAAAAATTTTACTGATCCCGTCATATGACGGGCTATAAGCTCGTGTGTATGTAATTTTTATGTATATAAGATTCTGGTTTAGTCTCCTGTTTTGCTATACGAGGGACAACATAACCAGGACTTAATGCTCAAAACCGATTTCGAACGTCTACAAACATCCGTGCCACTAGATGGCGGTAATAGAACTCAGGAACTCCGGTACGGAAGAATAGTGATATACCCTAATGGTTCGGTGTGTACGAGTATATTTCTGTACATATATATATATGTAATATATCAAGATTTTTTCACTTTAATATCTCTTTAAAAGCCTTTTCTCTCCCATTCTAATTCCTTAAAATCTATTTTCCCAGCTACAAAATATCTTAATCAAAGGACTGTCCTCGACTTAAAATTCCTTCAACACTTTTCCCAAAGTTTTCTGTGCAATAGATGTAAATTTTCTGTCCATTCAACACATTTTTCAGCTATCGCCGGCAAATGGCTCAGTTTTTCCCATGACCTAACAGCTAAATTCGATTACTAAGTTTCTTGTCCATTGGGAAAATTTTATCTGTCTCTCTCTGGGTATACTTCTGTTCGAGCAAAGTATTTTTCGTATCATTCTTTTGTCTGCCGTTGACTGGCAAAGATGTCTGTTCAGCATCTCCTTAAAATTGTGCTTCTCTTCAATGTGGCCTAACTGCAAAATTAATTAATCTAGTTGCATAGGCTTCTAGTTGCCCAATAGCCCGGCAAATAAAAAGAACAGGGGCAATAAACAAATGCAACCGACTTTTTAGAATTTCTGGATTACATATATTTATATATATGTAATATTAAAATCCACTATTTATGTGTGTTTTAATATTAATTTAATAATTTGTTTCATAAATTATGTTATTGGGATTTGCACGGTAATTCTGATTTTTCCCTCCAGACACCCTATACACTTAATCCGAGCTCTGTCTGTACTTCTTTAACCAATAGTAAATGCGTTCTGTTTAGACATGAGTACTTTTTTTTATCATATGATTAAATATGTACTTAGAGAATATTCATAGTCTTTTTACCTGAGAAATCCTTTCTAAAAAGTGTGTGTGCAAGATGTTCAAATATTTGCCTGTTGTATTGATTGAGGTTTCGTCACCAGAAATAAAATGTGTTGTTCTTATTTGATGAATCTCGCCCATCTCATATATATATATATATATATATATATATATATATATATATATATATATATATATATATATATATATATATATATATATATATATATATATATATATATATATATATATATATATATATATATATATTTAATAGACACATCTGATAAAAGAATATTTTAAATACACAGATATTTTCCTGCAATGATTAATTTTTACTTTTTTTCCATTAATGTTTACCATAATAATTTAAATTGTGTAATGAGAAAAGTAAACATGAAAAAATGTATTTATTTAAAAAAATTAAATCATGTAATTGTTTTCATTTGCAACATGTTCGGGAGAAGAAATCTTTAAATCCAACTTAAGCAGTGGAGATTTTTTTACCATTATATATATATATATATATATATATATATATATAATAGACACATCTGATAAAAGAATATTTTAAATACACAGATATTTTCCTGCAATGATTAATTTTTACTTTTTTTCCATTAATGTTTACCATAATAATTTAAATTGTGTAATGAGAAAAGTAAACATGAAAAAATGTATTTATTTAAAAAAATTAAATCATGTAATTGTTTTCATTTGCAACATCTTCGGGAGAAGAAATCTTTAAATCCAACTTAAGCAGTGGAGATTTTTTTACCATTAGTTGACATAGAACTAATTGAATCCAATTCTTTGAAATTCAAGTTATCTTAAACGATTAAAACCTCTGGAACTCTTGAAACTATGATTTTAAGTAAGATTTTTTAATAAAAAGTTAGAGTGCAATTTAAATTTCAGGTACAAAATAAAAGAAAATTTCAGACTAACTACCAATTCACTTATACTTTTAACAACATACATTAAAACAGTTTAATTTCATTTAATAAAGTGTTAATGCCTTTAGTTACTTTTTGAATAAAATAAGACTTCACCACATAGGAAAATAAAAATGAACTTCATAATTTTTGCCTCTTTTTCTTTCAGCTAATTATTGAATTAAATCTTTAAATTAAAGTCTTCTTTATAAGTGAAAGAATATTTCCCCCTAAAATCCACAGAAAGGTAATTATGATGAACGTTAACATCCTAACTTCCCTTACTTCTTGAATAACAGGATTATCATCTCTAACTAATGTTTTCTTCGTAAAATTCCATGCTTTAGGTCTTAATGTTACCTACAGCTGACGGCAACGGGTGGATTATTAAATGTCACTTACTAATGTTAAAAGTTAGGTATAGTAGGAAGCTGATAGCATCTTTTTTTAAAGAAAGTTAGAAATTTATGGGCTGATCTTATAGACTTTATTTAAATATGCACAGCATTTATTTCGTTGTTATCTTACTCAAACGTTACTCGTTATATAAGGTAAAGGTAAAGGGTTTGTTTGTGAAATGTTAGAAAGAGGTTTAGAAGTTATATCTATTATTTTTAAATTTACGGACCGAGCCAATTTGACTCATTAATAACTTAATCACTATATATATATATATATATATATATATATATATATATATATATATATATATATATATATATAAACTTTAATATCACTTTTCAAAAGCATGCGTTGGTTTTTAGTTAAGTAATAAAATATATATAAACTTTAATTCTCTTTCCCGCAGACCCCTTCATTTCGCATTAACAAATGTGGTATACCTACTTTTACGGTTGTGAGCCAATTTGACTCATAGAATGGTTTAACAGTTAATAGCATAACAAGATATTTACTGGCCATATCAGGCCTGAGCAACAGTCAAGATTTTATTTTCCAACTGTTTGAAGAGCTAAGAAGTAAATATAGAGCAGTCGTCGAGAACACTTCCATTCCAATGACAGAAATTCGTGCTACTGACGCACGGAAGAAATGTCAAGTTCAACAATCATGCAAAAGAAACAGATGTAGAAACCATTGTGCTAAATGTAATAGAAATGTATGTGGAAAATTTGTTTCAAAAAGAGATTTTATATGCAAAAAATTTTTTCATGAATTTTTTGATAATGAACATTTTATTTAAATTAATTTGGAAGTATTTTCTTTGCAAAAACTTCAATTTTCCTGTAGGAGTCAAATTGGTTCACTTGAGTAAAAATAGGCATATCATCAACACCCGTAAATCTAGTGTTAAGATGTATTTAGCGACATGTATAGCTTCTGTATACAGTTTAATTATGATATTTAAATAAATGACAAATTTTTGCCAGAAATATTTATAATATGAACAAATTTGTGACTGTATATGTATGTAAGAAATCTCATAAAAATAATTCTTCAGCGATCACACTTGTAAATAGTCCATATTTTTTCGTTGTCATGTATTGGAAACACAGTTTTACTGCAGACATATCTTGAAAGGAAACCCCCTGGCGTACTAAGACCAGGCATATACTTATCCAAAATCCATTATTTTATTTTAAACTCGAAGAAATTATGGACACGTCTGGCACAGGCAAACACAATCATGCATCCGTTGAATTTTGAAAATGCACTCCTTGGAATAATCACGCGGATAATTTAACATGACAATGATACATAAAACGGATCTTCTGTGGCTTGTCAAACAATCGGGGTGGCAAAACTGCGTGCAACGGCATAGAGGTGGCAAAGATCCTCAGCTTTTCTTAGATAATTGATAGTTGGTTTAGGAAAGTGAAAGAAAGGCTCCTATGTAGAAGTTATGAATTCAGGCTTTAGCTTTGTGAAAGCATAATTTAAAAATACTCCCCTCTTTGTTTATATTACTAAATCAAATAATTACAGCAATTTTGTTTTATTTTTACACCTTCGCTAGAAGAAATTTTTAAATCGATGTTGCTAATCCGTGGGTATTTTTCTACCTTTTGTTAATATCGATGTAAGTGAATCCAATACTTCAGAATGTATATCATCTTAATATATTAAAATATCTAGCACTGATAAAAGAATAAAAAAAGTAAGCAAGACGCTTTAATGAAAATTGATACTGCGATTTTAATCTCAGTTACGTAGAAAACAAATTGTTAAATTCAAACTGACTATCATTCTACTAACACTTTTAAATTCATACATTAAATAAGTTTAATTTCAGTTTACAAAGTTTTAAATCCTTTAGTTACAATATGATTAAGGTAGTCTTTTCTCAAATAGACATAAAAAAGGAATTTGTAATTTCCCCACTTAAAATTTTTGTTTCCGTTAATTAACGGACTAAATTTTTATTTTAACAGTGAATATATATGTTTCTTTTCCTGGAACCTTGAAGTGTTGTAGTTATGAGGAAATTTAACATCCAAATTTTTTCTTCTGGGTAAATAACAGGATTATCAACCTTAACTAATGTTATCTTCATGAATTTTTCCCACGAAATTCGGGCTTTAATGTTATCTATAGCTGACGTCAATAG
>CM063506.1:45949908-45989908 GCA_032207245.1 Pardosa pseudoannulata
CATTTGGATGGACACTTTATGATTTTTCGAACAGCGTATATAAATTTACTTTCTGCAGGTGTATAGAATGAAATCACGACAAAGTGATTTATATAGAGGAGTACCCAGGGGGGGGGGTTCAAAGAGACATATGCACCTGTAAGGTTTTTTCTTGAAACTGAAAAAAGAAATTTAAAATTTTGTCTTCCTTTTTTTAAGTTTAGAAATATTTTCTAATTTTTATAACTGGGTAATAATTATATTAGTTCATTTATAGTTTTACAAAGGAGAAATTAGATTGATATAATGTACTCTTTAGTTTTTACATGATGATACTAAATTAAAGATGATACTAGACTGAACATGATGATACTAAATTATAGGCGCCTATATGATAGAATTTAGGAAGAGGGGGTCTGAAATAAAAAATGTGTGTATGCTTGAGCTGTATTTGTATATTTAAGTGTTAAATTTAGTTTAAAGTACTGAGTTTACAAAATGGGGTAACTCAAGCTCCTTCTCAACTTTTCATATGGCTGACCTTGTTAGACAATATGCACCCCCCAAAAAATTAATTTCTGGGTACGCTACTTGCTTTATTTATTATAAAACTTCATTTTACAGTACTTACAAATATATAAAATTATATAAAATATATAAATAAAACTTATTTAGTATTACATGTAATGTAATACTAAATAATTTTCTTTATAAATGATATCCTAAGATGTTTAAAACGATAGTTGATCGCTAGAATGACGAGCTGCAGTATTCAAATTTATTTAAACTTTATATTTATTTCATTCTGTGCAGTCCTCAATAACTTCAGATTTAAGATACACATCGACATGCAGTTGACAGAAAAATCTCGGGCATTAAAAGGATAAAATCTTATTCAAAACAGCCTTTTTTAGACTTATATTAAAACAATAGGTTCTGTTTATTTGAAGAATTTTAAAACGATAGTTGATCGCTAACGTGACGAGCTGCAGTATTCAAATTTATTTAAACTTCATATTTATTTCATTCTGTGCAGTCCTCAATACGATATGTAGTCGGCAGTAAAAACTCAGAAATTAAAAGGATAATTAAAAGGATAAAATATTAATCAAAACAGCCTTTTTTAGACTCGTATTAAAATATGAGATTCTGTTTCTTTGAAGAATTAAGTTTTTACAGGCATCTTAACACTTCAGCACTGAAAAGATTTAGTCTTTTATTTTCTAGTAGGATACATTTTAAATGACATAAACGCTTGTAAAAATAATGTTACATTGGCCTAGTGTTTGAGAAAGAAGAAATTAAAACACATGGACAAATATGTCTTGATTAAATAATTTTATACAATTAAATACCTAAGGAATACAATTGGAAAACAACTTATCATTTGTAGATATCGAAGACTGCTCTCGAGTCGGCTCCGGCCCTAAAAAACAATATGGCGTTGATTTTCTTCTTTCTCGTGCAGCTTCAAAAATATCTATTCCGCAAGTAGCGGATACCAGCAGTGTTCACCCTCTTCTCTCCTTTGGTAACAACCTTGTCCCCTGAAAAAAATCTGAGAAAAAACAGGGGTCCACTCCCGAACGGAGGGGTCAGAATCCCGAAAAACCAACGGGCCCTTCTATTGTTGGGAGAAGTCTGAAGTTAATTCTAGTTCATACCGGTTCTGTACTGTACGTCATTGACGATGGCTCACGAGAAGGGGTAAAAAATCTGAACCGAATGTAACTTATTGTTACAACGCTAAATAACGTTTCGTTATAAGCAATAACTTCCATCTTCCGTTCCCATAAGCCCCATTTTGATGTTAGTAATGTAGTACATTGGTTGGTTAGGAGCACTAAGGTCTACATTTTGCAACACGAGGGCTAATGAGACCGGGACCTACTGCTTAAAGCCGATTCCTAACGGCTACGAATATTCATGGCACAGTGGGATTCGCACTCATAGGTGAGTGCCCCAACCAGTAGGCCATCGTTCAGCTGTGGTGTAGTAGAAGTAGTAGTGTTTTGGACTCCCCTATTCTTAAAAGCCAAAAATAATAATTTTTTTAGGCCTTCACTTGATGAGATTTTCATCACGGTGTAATTACTTAAAATACACTCCTAAAATTGAGTTATGTTTTAAAACTCAATATTCCCGTTAACAACATAACACCCTAAGTACATATTTTATTTTCACACTTTTTAATGTTACATCATAACTTAACCCCTTAAAACACGAGTTTGGTTTAGAAAAATTTATAAAATATGACATATTTTCTTCACAGAAAAGGGATATATAGGTACAATGTAAGTTATTTTTTTGCAATTTCAGTTTTGGGGGTGACTAGGGAGCTTGGAAGGAGTAAAATGTATATAAAAAATTGTTATACAAACAAAGTGTAAACGATTTTATTACATGTTTAATTTGAATTTCGCCCGTGTCAGACATGGGCAAATGCGTTAAGGGGTTAATATAAAATAACATGCCTAAACGTCTTATTAAAAATTTTTAATACCGAAGTCTTACTTTAAATGGAATACTTTACATGGCATACACCTTTTTTACTGTTTAATATTTTGTCTAACTCAATTTAATGGAATAACTATTTTAACGAATTCAAAATTATAATAGAGCAGTTATTAAATTAAGGTCGTTCAGTTCCAAATTTTGATTGTGTATCACTCCGCGTTTTAGACCTCCACTAACATTATAAGGGAACAATTATCAAAAGTTTCTGTAAGTCTTACACAATACAGCTGTTCTAGGTTTACTTTATTAATGATCTATCTTAACTTAATTTACTATTCAAAATAACTCTTCTAGAAAGGCTTTTAGTAATTAAAACTTTATCACAGAGGACTTAGCTGAACTTTGCGATCAAAACTTTTCGAGTAAATAAAGATAATTAATTTTCATCTTTTAAAAACATAAATGTACTTTTCTCCGTGTTATCCAATTATCTGCTCTAATTTCGCTTAATGGATTTTCCTCGGAAATGTTGACAAAGGATAAACTATTAATATTTAATTAATACGTGTACCGAACAGGCTTCTGTGTGAAGCAGATTAAGTTTCAAAGCTATGAGCTTCAGGGAAAAGTTATAAATACACATATATAGCAGTTTACTAAGAAAAGTGTTGATATTTTGTCTTGGCACCTAAAAGTTTAATCGCTTGCCGAACTGATAAATTATCGATTTTAAATTTAGTTGTTTTTATACTATAGATATAAGATTTCTGTGCGTTTGTTCTTATGAAAATACTAAACGATGGCTATAATCAGGGTTGCCAACCTCCAACCAATGGAATCAGGAATCAGCATTGATGAACCTACCCCCCCTCCCCAGTACTTTTCACCATCTCATAAAAAAATATTAAAAAAAAAACACGAAAAATATAAAAATTTTAAGCAATTTACAGTGCACCAGATGAAAAATATATAATTTTCAAAATTAAGAATTTAAAACTTAGCAAATAATTTTCAATTTTAACCTTCACGAAACTTAGTAATACAGTATACCTTAGTATACCTAAAGTTACGTTTTTATGTAGACAAATATTTTTTTTATTACATATAAGCTAATCTTTTTTTTTTTAAACTTCAATATGATGTTAAAATAAAAACTAAATTTTTCTTTCAGTTAAAGTTTTGACATAATCTTAACAATTGCATATTACTTAATCAAAATTTTCGATTTTTCCGTAATTTTTGCAGCAACGTCCGTAATTAAGTAATCATTAGCTAAAATGCGGAATAATTCCGCAGAATCCGGAATCGTTGGTAACTCTGGGCTATAGTAAACTAAGCAAAACATATTCCTTTTTTCTTTCTAGATTTCTAGAGCTATTTTGAAGACCCCTTTTGTTCAGAACATTAACGACCAAATTCAGCTGAACTGGGTCTATAACCTTATCTGGAGTTCTCAGGTAACTGGGACTGTAACTGACCCCTAGTTATAAAAAGCATAGAATTTTGCGACTCGGGGCTTTTCGACATTTTTTACGTAGGTGTTTTGACCTCGTGGAGGCTTCCGCGACTTTTAACCGGAGCCAGATTTTTAGCAATTACATTCGGGAGACTCGTAAGGTCCGCTCACATAAGGAACGGCAGGGTCTCGGACACCGGACGGGGGATAGATTGGGTTCGAGTTGCACCCTGGAAAAGCCTCCCGTGAGAATATTTAAGCCATCGTGTGAGAATATTTAATTCTGTTTTGCGACTGTGATCCCCATAGATATGTTATCTAAGTAACAATCCATTACATTTCGAAATGTTCTGGGGTATTAGAATCCCTTTGTATATAAAGAGTATTTACTCCAGAAATAATAGAAGTGATTTCCAATTCTGTTATGTCTGTGATCCTTCTTCACGCTGCCTCATGACTCAAGAACACTGAAGGCTTCACACTATCTTCTTTAATAATGATACTCCTGCTAGTAAAACTAAATATTCTGGAAGATGGCTAAATTGGTATTGCTCTTTTGCACCCAAGTTTATGGATTCGATTTGGTTTGGTTTGGAGTGCTACGGTTTACTTTTTGCAACACGAGGGCTAATGAAACCGGGACCTACAGCTTAAAGCCGATTCCGAACGGCTACGAACATCCCTGCCATTGTGGTATTCGAACCCACGAACTGCGGTACTGAAGGCTAGCACCCTAACCAATCGGCCATCGTTCGGCTTTATGGATTCGAATCACACTAATAATATGAATCGTTGTAGCCGTTCGAAATTGGCTTTAAACAGTAGGTCCCAGTCAATAGCCCTAATGTAGTAACAGCTCATCATAGGTTCTAAACAAACCAACCTAACCTTACTAAAAGTATAATTAGTAAGTTCTACCATTGAAAAGCTAGCGTTGAAAGATTTATCGAAACAAACTAGGCATGACTTGATACAGTAAAAAAAGTAAATTTTTCTACGGGTTTTGAGAAACTCGATTTTTATAATAAGCAAGGAAATTGTATTGAATTTAAAACTGTTCGTGATGTATTTTCATATATACATTTTTGAATGTAAATATAATTCTTTAATCAGCATAACTTTAAAAAGAAATAATAAAAATTTTGACGTAAATAGTTTTTGCATTATGTCACATAATCAACAGGTTTAATAAAAGAAATATTTCAATTCAAGCCGCACACCGATAAGAATATTGCACTCATATGTTAACATCGAACTAAAGGCATTTAATACATCTGCACTCATTCACTTTAACCCTTTAAAGAGCCATTTTTTCTAGTAACGTTATGTCAAAATATTTTTGGTAGTGAGATTAATTTATAGAAAGAAATTCATTTATCTTATTTAAAATAAATTTTATTTTAAAGACTTTTTTTTGGGAGGAAAGTATATTTAATAATAGAAGGTAAAATAGCTTTCCATTGGCACTTAAAAATCAATGAAATTGGTGGGAATTATACTTTCAACGACCTTATAAAGAATTAAGATGCCCTTATTATTTCAATTATTCATGGGCTCAGCCATTTCACGAGTTGAAAATTTTATATTTCTAGCTCATTAAGTCAAAAATCAAAAATATATAACATTTTGTAATATCTTCCCTTCTTAAAAGTAACGAAATTACTAACAAAACGTATAACACAGTTATGGTTATTAATGTTTTTAGAAATTATTTTTGTATTTTATGAATGTTTGGATTACGACCACTGTCCAATCCATTTGAAATTTATGAAGTATTTACATTTAAACTCGCATTTACAATGTGAGAATTAAATTGCATTACAGTGCGAGAAATTTGACACCCAGTTATATGTCTTTACATATCATAAACAAGAAAATGAAGCCTTATAAATAACATGCAAAGCGCTCGAAGCATTTTACAAGAATATTTTATAATACGCCTCAATTCTTTTATAAAATAGGTTGTTGTTTTTCTCATACCACTTAGATAAACCAAGCACGATTGAACCTGCAGGCTCTCGTATTAAGACCAAGGTGTTCGCCTTTCGTTTTATTGAGCGCCATTAAGGTGAAGGAACTACACTTCGTTCAAGTAGGTCCTCGTAATTTTGAAGCAGGAACCAAGTAGAGGACCCATAGACTTGGTGTGCCATCCCCAGAGGTATTGATTGAGAACTTGGAGGACATTGTGACCACAAACCTATTTGACGTGCCCCAATCAACTTTAACAAACATGGCGGATCTTAGGTCTGCTCGGGCTCCGAATCAGCAACCTGTCAGTCGTGAGATCGTTGTCTTTGTAAACTGAGCTATCGCGGCTCAGTCAGTTAGCTGCTACTGCGGCGAATATTTGCTATTACTGACTATTAAAAAAATTTGATTTTACGACTTTTAAACAGACATTTTGTAATGGAATTTAAGATCATTATAACAGAAGATTATATTTATTTGTTTTGATATCTTTTGCATGGGATATAAACAGTTCCTGAATGGACATATTTGTATAAAAGAATATTGAGTAGATAATAACGGACTGTATTGGAATATCCCGCTCTCCAAACGTATATTTACACCTCTCAGTTACGAGATCGTTGATTTTTGCTCACCGAGCTACAGCGGTTCTTATATAATAGGTTTCAATTATAAAAAAAATGATAGAACGATATAATAGTCTTGGTTTGCTTTGGTTTGGAGTGCTACGGTCTACTTTTTTGCAACACGAGGGCTAATGAGACCAGGACCTACAGTTTAAAGCCAATTCCGAATGACTTCGAACATCCATGCCACTGTGGGATTCGAACCCACGAACTCTGGTACCGAAGGCTAGCACCCTAACCAATCGGCCATCGTTGGGCGATATAAGTCTTATATGCTTCATAGAACAGCATTATTTATGTTACCATTAAGTATGTTGTTAAAAATGGAGTTTTTTAAAAATAGGCTTTAAGGTCCCTTGTCTAGTACATTTTACAATCATATCGATTGTTAGATTAATTTCGCCACCGAAAGCTAGATGGTGCTATTGAGCGAGGGAGAAAATTAACAAACTGTTGGGCTAATAGAGAAAAGCCTTTGGATTCGGCGTCGGTTTTAAAATGTTATTCTATTCATATTCCTGTATTTCTATTCTTATTCGTATATGAAACGGGTTTAAAGCCTAACATTCATAATTTTGTATTCACTGCTCCGTTTATTCTCTATTTATCGTGACGTGTTGTTTAATAAAAAGAAAGTGTGTTTGTTTCAACAGCCGTTGTTTGGTTTTATACAGTCTTCATGCAATTCCCAAGAATAAACAAAAGGTAAGAAGTTACCTGATTTGATTCTTCCTTACTATTGAACATTTTTATTTACTATTTAATAGTGACCTGATTTGATTCTTCATTACTATTGAACATTTACATATTATTTAACGTCAAGATAATTCTTAAAAGTTCAGGATTTGTGACTATTCAAATTCATTAACTCTTCTATCCAAAGTATTGGTCCGTTTACGCATGGAGGTGCTATCGTCGATGTAAATCTATTATATATTTTAAGTGTTCAAGTTATTATTGTCATGTTATTATATTTTCATTTTTATATATTATTCTATATTTTGTCAGTTTGAAGTTCTTATATATTAAGTAACAATGCCTCCTAAACAATCTAAGAATGCTTTTAAATTTGAATTATTATTAAAAGAAATAAGTTCATTTGAAAGAAATGTAAAAAATGTTGATGAAAGTAATCATAGAGCAATAGGAATTTTGAAATCGAAAGTAGAAAATTTTGAAAATAAATTGGCAGATATTTTCCAAGAGTTATCGCAACATGAAAGCGATGAATACTTTGATAGTTATATCAAAAATAAAGATTTACTATTAAATTGGATCATTGATCTTGAAAATAAAATTCCGATCCAAAAAAACAAAAGTGATAATTCATCTGGTGTAGAATCGTCTATGGCAGTAAAGTTGCCGAAATTAGAAGTTCCACATTTTTTCGGAAATAGTGAAATGTGGCTATCGTTCAAAGAGATATTTAAATCATCTATTCTTGAAAATAAATCTTTAAATGATGTTGAAAAGCTGACATATCTTCATTCATGTGTTCGCGGTGAGTCAGCGAAATTAATTCGGGGATTCTCAATCACACCAGAAAATCTTACTCATTGTTGGGAACTTTTATGTCAGAGGTATGAGAACAAGAGGCAGTTGGCAATAAGCCAAATAAATAAAATTTTCAGAATGAAAATCACAAAAGCAAATAATTCAAAATTATTGTTAGAAGTTATTGATATTTGTAACGAAGCTATTAGAAATCTGAAAACATTAGGTTTGGAAAATAATTCTCTAACTGATTTAATCATAATAAACTTTCTTACTTCGAAGATGGATGATACAGTAATACAAAGATGGGAATTAACTCTGGATAAAGACAGCTGTCCATCTCTCGATACGTTTAAATCATTTATTGAAAAAGAGGCGAGGAGTATACAAGAAAATAAATTTTCTAAACCGGAATTCAAAAATATTCAAGCGAAAGCTAATGTAAATAATGCAGTAAAAAATCTAATGTTCATAATACTGTAGTGAAAAAAGAAAGGGTAACTAATGAAGTGAAATATTATAATTGTATTTTATGTAAAGAAATTCATGCTTTATTTAAGTGTCCCACATTCCATTCAATGAACATAAATAATAAGTGGAAGGTTGTTAATGATAATCATTTGTGTGCAAATTGTTTACGAAGTAATCATACGATTGACACTTGTAGAATAGGATTCAGTTGTAAAAATTGTGCAGCTAGGCATCATACATTACTGCATATTTATATGGATAATAATCAAGAGCGTCAATCTCATTCAGTAAGCACCGTAGCAAATAGCTGCACAAAATCGCAAGATCAAAATCATGTTTTGTTATCAACAGCAATAATTAAAGTTAAGTCTCAGACTGGAGAAAAAATAACTTGCCGAGCATTAATCGACAATGGCTCGCAAAATTCTTTGATTTCGAAACACTGCGCAGAACGACTACAATTGCAGATGCAACAAACTACACATCGCTTGGTTGGAATAAATGAAGTATATGCTGAAACGTGTCTATATTCTACAAATTTTGAATTGTCTCCATATTTTTCAATAGATTCCTTCAAAGTGAATGCTTTAGTGGTAAACAAAGTCACAACATCGCTTCCAAATTTTAACATGAAAAAGCTGGATTGTCCTCATTTAAATAATTTATGTCTTGCTGATCCCTCATATTTTGTTGAAAGTGAGATTGATATTCTGTTAGGTGCTGACATATTCTTATTCTTAGTTACCGGTTCTCCCATATTGGGACCCAAAGGTACACCATCCGCATTACCTACCAAGTTAGGACATTTGTTGTCTGGTAGTGTAAATACATCAGCTAATCAAAATACATCTTTGGTATGTCATACTCTTGTAAACATTGAAAACACTCTCAAGGAGTTTGGGGAACTTGAAACAATTCATAAACCTGCTAAACCTAATGATGAAGAAGAACTCTATGACACCATTTATTCTAAATCTCACACTCGAAACTCCGACATGTATATCGTAAAGTCACCATTTAAAGAAAATTCAAACTTTGGGGACAGTAAAGTCGGAGCTTTAACAAGATTTTTTTCCCTTGAAAAGAAATTACAATCAGATGAGCAATTAAATCAAAAATATAGTGAATTTATGCAAGAATACCAAAGTCTTAGTCATATGACTCCCTTACCATCTGATATTATCAATCGATGGAATAAATTCCAAGATGAAATTCACGATTTTAAAGAGATAAAGATTCCTCGGTACATTCATATTGTCAATTCCTTAAAGGTAGAAATCCACGGATTCTGTGATGCATCTTTAAAGGCATATTCTGCCGTAATTTATCTTCGAGTCATTTGTAATTCATCTCGTATATTCTTAATGGCAGCCAAAACTCGCGTTGCACCTTTGAAAGCTGTAACCTTACCCAGATTGGAACTTTGTGGTGCAGTCCTTATCGCGGAATTAGTTGACACATTCAAAACAGCTGTAAATTTTCCTATTCATCACACTTATTTATGGTGTGATTCAACAATTGCACTATGCTGGATTAAGAATCCACCAACTAAAGGAAATCAGTTCGTTCAGCATCGTGTATGTAAAATCTATTCTATCATCTCAAAAGATTCATGGCATCACATTTCTGAGAAGTCAAATCCTGTTGATTGCGCCAGTAGGGGCCTTTATCCAAAACAATTTAAGGAACAATTAGAATGGTTCAACGGATCAAAATGGCTCACTGACTTTGATCCTATTTCTCTAGAAGTAGATACTCCAAATCAAGAAATATCTGATATATCTTCTGATGTCCATTGTAATTCATCTATAGAGAGTATTTCTCTTCTCACCCAAATCAATCCTTTGCTAGATTTATTTGAAACATTTTCATCATATATGAGGTTAATTCGAACTGTGGCATGGATATTTAGATTCTACAATAACTCAAAATCAGATCTTAAAACTAAAGGACCTTTGAAAGCCTATGAATTAGACACAGCTACTAAAGCAATAGTGAAAATATTACAAAATTATGCATTCCATTCTGAAATCGCCCAACTTAATTCAAATCAATCCCTTCCAAAATCCAGTAAACTTATAGCATTAAATCCTTTTCTTGATAAGGAAGGAATCCTGCGTGTTGGAGGGCGTCTACGTCATCAACAAGAATTCAATTTTGATCAAAAATATCCCATGTTACTTCCTAAACATAATCATTTTACCATTCTTGTTATTAGACATTATCATCAATTAAATCTTCATGCAGGCCAAGAATTGGTCTTATCACTAATAAGACAGAAATTCTGGATTCCAGATGGAAAATCAACAGTCCGAAAAGAACTCCGTCAATGTCTGGAATGTTTTAAATTATCTGCAAAACCCATTTACCAAATGATGGGTGATCTACCAAGTACACGAATCAATCCTTGCCGTGCCTTTGAAAGGGTTGGAATAGATTTTGCTGGTCCAATTTCAACTAAATGTCAACATGCTCGAAAATCAAGTACTTTTAAATCTTATATCTGTCTATTCATTTGTATGTGTACCAAAGCAGTGCACCTTGAAGTAGTCTCTTCATTATCATCAGCTGCATTTCTGGCAGCATTCCGTCGATTTGTTGCTCGTCGCGGATATCCATCTCACGTTTTCAGTGACAATGGAAGCAACTTCGTTGGAGCCTCAGCTTATTTGAAATCCTTATTTAGAATTCCTCACGATTCCTTAATCCAAGATTATTCATCCCAACGAAATATATGTTGGCAATTCATTCCTCCATATGCCCCAAATTTTGGAGGTATTTGGGAGGCCTCTATCAAGCTTACAAAACGCCATTTAATCAAAACGTGTAAAACAGCATTGCTCAATTTTGAAGAGCTTACCACTATTCTTTGCCAAATTGAAGCCATCATAAATTCTCGTCCATTATATCCTTTATCAGCAGACTCAAGAGACTTTAGTGTATTAACCCCTGGGCATTTCCTTATTGGTTGTCCTTTGCTAGAACTTCCTGAACATAATGCTAATCGTATGTCCTTAAGTCTTAATTCTAGGTGGTCCCTCTTACTGCAGCTGAAATCCCACTTCTGGAGACAGTGGAGTACATCATATCTCAACACATTACAATCAAGGTCCAAATGGAGGAAGCAAAATCATCTTATGGCAGTAGGAAGATTAGTCCTACTCAAAGACCCAATCGCCCCTGCTACCGTATGGAAACTCGGTCGCATAACTGCTGTCCATCCAGGAGCTGATGGTATCTGCAGAGTCGTCACCATCCAGACTGCCAGTGGAGTTGCCATCCGACCAGTGTCTCAAGTTGCTGTTCTACCTCTTCAGGATGAAGATGCTAATTCTGCGCCCCCCGGAGTATGTTAGATTAATTTCGCCACTGAAAGCTAGATGGCGCTATTGAGCGAGGGAGAAAAAAAAAACTGTTAGTCTAATAGATAAAACCGTTGGAATTCGGCGTCGATTTTAAAATGTTATTCTATTCATATTTCTGTATTCTATTCTTATTCATATATGAAACTGGTTTAAAGCCTAACATTCATAATTCTGTATTCATTGCTACGCTTATTCTCTATTTATCGTGACGTGTTGTTTAATAAAAGGAAAGTGTGTTTGTTTCAACAGCCGTTGTTTGGTTTTATACAGTCTTCATGCAATTCCCAAGAATAAACAAAAGCCTTATTTGATTCTTCATTACTATTGAACATTTTTATTTACTATTTAACTTCAAGTTACCTGATTTGATTCTTCATTACTATTGAACATTTACATATTATTTAACGTCAAGATAATTCTTAAAAGTTCAAGATTTGTGACTATTCAAATTCAAATTCATTAACTATTCTATCCATCAATTTTTTCTATATCTTGATCTCGATTTCAAACTTTTGAAACTTATATTCTTGATGATGTGTCTCTTCGTAAGGATGTTTAAGATCTCGGAATTAAGGAAAAATCTCTATGCCTATTTTTTTAAAGTTGCGTTAAGTTCTCTGTATAGCATTCCCAAGAACGAAAAAAATCCTTTTTTTGCTATAATTCCCATGAATCCATTTTATTTCTCACACGTTATATAAATTTTTTTGCGATTGATTTTCTACGTATTCAAATCTAACCAAAGGTATATCTTACTGCACTGGAATCATCCCACCAAAAGCGAAAGCATTTGTAAAGCTTCCTGCGCTGGTTCACAAATTCTTATTTGCATCCCATTATCCGAACAAAGAAATCTCGACCAGCACTATTTTCAAACAAATCGCGTAAAATGCTTCTGCCGACATAAATATTCTTCTCGAACTCTTACTGCATTTTATTTAAGCAGAACTTCTAGAGAGATAACTCTTTTTATTTTTCGTATTCTTAAGATTTCGGATGCATATCATTCGCTTCCTTCTTTTAGAATTCTGCCTCCTTTCCGAACAGAGACAGGCTGTGTGAAAGCAATTTACATTCCAAATCTCGCATCGAACGCCCGATATAGAGAACTGCGATGAACCGCACACAACATTGTTATGTTCTCGTGTGCTGGAATTCTAATGAAGCCTCTGAGAAGTAAGTATTCAGGTTGGTTTTCTTACCAACTTTTCTTCTCGGTTGAAGTTACCCGATGAAGGAAAGGTGAAAATTTGTTCCATTTTACAATTGCAAACTATAATGAGTAGATACACAGTAAAATGTTACTGATTTTTTTATTGTCTTATGGCTTATATATACAGTTGAAATCATTTTAATCGTACAAAAATTCGACTTGGAATTTTATATAAATTTAAAAACAATTTGGACATTTTTGGAACAAAGGCGAATGCTTTGAGTTAAAAGAAAGCTTACATATATTAAGCATGCAGTAACAATGAAGTTGTCTAAACTACATGCAAAGGCGTTAGAAACCTTTAAAAAATGTTTTAATTTAGATCAATTTTAATAAATTAGATTACAATGACAAAAAATGATTGAAATTTTTTTTATGTTTGATCCTTTAAACCCTTTGTACTCGATAATTTTCCGAGGGAAAAAAAAAATCTAAAAATTAACGCACTTCAAAAATAAAAAAAAATTGCATAACAATATAGTACAAAAAGTTAAAATTAGTACTGGGCTTAAATTTAACATACCAATTTAATACGGACGTTCTACAAACATTGAAAACGCTTACCGGAAAAAGTATCGTCAGCAGCGACATATGCTAAATTAACGTAAACTGCAAGTGATAAAATGTACTAAACTACAATTATAGATGGAAAAACCAAAAGTAAAAATTTGTAAAAAGAAGTTATAAATAGAACTTTCATGCGGCTGTGGTGAATTTCAAAACACTTTATAAAAAAGATACAACTATGGAAACAGTTTTTTTCTTGGCATTTTCAAATAGAAAATACCTTTACACATAGTCGTTTTGGAAAATTGTTAGCGACAACTATGAAACCAATAGTGAAATTTAAATAATTAAAAATGGACAACAAGGTGTACAAATCTTTAACATACGTAAGGGAGCCATGTAATGTTTATAAACACTTGTTGATATACATGTTCCTATTATATTTTTGTGTTATTCTTAAGTTAAATTGTATTTCACTAACCGGCCTTAGTTTGAGTGTGTATTCTTTTCGTCTGGCATTTTCGAAGGCTCCATGCAAGACAACAGTAGTGATATTTTTGTAAGGATGTCTTTTTTTTAAATCCTTATACGGAGAAGAAATGGTAAAATTCGAAGTGCTTGAACTGGAAGTTTGCATAGAAAGAGCTTCCATAGTAGCTCTTGTTGAAGTCTGAGCAACACCGTTTACTGTTATTTCTCCATCTTTTTCAGTTAACACTACTTTGTGTTTAACAGTCTTTTTCCTTCACAGTATCAAATAGCTGTTTCAGCAGGTTAGGGACTGTCGTTTTGGACACTTTTTGAAGACGATTCTCTGTGTACCACATCTTCAGGATATTTTTCTCCACGCACACTTATTAGGGGCAAATGCTTCGACATACAAAGGTTGCATGCCATGGTTTCAGTTTGATGGGAGACAGTGAATGGTGATTCTATTATCCATCACTTGTTTTACTGTCTTATATGTTAATTGTCTCTTGAATATCGAAAGAAATGGTTTTCCAGGTGCTCCACTTGTTTGAGAAAATGCCCCATCCAAGATTCAAACATTGTATCATGTATCCACCCTGACTCTGCAGATATATAATGCACTAGATGGTCCACCCTTGGTCCAAGTTTCATATAAATTTAGACTTTCGTACCCAGTGAAAAGTGGAAGAAAATTTCAAGACGCAGATGTACAAAACAGATATAAAAACATGTACTTTTAGGCTTACAAGGTCAGTTTTACTATTATTGTATTAATTTATTCTATCGCACAGCAAATAATTAAAAAAGTACTATGTAATATTATTTACACTAAAATTGAAGGGCTGGTTTAAATCATTACATCTAAAAATTGAGAACTTCATAATAAATTGTTAAGCCTAACCAATACCTATTTTCCCTCATCATACAAAAATAATCATTAAACATAATTTAAAATATTTCTTGCCTTTTTTTTGAAAAACTTGTTTAGATATACATAAATATTATTAAACAATATTGACAATAAAAAAAATTAAATATTACTTTTTTTGAAAGCTTTTAAGACCTTAGTAAAGATAAATTTATTTCCGACTTTCAAACAAGGTAACCTATGTTGACAAATGCAAAATATAAAACTTCTCAAGGAAAATAAATGTTGAAAATAAATATCTAAAAATATATTACAAAGATAAAATATCATTTTTAACACTTACGTAGAAATACGTTGTCCGCAAATCAAATTTGCGGACAACGTATTTCTACGTTTGTTGCAGTCTGTCATTGGAGCGAATATCATGTAAAAATACGTATTTAGTAGATTTGTGGTGGATACCCGCTAACCACAACAAATCTACTAAATACGTATAATTATATGTATGTGTGACATTATATGCGTGTTGTTTGCTTTGCTATGCAACGCTTTGCATTTTTTCTTTCCACAAGTTTTGATTGTCGAGTTACCCGGTCTTTTGTTGCGTTATTTCGTCTTCAACAGAATTTCAAGTTCCAGAACGTATAAGTCGTGTTTTTACAGCTTGGTTTTTTATTGCTGAATACAAAATTGACAAAATGAGCCGCTGTGACAAAAATAGTGACGAAGAAATATGCACTGACAGATTATCGGCTTTAATTTGAAAAATCGTTTATTTTTGCGATTTCGTAAAAATATTATTGTTTTTTTTGTTAAATAATTATACAGTAAACATTAAAGTTTAAAATAAAGAAATTCGTTCATAAAAACAAAGTAGTTTTCGATTTACTAAGATTTTTCTGAATAACTAAACTTTCGCGCGATTCACGAAAAAACGTCCGCTGCAAGCGTAAGTTGGCGATGAAGTATACCCTCTTGCCAAGTGTTAAAAGTTATGATGTCTTTTCAGTAAATTATAAAAAATACCCACCTTATCCCCCCCCAACATCCTATATAATTATAGCTGAATACATAATATAAGATATCCGATGAGGACACCACATTACTTGCTTGTATATAGATTAAAATATATAGTTTTGTTTTGAATGCATGATACATCCTCAGAATTATTTTTATTATTACCACACTGGAATAATCGCACCAAAACCAAACGTATTTGTAACGCTTCCCGGGTTTCTTCCCAAATCCATATAATGCATCCCATTATCCGAACAAAGAAATCGCAAGCAGCGCTATTTTCAAACAAATAGCGTAAAACGCTTCTGCCTGCATAAATATTCTTCCCGAACTCTAACTCCATTTTATTTAAGCCGAACTTTCCGAAAGAGATCGTCTTTTTATTTTTAGTATTCGTTGAATTTCAGATGCATATCATTCGCTTCCTTCTTTTAGAATTCTGCCTCCTTTCCGAACGGAGACAGACTGTGTGAAAGCAATTTACATTCCGAAACTCGCATCGAACGCCCGATATGGAGAACTGCCATGAACCGCACACAACATTGTTATGTTCTCGTGTGCTGGAATTCTAATGAAGCCTCCGGGAAAGGATGGGGGAGGGTTTTCTTACCAACTATTCTTCTCGGTTAAAGTTACCCGAAGAAAAAGAGGTGAAAAATCTTTCCATTTTATAATTGAAAACTATAACGATTCTACACATATATGGTAAAATGGTAATATTTTTCCACTGTCTCATGCATTGTGTTCATGCATGGAAAAAACATCGTAATTGTGCAAAAAATAGACCTTGACATTTCTATGAATTTGGGATGAGATTTTGAAATTTTTGTGATTTCAGTGAACGGTTTATACCAATAAATTGTTTCTCAGATATGTACATTTGCACCTAGGTTTGCAAACAGTTTCCTTAGCAGGAGATTAATTATCTTTGAGTACATATTCCCTATATAATAATAGCCTAAGTTACCTGTCCTTCTGTCCTCAATTCTATGCAGCGGTTGGACCTGGAATGGAAAGGTTTGGTTTGGTATGGTATGGTTTGGTTTGGAGTGCTACGGTCTACTTTTTGCAACACGAGGGCTAATGAGACCGGGACCTACACCTTAAAGCCGATTCCGAACGGCTACGAACATCCATGCCACAGTGGGATTCGAACCCACGAACTCAGGTACCGAAGGCCAGCACCCTAACCAATGGACCATCGTTCGGCCCTGGAATGGAAAGAGGAATCTGAGGAAGAGGAATTCTGGATGAGTTAGGGTTAGCTTAATTTAAAACCAGTAAAGTTTATCTTTGAAAAGTTTGTAAAGTTATTAAAGTTATACAGTTTTTTTAAGTTTATCTTTTATTTAAAGTTAAACTATCGATCCAATTCTAAAATAAAATAGTATAAATATGTTTCATATCACGGCGAAAAATAATGTCGTCTTTAAAACGTTCGAAATCCCCTCTTTCCCCCTTTGTTTCAAGTCCTATTATCCCTGATTAATAGCAGGCGGATAAATTTATCAATTTATAACAGTGATGAAAAGTAGATGAAAATAATTTTTTTTTAGTATTATGAGGTCATTCCTTTAACCATCTCCTCTAATCATTTCTTATTTCAAATTATTTAAAAATATCGTCTACATTATTTTCATACGTTTTATCACTGAACTTAGGTATAAGGTAAATAATTTTCATTTATATTTGGATTCAATAATTGATTAGGTACATATGCGATAATTTTAAATTTAATCATTCATTATTTTTTGTTGGAATGAAAATTTTATCATCGGTATTAACAACAAATTCTTTTCATAGAAGTCTAGGAGTCTATTTCACGGACTAATAAAAATCTAGCGCCTAAGTTATATATCTTTGAAAATTAAGAAGTTTGTTCGTTTGTGTGTTTGTCTTTTATACATAATCACACGGTTTGCGATCGATTCGCTAAATTTTGGCATCATTCATATAGGGATGGTACCCTTGGCAATGTCCAGCAAGGTGAATTTACTTCGAGCAAGCGAAGTTCTACTTTTACGGTATGGCAACAACCCTCCCCAGTGGAACGTCGATATTGAAGGAGGACAGACGTGAGATAGACGGTACCATACGCACTTCTCGATGACCAATTAATCGTCAAGACGGGCGCTGATGTTATGCCAGACGGGCACTGACGTCCAATTTTATCCCAATTGTCCCTAGATACTTCCATTGTATATAATTTGTAAATAGTTTAATTAAATAAGTTCGTTTTAGTTAAGCTTTTGTGCATCTTTCCCACCGTGTGAATAAATCTCCCACATTCATATATATAGCCAAATAATCACTGTCAATATGAAAACGTCTTCTGCCCATCCTATCACTTAATATGACAAGATTAATTAAGGTCGGCAACTAACATGCAGTTAGTAAAAATAAACAAATTATTGAGCTTGTACTAGATAATTCCCAGCCAAAAAATAAGCCATTCTTTTACCTGCCTCATAGGGAACTTTACAATTCTGGAAAATTAAAAATTTTAATGATCCCTTATTATGACGGGTTATATGTTAGTCTTTATCATTACCACACCGGAGAAATCGTAGCAAAACCAAACGTATTTGTAACGCTTCCCGGGCTGCATCCCAAATCCTTCTTTGCATCCCATTATCCGAACAAAGAAATCGCAAACAGCGTTATTTTCAAACAAATCGCGTAAAACGCTTCTGGCTGCGTAAATATTCTTCCTGAACTCTCACTCCATTTTATTTAAGCCGACTTTCGGAAAGAAAACGTTTTTTTTTATTTCTAGTATTCGTTGAAATTCGGATGCATATCATTCGCTTCCTTCTTTTAGAATTCTGCTTCCTTTCCGAACGGAGACAGACTGTGTGAAAGCAATTTACATTCCAAATCTCGCATCGAACGCCCGATATGGAGAACTGCTATGAACCGCATACAAAACATTGTTATGATCTCGTGTGCTGGAATTCTAATGAAGCCTCCGAAAGGATAGGGGAGGGTTTTCCTCCCAACTATTTTTCTCGGTTAAAGTTACCCGAAGAAAAAGAGGTGAAAAATCTTTCCATTTTATTATCGCAAACTACAATGAGTCTACAGATATATGGTAAAATGGTAATATTTTTCCACTGTCTCATGCATTGTGTTCATGCATGGAAAAAACATCGTAATTGTGCAAAAAATAGACCTTGACATTTCTATGAATTTGGGATGAGATTTTGAAATTTTTGTGATTTCAGTGAACGGTTTATACCAATAAATTGTTTCTCAGATATGTACATTTGCACCTAGGTTTGCAAACAGTTTCCTTAGCAGGAGATTAATTATCTTTGAGTACATATTCCCTATATAATAATAGCCTAAGTTACCTGTCCTTCTGTCCTCAATTCTATGCAGCGGTTGGACCTGGAATGGAAAGGTTTGGTTTGGTATGGTATGGTTTGGTTTGGAGTGCTACGGTCTACTTTTTGCAACACGAGGGCTAATGAGACCAGGACCTACAGCTTAAAGCCTATTCCGAACGGCTACGAACATCCATGCCACAGTGGGATTCGAACCCACGAACTCAGGTACCGAAAGCCAGCACCCTAACCAATGGACCATCGTTCGGCCCTGGAATGGAAAGAGGAATCCATATTGGATTCTGGATGAGTTAGGGTTAGCTTAATTTAAAACCAGTAAAGTTTATCTTTGAAAAGTTTGTAAAGTTATTAAAGTTATACAGTTTTTTTAAGTTTATCTTTTATTTAAAGTTAAACTATCGATCCAATTCTAAAATAAAATAGTATAAATATGTTTCATATCACGGCGAAAAATAATGTCGTCTTTAAAACGTTCGAAATCCCCTCTTTCCCCCTTTGTTTCAAGTCCTATTATCCCTGATTAATAGCAGGCGGATAAATTTATCAATTTATAACAGTGATGAAAAGTAGATGAAAATAAATTTTTTTTTATCATTATGACGTCATTCCTTTAATCATCTGGTTTAATCATTTTTTATTTAAAATTAATTCTACATTATTTTCATACGTTTTATCACTGAACTTAGATATGATGTAAATAATTTTCTTTTATGTTTGGCTTAAATAGTAGATTAGGTACATATGCGATAATTTTAAATTTATACATTCCTTACTTTTTGTTGCAATGAAAATTTTATCACTGGTATTAACAACAAATTATTTTCATAAATGTCTAGGAGTCTATTTCACGGAATAATAAATATCTAGCGCTTAAGTTATATATCTTTAAAAATTAAGAAATCTGTTCGTTTGTGTGTTTGGTTTTTATACATAACCACACGTTTTGCAATCGATTTGCTAAAAATTTGACATCATTCATACATATATATATATATATATAATATATATATAATATATATATACAGCCAAATAATCACTGTCAATATTAAAACCTATGCTGTCCATCCTATCTCTTAATATGACAAGATAAATTAATATTGGCAACTAACATGCAGTTAGTAAAGATAAACAAATTATTGAGCGTGTACTAGATAATTCTCGGCCAAAAACAAACCATTTTTTCCCGCCTCACAGGGTACTTTAAAATTCTGGAAAATTAAAAATTTTACTGATCAATTATTATGACGGGTTATATGCTAGTCTTTATCATTACCACACTGGAGTAATCGCCCTCAAAACCAAAAAGTAATTTGTAACGCTTCCCGGGCTTGCTTCACAAATCCTTATTTGCATTCCCATTATCCGAACAAAGAAATCGCAAACAGCGCTATTTTCAAACAAATCGCGTAAAAACGCTTCTGCCTGAGTAAATATTCTTCCCGTACTCTCACTCCATTTTATTTAAGCCGAACTTTCCGAAAGAGAATGTCTTTTTTTATTTTTAGTATTCGTTGAATTTCGGATGCATATCATTCGCTTCCTGTCTTTTAGAATTCTGCCTCCTTTCCGAACGGAGACAGACTGTATGAAAGCCATTACATTCCAAATCTCGCATCGAACGCCTGATAAGGAGAACTTCTATGAACCGCACACAACATTGTTATGCTCTCGTGTGCTGGAAATTCTAATGAAGCCTCCGAGAAGGATGGGGGGAAGGGTTTTCCTCCCAACATTATTCTCGGTTAAAGTTAGCTGAAGAAAAAGAGGTGAAAAATCATTCTATTTTATAATTGCAAACTATTGACTATAGATATATGTCAAAATGGTAATATTTTTCCATTGTCTCATGTATTATGTACATGTGTGGGAAAATATTGAGAACTTTATACTATATCTAAGCCTAAACAATACCCATTTTCCCCATCATACAAAAATAAACCATTGAACATAAAATATTTAAAATATTTCTTGCCTGAGTTGGAAAAACTGTTGTTCAGAAACATATAAAGGTGATTATTAAAAAATATTGACAATAAAAAAATTAAAAGTTACCTTTTTTGAAAATTTTTTAAGACTTTAATAAAGAAGAATATATTTCCCAACTTACAATAAGGCAATCTATGTTGACAGATGCAAAATATAAAACTTCTTAAGGAAAATAAATGTTGCCTTAAAGTATCTAAAAATATATTACAAAGATAAAATATGATTGTTAAAAATTATGATATGTCTTTTCAGTAAATTATAAGGAATATCCATTTTACCCCACTAGACCCTATCTAAAAGTTAAGATATGTCTTTTCAGTAAATTATAAAAAAAATACCATTTTACCCCACTAGACCCTATCTACAAGTTAAGATATGTCTTTTCAGTAAATTATAAAAATACCCATTTTTAACCCCACCAGATCCAATATAAAAGTAAAGATATGCCTTTTCAGTAAATTATAATAAAAAATACCCATTTTATCCCACTAGACCATATCTAATTATAGTGGAATACATAATAAAAGATATCCGAAGTGAATACCACATTACTTGCCTTGTATAATGGATTAAAATATATAGATTTGTTTTTAAAGCATGATACATCCACGGAATTACTTTTATTATTACCACACTGGAGTAATCCCACCAAAACCAAAAATATTTTTAACGCTTCCCGGGCTGCATCCCAAACCGTTTATTTGCATCCCATATATCCGAAGAAAGTAATCGCAAACAGCGCTATTTTCAAACAAATCGCGTAAAACGCTTCTGCTGCGTAAATATTCTTCCCGAACTCACTCCATTTTATTTAAGCCGAAGTTTCCGAAAGAGAACGTCTTTTTTTTATTTTTTAGTATTCGTTGAATTTCAGATGCATATCATTCGCTTCCTTCTTTTAGAATTCTGCCTCCTTTCCGAACGGAGACAGACTGTGTGAAAGCAATTTACATTCCGAATCTCGCATCGAACGCCCGATATGGAGAACTGCTACGAACCGCACACAACATTGTTATGTTCTTGTGTGCTGGAATTCTAATGAAGCCTCCGGGAAAGGATGGGGGAGGGTTTTCTTACCAACTATTCTTCTCGGTTAAAGTTACCCGAAGAAAAAGAGGTGAAAAATCTTTCCATTTTATTATCGCAAACTACAATGAGTCTACAGATATATGGTAAAATGGTAATATTTTTCCACTGTCTCATGCATTGTGTTCATGCATGGAAAAAACATCGTAATTGTGCAAAAAAAAGTGAAATTTCCTATGAATTTAGTATGACATTTTGAAATTTTTGTGACTTCCGTGAACGGTTTATAACAAATTGTTTCTCAGATATGCACATTTGAACCTAGGTTTGCAAACAGTTTTCTTAGAGAGATTAATTATCGTTGAGTACATACTCCCTATATAATAATAGCCTAAGTTATCTGTCCGTCTGTCCTCGAATTTATGAAGGGGTTGGACCTGGAATGGATAGAGGCATCCATATTGGATTCTTGTTGAGTTAGGGTTAGCAAAATTCAAAGCGAGTAAAGATTATCTTTTAAAAGTTTGTAAAGTTATTAAAGTTATAAAGTTTTTCTTTTAAAGTCTATCTTTTATTTAAAGTTAAACTATCGATACAATTCAAAAATAAATTAGTATAAATATGCTTCATATCACGGCCAAAAAATGTCATCTTTAAAACGTTCAAAATCCCCCCCTTCCCCCCTTTGTTTCAAGCCGTATTATCCCTGATTAAGAGGAGGCGGATACATTTATCAATTTATGACAATATAAGTGGATAAAAAAATTATTTTTTTAGCATTATGACATCATTCATTTAAACATCTCATTTAATCATTTCTTATTATAAATTATTTAAAAATATCATCTACATTATTTTCATAAGTTTTTCACTGAACTCAGATATAAGGTAAATTAATTTTCTTTTATATTTAAACTTCAATAATCGATTAGGTATATATGTGATAATTTTAAATTTAATCATTGATTATTTTTTTGTTGGAATGAAAATTTTATCATCGGTTATTAACAACAAATTATTTTCATAAAAGTCTAAGAGTCTATTTCACAGATTAATAAATATCTAGCGTTTAAGTTATATATCTTTGAAAATTAAAAATGTGTGTACGTTTGTGTTTTATACATAACCACACGGTTTGCCACCGATTCGCTAAATTTTGACATCTTTCATATTATATAGCCAAAATAATCACTGTCAATATTAAAAACGTCTTCTGTCCATCCTATCACGTAATATGACCAGATTAATAAAGGTCGGCAACTAACATGCAGTTAGTAAAAATAAACAAATTATTGAGCTTGTACTAGATAATCCTCAGTCAAAAAATAAGTCATTCTTTTACCTGCCTCATAGGGAACTTTACAATTCTGGAAAATTAAAAATTTTAATGATCCCTTATTATGACGGGTTATATGTTAGTCCCTTTATCATTACCACACCGGAGAAATCGTAGCAAACACCAAACGTATTTTGTAACGCTTCCCGGCTGCATCCCCAAATCGTTATTTGCATCCCCTTATCCGAACAAAGAAATCGCAAACAGCGTTATTTTCAAACAAATCGCGTAAAATGCTTCTGGCTGCGTAAATATTCTTCCTGAACTCTCACTCCATTTTATTTAAGCCGACTTTCGGAAAGAAAAACGTCTTTTTTATTTCTAGTATTCGTTGAATTTCGGATGCATAACATTCGCTTTCCTTCTTTTAGAATTCTGCCTCCTTTCCAAGCGGAGACAGACTGTGTGAAAGCAATTTACATTCCAAATCTCGCATCGAACGCTCGATATGGAGAACTTCTATGAACCGCACACAACATTGTTATGTTCTCGTGTGCTGGAATTCTAATGAAGCCTCTGAGAAGGATAGGGGAGGGTTTTCCTCCCAACTATTCTTCTTGGTTAAAGTTACCCAAAGAAAAAGAGGTGAAAAATCGTTCTATTTTTTTTATCGCAAACTACAATGAGTCTACAGATATATGGTAAAATGGTAATATTTTTCCACTGTCTCATGCATTGTGTTCATGCATGGAAAAAACATCGTAATTGTGAAAAAAAAAGTAAATTCCTATGAATTTAGTATGACATTTTGAAATTTTTGTGACTTCCGTGAACGGTTTTAACAAATTGTTTCTCAGATATGTACATTTGCACCTAGGTTTGCAAACAGTTTCCTTAGCAGGAGATTAATTATCTTTGAGTACATATTCCCTATATAATAATAGCCTAAGTTACCTGTCCTTCTGTCCTCAATTCTATGCAGCGGTTGGACCTGGAATGGATAGAGGAATAGATATTGGATTCTTGATGAGTTAGAGTTAACTAAATTTAAAGCTAGTAAAGTTTATCTTTTAAAAGTTTGTAAAAGTTATTAAAGTTATACAGTTTTTTTAAAGTTTATCTTTTTATTTAAAGTTAAAACTATCGATTAAATTCTAAAATAAAGTGGAAATAAATTTGTTTCATATCACGGCAAAAAATGTCATCTTTAAAACGTTCAAAATCCCCCCTTCCCCCCCTTTGTTTCAAGCCGTATAATCCCTGATTAAGAGGAGGCGGATACATTTATCAATTTATGACAATATAAGTGGATGAAAATAATTTTTTTTTTAGCATTATGACGTCATTCCGTTAACCATCTCATTTAATCTTTCTTATTTTAAATTATTTTAATATCGTCTGCATTATTTTCATAAGTTTTTTCAACTGAACTCAGATATAAGGTAAATAATTTTTTTTATATTTAACTTCAATAATAGATTAGGTATATATGTGATAATTTTAAATTTAACCATCGATTATTTTTTGGTGCAATGAAAATTTTATCATCGGTATTAACAACAAATATTTTTCATAAAAGTCTAGGAGTCTATATCCCGGACTAATAAAAATCTATCGCTTAAGTTATATCTTTGAAAATTAAGAAGTTTGTTCGTTTGTGTACGTTTGTGTTTTATACATAACCACACGGTTTGCCACCGATTCGCTAAATTTGGGACATCATTCATGTATAAAGCCAAATAATCACTGTCAATATTTAAATTTCTGTTGTCCATCCTATCACGTAATATGACCAGATAAGTTAAAGTTGGCAACTAACATGCAGTTAGTAAAAATAACAAATTATTGAGCTTGTACTAGATAATTCCCAGCCAAAAAGTAAGCCATTCTTTTACCTGCCTCATAGGGAACTTTACAATTCTGGAAAATTAAAAATTTTAATGATCCCTTATTATGACGGGTTATATGTTAGTCTTTATCATTACCACACCGGAGAAATCGTAGCAAAACCAAACGTATTTGTAACGCTTCCCGGGCTGCATCCCAAATCCTTCTTTGCATCCCATTATCCGAACAAAGAAATCGCAAACAGCGTTATTTTCAAACAAATCGCGTAAAACGCTTCTGGCTGCGTAAATATTCTTCCTGAACTCTCACTCCATTTTATTTAAGCCGACTTTCGGAAAGAAAACGTTTTTTTTTATTTCTAGTATTCGTTGAAATTCGGATGCATATCATTCGCTTCCTTCTTTTAGAATTCTGCTTCCTTTCCGAACGGAGACAGACTGTGTGAAAGCAATTTACATTCCGAAACTCGCATCGAACGCCCGATATGGAGAACTGCCATGAACCGCACACAACATTGTTATGTTCTCGTGTGCTGGAATTCTAATGAAGCCTCCGGGAAAGGATGGGGGAGGGTTTTCTTACCAACTATTCTTCTCGGTTAAAGTTACCCGAAGAAAAAGAGGTGAAAAATCTTTCCATTTTATTATCGCAAACTACAATGAGTCTACAGATATATGGTAAAATGGTAATATTTTTCCACTGTCTCATGCATTGTGTTCATGCATGGAAAAAACATCGTAATTGTGCAAAAAATAGACCTTGACATTTCTATGAATTTGGGATGAGATTTTGAAATTTTTGTGATTTCAGTGAACGGTTTATACCAATAAATTGTTTCTCAGATATGTACATTTGCACCTAGGTTTGCAAACAGTTTCCTTAGCAGGAGATTAATTATCTTTGAGTACATATTCCCTATATAATAATAGCCTAAGTTACCTGTCCTTCTGTCCTCAATTCTATGCAGCGGTTGGACCTGGAATGGAAAGAGGAATCATATTGGATTCTTGATGAGTTAGGGTTAGCTAAATTTAAAGCCAGTAAAGTTTATCTTTTAAAAAGTTTGTAAAAGTTATTAAAGTTATACAGTTTTTTTAAGTTTATCTTTTATTTAAAGTTAAACTATCGATCCAATTCTAAAATAAAATAGTATAAATATGTTTCATATCACGGCGAAAAATAATGTCGTCTTTAAAACGTTCGAAATCCCCTCTTTCCCCCTTTGTTTCAAGTCCTATTATCCCTGATTAATAGCAGGCGGATAAATTTATCAATTTATGACAGTGATGAAAAGTAGATGAAAATAATTTTTTTTAGTATTATGAGGTCATTCCTTTAACCATCTCCTCTAATCATTTCTTATTTCAAATTATTTAAAAATATCGTCTACATTATTTTCATACGTTTTATCACTGAACTTAGGTATAAGGTAAATAATTTTCATTTATATTTGGCTTAAATAATAGAGTAGGTACATATGGGTTAATTTGAAATTTAATCGATTATTTTTTGTTGGAATGAAAATTTTATCATCGGTATTAACAAATTATTTTCATAAAAGTCTAGGAGTCTATTGCACCGACTGATAAATATGTAGCGTTTAAATTATATATCTTTGAAAATTAAGAAGTTTGTTCGTTTGTGTGTTTGTTTTTCGTACATAACCACACGGTTTGCAATCTAATCGCTGAATTTTAGACATCATTCATATATATAGCCAAATAATTACTGTCAATATTCAAACCTCTGCTGTCCATCCTATCACGTAATATGACAAGAGAAATTAAAGTGGGCAACTAACATGCAGTTAGTAAAGATAAACAAATTATGAAGCCTGTATTAGATAATTCTCAGCCAAAAAATTAAACCATTCTTTCACCTGCCTCATAGTGTACTTTACAATTCTGGAAAATTAAAAATTTTAACGATACCTTATTATGACGGGTTATATGCTAGCTTTATCATCACCACACCGGGAATAATCGCACCAAAACCAAACGTATTTGTAACGCTTCCCGGGTTTCTTCCCAAATCCATATAATGCATCCCATTATCCGAACAAAGAAATCGCAAGCAGCGCTATTTTCAAACAAATAGCGTAAAACGCTTCTGCCTGCATAAATATTCTTCCCGAACTCTAACTCCATTTTATTTAAGCCGAACTTTCCGAAAGAGATCGTCTTTTTATTTTTAGTATTCGTTGAATTTCAGATGCATATCATTCGCTTCCTTCTTTTAGAATTCTGCCTCCTTTCCGAACGGAGACAGACTGTGTGAAAGCAATTTACATTCCAAATCTCGCATCGAACGCCCGATATGGAGAACTGCTATGAACCGCAAACAAAATTGTTATGCTCTCGTGTGCTGGAATTTTAATGAAGCCTCCTGGAAGGATAGGGGAGGGTTTTCCTCAACTATTCTTCTCGGTAAAAGTTAGCTGAAGAAAAAGAGGTGAAAAATCGTTTCATTTTATTATCGTAAACTATAACGACTCTACAGATATATGGTAAAATTGTAATATTTTTCCATTGTCGCATGCATTATGTACATGCGTGGGAAAATATTGAGAACTTTATACTATATCGTTAAGCCTATCCAATACCTATTTTCTCCATAATACAAAACATAATCCTTAAACATAAAATATTTAAAATATTTCTTGCCTGATTTTGAAAAACTGTTGTTCAGAAACATATAAAGGCGATTATTAAAAAATATTGACAATAAAAAAATTAAATGTTACTTTTTTGAAAATGTTTTAAGACTTTAATAAAGAAGAATTTATTCCCAACATACAACCAGGCAATCTATGTTGACAGATGCAAAATATAAAACTTCTTAAGGAAAATAAATGTTGCCTTGAAGTATCTAAAATATATTACAAAGGTAAAATATAATCGTTAAATGTTATATGTCATTTCAGTAAATTATGAAAAATACCCATTTTATCCCACTAGACCGATCTAAAAGTTAAGATATGCCTTTTCAGTAAATTATAATAAAAAATACCCATTTTACCCCACCAGACCATATCTAATTATAGCTGAATACATAATATAAGATATCCGATGAGGACACCACATTACTTGCTTGTATATAGATTAAAATATATAGTTTTGTTTTGAATGCATGATACATCCACGGAATTACTTTTATTATTACCACACTGGAGTAATCCCACCAAAACCAAAAGTATTTTTAAGGCTTCCTGGCTGCATCCCAAATCGTTATTTGCATCCCATTATCTGAACAAAGAAATCGCAAACAACGCTATTTTCAAACAAATTGCGTAAAACGCTTCTGCCTTGCGTAAATATTCTTCCCCAACTCTCACTCCATTTTATTTAAGCTGAATTTCCGAAAGAGAACGTCTTTCTTTATTTATAGTTTTCGTTGAATTTCGGATGCATATCATTCGCTTCCTTCTTTTAGAATTCTGCTTCCTTTCCGAACGGAGACAGACTGTATGAAAGCAATTTACATTCCGAATCTCGCATCGAACGCCCGATATGGAGAACTCCTATGAACCGCACACAACATTGTTGTGCTCTCGTGTGCTGGAATTCTAAAGAAGCCTCCGGGAAGGATAGAGGAGGGTTTTCCTACCAACTATTCTTCTTTGTTAAAGTTACCCGAAGAGAAAGAGGTGAAAAATCGTTGCATTTTATAATTGCAAACTATAATGAGTTTACAGATATATGGTTAAAATGGAAATATTTTTCCATTGTCTAATGGATTGTGTATATATGCATGGAGAAAATATCGTAATCGGGAAAAAAATTGACCTTGAAATTTTTATGAATTCGAGAAGATATTTTGAAATTTTTGCGACTTAGGTGAACTGTTGATACTAACAAATTGTTTCTCAGATATGTATATTTGAATCTATGTTGTGGTTAACATTTTTTTTAACTGGATATTAATTATCGTTGAATACATATCCCCTATATAATAATAGCCTAAATTATCTGTCCGTCTGTCCTTGAATTTATGCAGAGGTTGTACCTGGAATGGATAGAAGCATCCATATTGGATTCTTTTTAAACTTAGGTTTAGCAAAATTCAATGGTAGTAAAGGATTTGTAAAGTTATTAAAGTTATAAATTTTCTTTTAAAGTTTATCTTTTACTTAAAGTTAAACTATCGATCCGATTCAAAAATATATTGGTATAAATATGCTTCATACCACAGTGAAAAATACTGCCCCAGTTCAAAAACATTTAAAATCCGCTTTTCTATCTTTTAATGCCATTATATGTGAAGCCCTATTTCACCTGGTTAAGAGCAGGCGATTAAATTTATCAATTTATCACATAATTAAAAGGTAAAAATAACATTTTTCTAACCTAATGACGTCATTCATTTAAACATCTCATTTAATAATTTCTTATTTTGAATTATTTAAATATCGTCTGCATTATTTTCATACCTTTTATCACTGAAATTAGATATAACGTAAATAATTTTCTTTTATATTTGGCTTAAATAATAGATTAGGTACATATGTGATAATTTTAAATTTATTCATCGATTATTTTTTGTTGCAATGAAAATTTTATCATCGGTATTAACAACAAATTATTTTCATAAAAGTCTAGGAGTCTATTTCACGGACTAATAAATATCTAGCGTTTAAGTTATATATCTTTGAAAATTAAGAAGTGTTTTCGTTTGCGTGTTTGTATTTTATACATAACACACGGTTTCCAATCGATTCGCTAAATTTCGGACATCATTCGTATATATAGCCAAATAATCACTGTCAATATGAAAACGTCTTCTGCCCATCCTATCACTTAATATGACAAGATTAATTAAGGTCGGCAACTAACATGCAGTTAGTAAAAATAAACAAATTATTGAGCTTGTACTAGATAATTCTCAGCCAAAAAATAAGCCATTCTTTTACCTGCCTCATAGGGAACTTTACAATTCTGGAAAATTAAAAATTTTAATGATCCCTTATTATGACGGGTTATATGTTAGTCTTTATCATTACCACACCGGAGAAATCGTAGCAAAACCAAACGTATTTGTAACGCTTCCCGGGCTGCATCCCAAATCCTTCTTTGCATCCCATTATCCGAACAAAGAAATCGCAAACAGCGTTATTTTCAAACAAATCGCGTAAAACGCTTCTGGCTGCGTAAATATTCTTCCTGAACTCTCACTCCATTTTATTTAAGCCGACTTTCGGAAAGAAAACGTTTTTTTTTATTTCTAGTATTCGTTGAAATTCGGATGCATATCATTCGCTTCCTTCTTTTAGAATTCTGCTTCCTTTCCGAACGGAGACAGACTGTGTGAAAGCAATTTACATTCCAAATCTCGCATCGAACGCCCGATATGGAGAACTGCTATGAACCGCAAACAAAATTGTTATGCTCTCGTGTGCTGGAATTCTAATGAAGCCTCCGGGAAGGATAGGGGAGAGTTTTCCTACCAACTATTCTTCTCGGTTAAAGTTACCCGAAGAAAAAGAGGTGAAAAATCGCTCAATTTTATAATTGCAAACTATGCGTCTACAGATATACGGTAAAATGGCAATATTTTCCATTGTCTCATGCATTGTGTACATGCTTAGGAAAAACGTCGTAATTGTACAAAACATAGACCTTGAAATTTCTATGAACAGAGAAGAGATTTGGGAAATTTTTGTGACTCAGGTGAACGGTTCATACTATTAAACATTTTCTCAGATATGTACATTCGAACCTGTGTTTTCAAACATTTTTTTAAACTAGAGATTAATTGAAGAAATATCTCTTATATAATAAAAGCCTAAGTTATCTATCCGTTTGTTCTCGAATTTATGCATCGGACCTGGAATGGATAGAAGCCTCGATATTGGATTCTTGATAAGTTAGGGTCAGCAAAATTCAAAGAGAGTAAAGTTTATGTTTTTAAAGTTTGTAAAATTATTAAAATTATAAAGTTTATCTCTTATTTAAAGTTAAACTACCGATCCAATTCTAAAAGAAATTGGTATAAATATGCTTAATATCACGGTGAAAAATACTGCTGTCTTTAAAACGTTCGAAATCCACCCCCTTTTTCGAGCGTTTAATGCCCTTATTTCAAGCCCTATTTTTTCCCAGTTAAGAACAGACGATAAAATATATTAATTTATCACATAATTAATAGGTAAAAATAACATTTTTTCTAGCATGATGACGTCATTCCTTTAACCATCTCATTTACTCATTTCTTATTTTAAATTATTTATGTATAGTCTGCATTATTTTCGTACGTTTTATCACTGAACTTAGATATTACGTAAATAATCCTCTTCTATATTTGGATTAAATAATAGATTAGGTACATATGGGATAATTTTAAATTTAATCATCGATTATTTTTTGTTGCGATGAAAATTTTATCACCGGTATTAACAACAAATTATTTTCATAAAAGTCTAGGAGTCTATTTCACGAACTAATACATATCAAACTTTTAAGTTATTTTTTATCTTTGAAAATTAAGAAGTTTGTTCGTTTGTGTGTTTGTTCTGTGTACATAACCACACGGTTTGCAATCGAATCGGTAAATTTGGACAACCAAAAAAGAAAAAAAAATTATTTTTTACCTGCCTCATAGGGTACTTTACAATTTCGGGAAAATTAAAAATTTTACTGATTCCGTCAAATGACGGGCTATATACGATTTCATAAAATATATCTGATGTAGATACATGGCTTGCTTGTACATGTTCTTATGAGAATGCAGCTATGTTTGACATAAGGTTTGCGAAACTGATTTGCTCACCGCACTCACACGTTGTGGGTTGAATGCCCAAGTTTTTTTCGCGACTCCAGAAAGCGTGTGGTACGGCCAGTGAAAACGATTGCACTTAAACTTCACCAAGTTTTGGAGAGTTGTGATTGGTCTCCAGGAGGCGATTCAGGACCATCCTTGGAGTCCCGGTTCTTCTGGGCAGAGCCGGTAAAGGACGCATTGTAAAAAGGACAATGGAACAACGAACGCATCAGCACAGGATAATGGAAAAAGTATAGGATTGCCTGAGTAGAAAGTTTGAGTGCTAGATTTTTGATAGCAATGAATGCTTAAGATTAAGATTGCAGTGGATTGAATTTTTGTCAAGCATCGTTTACAGAAAGAATAAAAAAATTTTCTCTTAATTGGTAATTTTTTTTTTAGCACTAATTCAATTTTTAATTTTTTAAAAAATATTTATTTAGCATATTTCCTTGTCTTTTGTTCTATATTTGAATGTTGTAATATAGATCAGTGGCATTTTACTATAATTAAAGACGATATAAAGTAAACTTGGGTTATTAATGGCTTTGAAATAACAGCAATGTACTACACCACAGCACTTTTCAAGATTTCAGTTAGCATAGTAGTACTCTAAATTTAATTAATACATTTCAGGTGGTTTATCCACATTCCATTTATATTAAAGTAATGAATTTTTTTATACTCAAGGCTAGCCTAGATAGATTTCAGTTACTAAAACACTGATCTTGGATTTCAGGCGGTCCTTCTGGGCAGAGCCGGGAAAGGACGCATTGTAAAAAGGACAATGGAACAACGAACGCATCAGCACAGGATAATGGAAAAAGTATAGGGTTACTTGAGTACAAAAAAGGAAGGAAAAGAATGCAGCGTTCTCTTGGACATTGGATATTTTTTTCAGGCGTAGCACGTGGAGTGCTTCTTTTAATTTTTAATTTTTAAATATTTTTTAGCATATTTCCTTGTCTTTTGTTCTATATTTGAATGTTGTAATATAGATCAGTGGCATTTTACTATAATTAAAGACGATATAAAGTAAACTTGGGTTTATTAATGGCTTTGAAATAACAACAGCAATGTACTACACCACATCATTTTTGTGGATTCTTACATTTTATCTTACTATCATTTTTCCAATTTACATTCTTACTTCTATCATTGTAGGTTTTAATGTAAAAATCCTTTTTTAGTTTAAATTCTTTCTATTATAATAAGGTCTAAATTGTCTAATATTATTAGCATTCCTACCACCTCTTCTTCTAAAATAGCCTCTGCTTCTGCTATTTTCAAAACCTTCGAGATTACCATAACTTTAATTAGTACTAGGACCTGCTTGTGAATTATTAAAACTGTTTGTTGGTTTGGTTTCGTTTTGGAGTGCTACGGTCTACTTTTACAACACGAGGGCTAATGATACCGGGACCTACTGCTTAAAGCTGATTCCGAATGGCTACGAACATCCATGCCATAGTGGGATTTGAACGCACGAACTCCGGTTCCGAAGGCCAGCACCCTAACCATTCGGCCATCACTCGGCTAAATGTTTGTTGGATAGAACCAACATTCGGTTGTGAGGTGACTCTATTTGCAAATATGGCACTACTACACCACAGCAGTTCTTATGTATGATATTCATATATTTTTATTGCAATTATATCTAGTAAACCGACAAGACATTGTTTCAACTGTATTTGAATACTTAAACATTTATTTTAATTGTTATTCATCGGTAGCGTTATTGCATGTTATATCAAAGCGTTCAAAGTGAATTGCAATCGACATCGGATATCATAACAAGAAATTACAACAGTGCTAAATTCAAAATTTCAATTATATCTAGTAAACCGACAAGACATTGTTTCAACTGTATTTGAATACTTAAACATTTATTTTAATTGTTATTCATCGGTAGCGTTATTGCATGTTATATCAAAGCGTTCAAAGTGAATTGCAATCGACATCGGATATCATAACAAGAAATTACAACAGTGCTAAATTCAAAATTTCAAGAGTTTAAGGTGCTAACTTATGCTCGGAAGTGTTAATGCGACATATTAAAATTTTTATTTATATAGATTGTAGATTCCAATCAAACGATGGCTGAATGGTTATAGCACTGATCTTAGGTTCGGGAATTTGTGGGTTCGAGTCCCACTATGGCATGGATGTTGGTAGCCGTCGGAATCGGCTTTAACCCATATAGGACCTCTGTCCTATAAATAGTACAGCGAATAAAATTCCATTTAATAATAAAGTTATAAATATTTTCTGAGTGGATTTTATTTTAACACCTTTAAAATACACACACTTTAGCATAGTAACAAAAAAAACTGAGAAATCAAATTATTATTGTAACATTTATTTTCAGCAACCTCTTAAAAATTGTCCTTTTTTAATCTTTAATTTTATATTCATTATTATTAATATTATTTAAACATTGTGTAGGGTACTTTTAGTTTAAAGAAGAGCTAATAATGTAGCTGAAAGTTTTTGTTGAAAAACATTTTACACGTGTATTTTGTAAGTATAAAAAAGGTGCCCTAAAATTAAGACGACGGTCCAATCCCGATTATTTTTCCATGAATTCGATATTGCATTGATAGCGCACATTATTTTCTTATCTTTCAATGAAAACCAGTTCAAACACCTGTTCACACACCTGGACACAACAAGAAGTAAATAGATGCCTATTCTATTCAGAAAAACTGGAGATTGCAAGATAAACTTACTCTCTTACTGCCAGTTCAATAACTGCAAGGGAAACCAACAACAATATGCTTAAAATGTAATGTTGGACTTTGTTTTTGACTATTTCCTTAAACTGGATGAATCAGCCTAATGCAATGTAAGTGATATTTGTTAAGTTTTAGTAGTATATTGGACCGTTGTCCTATTTATAAGACAGCCAATTACATAAAAAATTAAAAATATTTTTTTCAAAATTTTGGTTTTATATACTTAGTTACACCGTATTAATGATATGGATTAAGTTTTAATAACTTACAGAAATATTTAGTTGGTGTGGTACAATATGGGTTAAACAGCAGGTCCCGGTCTCATTATCCCTCATGTAGCAAAAGACTTGACTGTAGCACTCCACGCCAAACAAAACCAATCAAAAGGAGAGGTTCACAACTAGATAAGAAAAACTGCGAACTGACGTCTTAAAACTGAATTTTAATTTCTATCACTAATCGTTTCAGAGTTATGGGAGAAAGATACCTAAGTACATACGTGAAGTCGTAACTAATCAAAACGTGATCAGTTATGATAAAAATAGAATAAAGTCACTATGCTTCAAAGTTTTTCTGTGCAAAAGTACGGATTTAACCCTTAATTTGAGTAAGTCTGGCCGCTACACCGGATATGTATATTTATAACTACTATATAATATAATTGTCAGTGTTCGCTACAGCGGACATTAATTATCTCAAATGGAAAATGATATATATTTTTTTGTTTATTTTACAGAGATCCTAATGTCTATACAGATATGGGTAAATAACAGAAATTAAAAAATATTTGAAAAAAAAAACATCTAATCAAATTAAGGGATAACACTGAAACTTGTTAAAAATGGTGAAAAAGAGTATTTTTGTTGTTATCCCGACACTGAATTTTTTCGGCTGAATACTTACTTTATTTCGCACAAGTGAAATTAAGGAAAAAAAACTTTTAGAAAACAAGTGACTTAGAACGAACCGAAAAGAATAAAACTTTTTTTTCCTGCTACCTGGGAATATTGAAATTTTTATGACTAAGAGTAGAAACATGGGGTATCTATAATACATTTCATATAAGTACATTCAATATAGTACGGGCATTCTAGTTTTTTATTTTTACTAATATATAAATAGTTTATATTTTATATGGAATACGTGCCCATAAATTTTTCTCTTAAACTACTACATTTTTATTGGATGTCACTGTAGGTATTTTCAGTAGATATGGTTATGTAATTCTTTCAAATTTCAGTTTAATACAGTAGTTGGTTAACACTAGATTTATGGATCGAGCCAATTTGACTCATTAAAAATTTTACCACTATATATATATAACTTTAATATCACTTTTCAAAACATACGTTGGTTTTTAGTTAAGTAATAAAATATATGTAAACTTTCATTCCTCTTCCCCGCAGACCTTTTCATTTCGCATTATCAAATGTGGTATACCTATTTTCACGGTTGTGAGCCAATTTGACTCATAGAATGGTTTAACAGTTAATCGCATAACATGAAATTTATTGGTCCTATCAGGCCTGGGTAACAGTCAAGATTTTATTTTCCAATTGGCTGAAGAGCTAAGAAGTAAATACAGAGAAGAAGTCGAGAACACTTCCATTCCAATGACAGAAATTCATGCTACTGACGCACGGAAGAATTGTCAAGTTCAACAATCATGCAAAAGAAACAGATGTAGAAACCATTGAGCTAAATGTAATAGAAATGTTTGTGGAAAATGTGCTTCAAATACAGATTTTATATGTAAAAAATGTTTTCCATGAATTTTTTGATAATAAACATTTTATTTAAATTAATTTGGAACTACTTTCTGTGCAAAAAACTTCAATTTTATTGTATGAGTCAAATTGGCTCACTTCAGTAAAAATAGGTATATGATCAACATCCGTAAATCTAGTGTTAATCCACAAGGTTTGGAAAGCAATAAACTTCGAAATTCAAACACAGCCTTAACTATTTCTAATTCCAAATACGAACCATTTCACTCTAACCTGTTCAGTTCACTGCCATTGATTGGAAACTTTTTTTTACCTTTAACTCCCTTTTCGTGTACTTCTCGAGAAGACAGCGAAATTTAAGGAAGAATTGCCAACCGAAAACATCGGCGAGTAAACTTGTCTTAAACCCTTGTTCGTGACAGTGTGTTTATATCTCTCAGACTTTAAAATCTGTATTTTAAACACTAAAACTATCAATATGTTTTTAAAAAAGAGTTATAAGTTTCTGGAACCCATTCATGTGACAAAGATTAAGTGGTGTATGGGATACTAGTAATGTAGTTCTTGTGCCCTTTACACACATACCACAGTTCTTCTAAACTGGTTGATCATTTAACACTTGGCATGCGGGTATTCTTCACAGCCAACTTACGCGTGCAGCGGGCTTTTTTTCGTGAATCACGCAAAAGTTTAGTTATTCAGAAAAATAGCAGTAAATCGAAAACTACTTTGTTTTTACGAACGAAACTTTAATATATACTGTATGATTATTTAACAAAACAAAAACAATATTTTTACGAAATCACAAAAATAAACGATTTTTAAAAGTTAAGTCCGATAATCTGTCGGTGCATATTTCTTTATCACTATCTTTGTCATAGCGGCTCATTTTATCAATTTTGTATACAAAAATAAAAAGCCAAGCTTCAAATTGATAAAACACGACTTGTACGTTCTGGAGCTAGGAATTCGATTGAAGACGAAATAACGCAACAAAAGACCGAGTAACTCGACAATCATAACTTGTGGAAACAAAAAATGCAAAGCGTTGCATAGCAACCCAAAGAGCAAGCATATAATGTCACACATACATATAATTATAAGTATTTAGTAGATTTGTAGTTAGCGCGTATCCACCACAAATCTACTAAATACGTATTTTTACGTGACCTGCGCTCCAGCGACAAACTGCAAAAATCGTAAAAATACGTTGCCCGCACGTGAAGTGTTAAAACTTGTCTTGTACTATGCTGTATCGGAAATATTGCTATGTTTTTCTTGGCAACAGAGACACAAGTGTCTCTGTTGTGCACTGTATAATCCATAGACTTAGTATAGTATTTTCTAGAATATATTTTAAATATTTAGTATGTTGTCGGAAGTTATTATTACAACAGACAGATGTCTTTACCTGCATTTTGATCAAGGATTCATTTAACTTCAAAATCTTCCTTCTGTGTCTGATGTGCTTCGTAATGCTGAGTAGTGTGTGTTACCCCTTGACCTCTAATTTCCATTTTAAAAAATCTGCTCTACACAATGGTATACAGTGTTCAGATAAGCTTAATTCGAATCAAGTGCTGAATTTCAAGGCAAATATTAATTTCTTTGATCTTGCGAAATACACCACATATGCTTGCTTGTGCTTGATCTAATTCTATGATGAAGTTTAACTACATTCTAATATTGATATCGCGTTACTTTTTTGTGTTTTCTATCTATTGGATCTTTATTTCTGTAATTACAACGATTACTTTAACAAAAATGTGAATGTAGACTTGAAATAGACATGAAATTAATAAATCTGCATAACTTGGGTTTCTCTGTGGGTCTTCGGTACTAAGTTCGGGGGTAAGAATCCCACAATCAGCAGGACTATTTGTAGCCATTAGTAATTGGCTTCAAAAAGTATACCCCAGAATTGTTAGCCCTAATGTAGCAAGATCTAGACGAAACTAAACTATAAGCGTTGTTTCCCCCCATCAACTGATATATTTTGTCAACAGTGAATAGAATAATCCCAACTTTCCATTAAGAATGCAAGTTCTTCTCCTGGCAGTACTAACATCATTTGTTCTTATCTACAATCAACTTTTCATACCTGACTGGATACCTAAGAAGAACTAATTTAAAAAGATAAAATTTACTTATTTGCAGAAACCTTTACATACTGGGTAAAGTACTAGTAAAGGCTCTATTACAGAAGAAAGAACTTTAAGTTGAATACTTGCATAACAGCTTACTTTTTTTAACCCTAGAAAGCTATTTTATTTTTGTCGAAGTTACTTTTGTTGATTCGTTTCTTAAAAACAACTATTTGAAAAAGTCATACATTATTTCCTTTTTCAACACGTTGACATGCGTTTAAAAAGCAGCAGATTCAGTTTAGGGTTCCTTTCCTCTTTTAAAGTTATGTGGATTTATAGCTTGCGGGCAAAAAATTATCGATCGATTATAGGCCTTATCACAAATCAACCCTATCAAAAATTAACACATTGTGTACGGGTACATTTCGCAGCGGAACGGTACCGGGAGTGGCCGTTTTGCGCTTAAATTTAGTTATTCAGTTAAATCTCAATAGATCGAAAATTATTTAATTTTACATCAATTGCATCAACTGATGTAAAAACTAGTTTTTATTTGTCTAGATTTTTCCAGAACCTATGTAGTAGGCAAGAACATTCGGCTTCGTTTTCCTGTATATACCGTTATTTTTGTACCTACTAACAAACCATGTTCTTACACTAACCTGTACTAGTATGTAACACGAGCTCAAGTATCATTCGTCAGAAAACGTACTAGTACGTGTCCCGCATACTATGTGTTCAATTAATGACTAACACACTAATTGACTGTAACACAAGGAATCCCCACATTCTTCACAGTCGAAGGAATCATAAACTAACATGTAACTCTTGACGGGTATTAATGCAATAAGTCAACATTTCCAAGCGTAGTATAAATACATGTAACTGAGTAACGTTGCTTTCCGTTTAGTTGTTACCCCTTTCTTCGGAGTAAAGGAAGCAATGTAATCGTGAAAATTTTTATTTTGTATTTCAACAGAAATGTTCATTCTTACCATTTACTAATCAGTTATGACAAGTTTCAACTTTGCTTCTGAACGCATGTTCAAGAAAACTTTAATTCTGAAACTGTAAATATTCATTCTTGACTATCCGTGAAAGTTTTACGTCTATTTCCTATTTGGTATCTGTAGGTACGTGTCTCGCATAACTCAGAAATATATATGGTTGAAAGAATAAAAGGAAAGACGCCATAGGAAATTTAAATTTTGTATTTAGGGTTGTTATAACATCTATTTCCATACACCTCTTTTGATTGAAACTGCAGTCTGCCTAACAATAGTTTTCAACTCAGAGTATATTCACCCTGGTGGGCAT
>CM063506.1:45994908-46002408 GCA_032207245.1 Pardosa pseudoannulata
ACGTCATTTTGACGCCAGATTGAGGACATTATGCGAACAAATGATCAAGCTGACGTCAAAGTGACGTTCCACAGAACGTTCGACCCAACTCGGAACGTCCAGAGTAAGCCCCTGTGAGTAGCAACCAAATTATTTCAGTTGAGATATGTCACAGGTGATGACTGCGTTACAATGTCAGAGGTCACCTTAGAGAGGAGTTTATGATATTAAAATCCCATTTTTGGCTACTTCTATCGCACGAATTGATCATGACATACGCCGACAGCAAGATGGTGAATCCCATGTGGCAAATAGTGTCACTACCATGAAAGAAAATCTTATAGCTCAAAGATTGTATCTTTTACTAGTTGCATTAATAAATACATTTGTAAAAAAATTATGTTTAGATTGTCACAAAAGTAATATTTCTCACCTGTAGAGTACACTAATGCCAGCTTTTAGAGCCAGAAACGTGTTTTACAATTAGTGCAAAACTGTTATGTTGTCAATTTTGCATTTACAATACATTTATTTCATTGATATTGGACACATACATGACTTCAGACTTTAACTCGTGTTATTTCAAATTCTATTCTTGGCTACCTCTGATGTTAAATCACCTTCAAATTATGATCCTGAATGCAACCATACCATATATGTGTTAAAATAAGAAAATGGGAGTAGGAAAGAGAAATAAAATTTACCTAAACTTCCTCAATATTTTATTCAGGTTGTATTTTGATATTCCATTGCTTTCCTATTTTAACTTCTGACAATGAAAGTAAGACTTGCTCTCACTAATGTCGTTTAACGGCTAACCGAGATTAATCCATGGCGCCAACGGAGAATTGCATCTCACCATTAATGGTGAGATGCAATTCTCCGTTTCGATTCCGAATTTCGAATCGTTCACCATTAATGGTGAGAGAATTCTCCGTTTAAACAGAGTAATCGCGGTTAAATGTTAAACGACTTTGGTGTAACAGACCCTAAATATCTTTGATTTAACAATACTTATGCTAATCATCTTTGGAATTTCATTATTTTTAACGGTATTTACAACAGGATTTCTCAAAAGTTTGGAATGAAAGTAAACGCTAATAACTTTTTAACTGTACGAATATTTTAATGAAATAACTTGTATACGTTAGAGGAAACTTTAAATTTTAATACAATGTATTTTTTCTCTACCGCCATACTACCAGCTATGCACCATGGACGTATGAAAGAATGCGAGTCAAGAATGGCATTCATACGGTCAATAAAGACTTTAATATTCCTATGTTTGTTAGCATAAATTGTATGTATATGTAACTCAAAATTTTTCCATAGTATTATTATTGTTCTAGTATGTAATTATTTTCCTTTTTTGTACATTTTTTTTCTGTGGTTACTTCTTAGAACTTGTATTCTCTTGTATTCACTTGTAGAATACAAGATTTACATTCTATATAAACTTTTGGTAAACCTATATTGGAATCGCAATTAAATAAATAAAAATTAAAATCGAAAAAAAAAACTAATGTGTTAATTGAGAGGTTTACAACTAGAGTTCCTAACAGATTTACGGGTGGGTCATTCTCATCTTGTACGTACATCGTTTTTTAGTTTAACCCTTTCATGGGCCATTTATTTTCTCCCTCCACGTTTCCAAACTTTCAAAACAGAGCTTCTAATTTTATTCAGTCGGTCGAACAGTTGATGGCAGCTCAAAACCGTAGCGGGAATCAGTCTTTCCGTCGTTTCAATAACAAAACCAATATATTAAAATGGGTTTTTCGCTTCCCACAGGTGTATTTTGTAAGATCGTGTAGGTGGGAAGTAATCTTCCCACGGCCGACGAAAGGGTTAACTTCCTCCTTTGCTTCTATATTTAAAAAATATAAAAAACATTAACTGTTCCTCTCATTTTAACACTATGTATTTTCTTTCTGTTAATTATTTCAGCTATTTGCCTGCGACTGGGGAAATAATTGGAGAAATTTCTCATCCGGGTCTTTTTCTCTTACACACCGTTCTACTGGGTTGTACTCTCAAAGTTAATCTTTCAAGAACTTTTTCTTCTCAATTACTGTCTGCTTTTTTCTCAAATGTCTTCAGTTCTTTTTGAAACTTTTTGAGTCATTCTTCATACCATACCTTTCTTTAAGAGAAAGAAAAGTTAGAAAAACTTTAGTACGATATAAGTATGTTTGATCCATACTCTAATGCTGTCCTGTTTTCGCAAAATATTTTGTAGCAGTATGCTTCCAGAAGACTTTGCATGAGAAAATACCAACCAATCAACAACAATGAGTAAATTCCTTTTTGATGATAACGCACCATGCAATTTTGGTATAGTTTGGAGTGCTATGGTTTAGTCTTTTACTACACCAGAACTAATGAGACACAGACTTACTCCTTAAAGCCAGTTTCAAAAGTCTATGAACATCCAAGCCAGCTGTGGAATTTAAACCCATGGATTCTGGTATCGATGAACAGCACCCTACCCATCATTGGTTCGCCCATCATTGGTTCCATGCAATTTTTGTTTGGGAGGTATATCAAACTTTCGTTATCGATAGGTGTGGTGCGAGAGAAAAATTGTGATGCAAGGACAAAGCATAGAAGTTTGCACAACTTTCTTAATCGAATTTCTAAACTTGTAGAAAGTGAGAATTATTAAAGGTAAATGTGGGAAAATGAAATATGAGTGAAGTAGATGTAACGTAGGTCTTCAAAAGGTTTTGTGTGGCATAGAAAGGAAAGAAGTTGATGACTATTTTTTTTAATGGTATCATGCCAAAATTAATATAAAACACCGAAAATAGTGCATGATATTGTAACAATGTTCTATATAAAAAGTCATTAGGCATATTTTGGAGGGTTTTTTTAAGATTAATAATTAATAAGCTATTAATGTACAGGAATCACGTTTATTTAGCAATATTAGTATCCCCGAAAAACAGGCAAATATTTAACAAGCTTAGTTCTTTAAACTAAATTGGTCTTTACATAGTTCAAAACAATCTTATTCACATTTTATGTAGGCGAGTTTATTAATAATATTTTGAAGAAGATTGAACCTTTTTACTTTATCAGACCTTTTACATTTTCTTAGGTTTTCAAATAAATTTAAAAAAAAACCTCGGTGCAACTGCCCTTAGGGGGCCAGGGCCTACGGTGTCAATCTCCGTTTCCGAGCCTAAGGGCCCTGGGTTGCGAAGCATATGTTCCGGTTAGGTGGTCAATGACGAAGAACCCCCAGTGTTTAGTTTTCAAACATGCTTTATCCTCAGTTTGTTTACCCACTGAGTTAATGAAAGGCTGCGTCAACTTTGCCCAGTCCGGGGATTGAACCTCGGACCTGTGTCTGGAAGCGCGAAATGCTACACCAATGCCACTTGGCTTCTTTCAAATAAATTATACTGATTTATAAGACATATTAAATTCCTTTTAATAAAAAACGTGTATTCATTTTTTAAAAAAATAATATTGCATGCATTTTAAATTAAATAGGTACAGACGTAGATAACTTTTTATTTTATTTCGGGACTACCTTCGTTTATAGAAATCTAAATAACATCGTTAAAATCTTTTAAATTTTTAAACCCATGAATAAAATTTCTTTTAGTTGTTTAACGTTTAACAAAGCAAATTAGATTAAACATACTTTCAAAATACTTAATACTTCATCTTTGACACAATTTACACCATAATTATTCAAATTATCCTACCGACCTACAAAATACAAGATTGTGTGCGAAACTGATAATCCATCTCATTAATAAAACTTGGACAATTATTGAACTTTTCGGTTTAAAATGGCCGAGATTTAAAAAAAAAATGAAAAAGAAGTCATGATGGGAACTCAACACATTTCCATGACAAAGGCCCTATTCTCACATTCCTAACTGTAACTTCTTTTAAGCCATTTTTCAGGACTCTTGGTGTTCGCCATTTCTAACTTTAGATAATTACGATACAGAGTCGAAATCGTTCTACTATTCATCTCTGGGAAAGTTCTCATTTCGATTCCGCCTTTACGCGAGAGGCGTTCTGGCTTTATGCGGTTCATAGCTATGACTCTGGCGTTCAGGCCAACGAGAGATTTGGAATGTAAATTAAGTTCGCACAAGCCTGAGAGAAGGGTGCAAAGTTCTAAAATAGCGAGCAATATTCCCAGCCGAAATGCGAGAATTCCTACAGAAATTGGACGATATGATTTAAGTTTTTTTTTATAATAATGCGTTTCTAGTTTCAAGTAATTACTGAAACTGATTTTGGGTTGTAGTTGTGGGCGGTGTTTGGAATTTCGCCAATAATGTCTGCGTTTATATCAACAGGGTGATATGAATATTCTAATGCCTTCATGTTTTGGAGAGTTTAAATTGTTTAAAAATTTGAATTGTTAAACAGACGCATTTAAACTTAATCAGTTTGTATGAGGATGGTTTTACGAGATGCTGGATTATATTACAATTCCAAAGTCAATCAAGCAATTAATGCTAATTTATCTATGTACATTTGGCCTCTTTTAATTGAATTTATGCTTAAAATAGTTTTAAAAATAAAATAAGTGTCGCTCTATATATTCTCTTATAAGGAAAATGTATTCATTTAAATCATATAATTATCGACGGTGTTTGTAAACGCCGGCGATAGTTATATGATTCTTTACTTATATGATAGTTTCGCTAGCCGATGTTTTCTACTTTAACTGAACTAATTTGAAAAAGTTAAGCCTCATATTTAGTTCTCATTTTGTCTAACAATTGTTTCTCCTTTATATAACCCTGAGGATTGGTTTGTTGTTTGATAAAGTCTATGCTTTACCGCTTGTCAGAGCTAATTAAACCTTCTTTATACTGAGAGGTTTGATCTAATTGACCTCTTCAAGTATTTCAGTGATGATTAACACTAGATTTATGGGCTGAGCCAATTTGACTCATTAAGAATTTGATCACTATATACATATATAAAACTTTAATATCACATAAACTTTAATAAACATACGTTGGTTTTTAGTTAAGTAATAAAATATATGTAAACTTTCATTCCTCTTCCCCGCAGACCCCTTCATTTCGCATTATCAAATGTGGTATACCTATTTTCACGGTTGTGAGCCAATTTGACTCATAGAATGTATATGAAAATAAATAAATATAGTAATAAATATAGTATAAAGTAAATATAAAGTATAGTATAAAGTAAATATAGAGAAGAAGTCGAGAACACTTCCATTCCAATGACAGAAATTCATGCTACTGACGCACGGAAGAATTGTCAAGTTCAACAATCATGCAAAAGAAACAGATGTAGAAACCATTGTGCTAAATGTAATAGAAATATTTGCGGAAAATATTTTTCAAAAAACATATTTCTTATGTAAAAAATATTTTTCATGAATTATTTTATAATAAACATTTTATTTAAATTAATTTGGAACTATTTTCTTTACAAAAATCTTCAATTTTCTTGTAAGACTTGTTCTTGTTCAATTTTCTTGTGAAACTTCAGTTTTCTTTTCTTAGCTCCTAAATTCCTATTATACCTTCTAGAGTTAAAAGTTGTCTTCCTGTTTGGCAATACTAATTAGTACTCGAGGAGAAAACATTGTCCGTAGAGATCACGACAAATGGCATGTGCTTTAGATGTACACCATTTTTTCCCACCTTTTTTAAAGTTTTGTTCCTCTGTAAGGCTAGTCTATTTAGAATTAGATTAACAAAATGTTTATTGTAACGCTCATAAACCACAGAAGGTATTTTAGGTAGTTGAACTACCGTTACAATGAAGGAATTACTAACTTCAATAAAGCTCGGCTTTTCCCATACAACTGAGGTTCATACGATGTTTTATAATAATATACTCATACACTCGGCATAACCCCAGAGAATGGTTTGGTTTACGAAATTATTTTTTTACAGATACAAGAATTTTTTTTAAATCTAAAAAAAAAAACAAAGGAATACTTTTTATTTATTTTAAGATACTGTGATCCCTCGCCACTTCGCACTTCATGTTTTGCAGATTCAGTGCTTCGAGAATTTTACCAAAATAGTCATAAAAAATAAAAATAAAAAAATACAACCATGTCGGTAGCCACATTGCAGAATGGAGCGTTGTTTCATGTTGATGCTGGAGAGACATCCCTGCATGTCAAGCAAAGAGATGAAAACACGGGCTCTCATAAAGGTGCGAGATTGGTTTCCGATGCTACATCGACCAATAAGAGTACGAGTGGATTTATCCCTGGGAATTGACTGTCAGCGCAAAATCTCAGCCTCACCTAGTTTCTTCTCTTGTTGTATCTCGCCAGTCTTGTCTATGATGTTGACAGTCTAGCATACTGTATTTTAGTGTATGTTAGCGATAACTTTTTTTATTAATTAAGTCCTACCGGCTGTACTGCTAGCGCCTCCAGAAGAGTCTCCGAGTGAGCTTAAAGCTCCTACGAGTCAAGTGAGAGCTTCTCTTCCGCGACCAATACAAGACTCTTCGCCTCTCTCAGAAAGCAATGTTGATTAATGTTTATTATTGTATAAGATTGTGCAATTAAAGTTATTAATTAGCACTGACACGTTTAAGTAAATACGTACACTGTTGTCATTTTTTTCTTAAATGTGTAAAGTATAAATACTGTTTGCTTATTTAAAATATTCGTGTACCCGCATACACGAAAATTCCTAGGGACAAATCCTACTTCGCGGTTTTTCAGCTTTCGCGGAAGGTTTTGGAACCCATTAACCATGAAAAACGATGGATTACTGCATTTTGAAAGCTTTAAAATCAAAAATTATGTTTTGAATTCCTTTTTTTTTTTAGAAAAACTTTAACCCTAAATCTGAAATACAACAGAATGCAGTTTATACAGTGTTCTTACATGTTAAGATGTTTGATGAACATACAGAAACAGAAATCTTTTTTTCCTGAAGATATTATATGTAATATGGATTGCTTTTCGTTACACTTTTAGTTCGTTGTGGACCTTATGGCGAATATTTTGGTAACCAAATGGCAAGGCTTACATAAAAACTACTCTTTCCTTTATAGGTGAATAAGGATTCCATCTTCGGTTGGAAGCACTATTCCCGCTAATTTTTTATTTGGGTATGTAGACTAGAGATTTAAAGAAAATAAGTCTTTACTCTAAACTTGCAATATGAGATACGCATTCACCATAGCTCGTCAAATAAAGGAATGTTCTTCTTAAGTACGGCCGAACGCTGGCCGATTGGTTAGGGCGCTAATCGTCGGTACCGGAGTTCGTGGGTTCGAATCCCACTAAGGCATGGATGTTCGTAGCCATTCGGAATCGGCTTTAAATAGTAGGTCCCGGGCTCATTAGCAGTAGTGTGCAAAATGGTAGACCGTAGCTTTCCAAACCAAACCAAACCACCTTAAGTGCAACAGTTTGTTTTGGAAATCCAAGATCAGTCTTTTAGTAACTGAAATCTATCTAGGCTAGCCTTGAGTATAAAAAAAGTTATTACTTTAATATAAATGGAATGTGGATAAACCATCTGAAATGTATTAATT
>CM063506.1:46034908-46037408 GCA_032207245.1 Pardosa pseudoannulata
AGAAAGAAATCACAGTTCGTTAGACCTGGTGATCTCGACGGTCAATGAAGACATGTCAAATCCTGTGGCCCAGCACGGCCAGTCACGCGATGGGGTAGACGTCCGTTCAGGAAGTCACTTTCGTTTTTATTCTAATGTGGGGGAGCACCATCTTGCTGCAAAATGAATTCAGGAACAGCTTCCTCTATCTGAGGGAGCAACCACTCAGAGCATATCTTGTTAAATCATCGATTAATCGATTTTTCAGCAAAGAAAAATGGAACAGAGAAAATGTCTTTGCACAACAGTTACCGAGGAGGTTTTGGCATATTCGAAAACGCAGTACGATTTCTCCTGAAAGGATGACATTTTGTTTAACAACGCCTCTAGCGGCCAGTTCGTCATTCGATAATTTTTCCCTGTTGCCAAATAAAACTTGTAATAAATAAAACTAAACAAATAAATTTGTTTCGGCTGAATAAATCCATTACGGCAGTCAGACTGTGCTATTCTTCTAATAAATCAGGAACAGCTTCCTCCATCTAGGGGAGCAACCACTCAGAGCATATCTTGTTAAATCATCGATTAATCGATTTTTCAGCAAAGAAAAAATAGACCAGAGGAAATGTCTTTGCACAACAGTTACCGAGAGGTTTAGGCATATTCGAACACGCAGTACGATTTCTCCTGAAAGGATAACATTTTGTTTAACAGCGCCTCTAGCGGCCAGTTCGTCATTCGATAATTTTTCCCTGTTTCCAAATAAAACTTGCATAATTGTAGTTGCAGAATAAATTTGTTTCGGATGAATAAATTCATTACGGCAGTCAGACTGTGCTATTCTTCTTCTCCCATTCAATATGAAACACCCCGTAGATAAAGGTCTTTGTCACTTTTTCAGTAGATGTTCCTTACATAAAAGTAAATTTATGCCCGAGGCTCCGAAAACCTTGAACTGTATATGTTACGGCCAAAGCCCGAAGTTCGGCCAGTTCTCGAATTGGCCGGTCAAATCGCGAAATGGCCAATATCGCTTCACAATGACAGGCCAATGCCCGATCTATCCTTGATTTCAGGGTTTGGCCAGCCAGTTCGGGAACTGACATGTGGCGATCGGCCAAAATCAGAAGAAAAAAGTCATGAGCAAATTTTGGTTGTTTGTATACCGTAATGCTAATGATAATCATATTTTAGCTGCCACAGATGAGTTTTCTGACGAATCCGCCCATCTTAGTCGCCTAGGATCGTCCTTCGAAACAAGGGCCAAGGAGGTACGGTGGCCCTAGGTGGGTTGTAGTTTAAAGTGAGAAGTTTTAGTGAGTAAGGATCTCACAGTACCAGAAACCTCCTGGTCTCTTATGAAAATTTCCTCTCCCTTGGAGAAAACAAATAAGCAAACAAAAGTATAATCACACTATCTACTGAATTACTTTATTACAGATAATTATTAGTATCATCGCTTGTTACAACAAGATGAACTTTTATGACATTTCGAATTGCACAGCGATCTGTTGAGCAATTGGTAGTGCAACTGCATCGAGTGTAGCCTACCGAACCTACCGAACAGTCTTGCTTCAGCACATTTAACTTTGGCCAGGGAGTTCCGGGGACTTCGAGAAGTGGCCGGCCAAAGTCGCATATACTCTATTAATTTCCAGTACATCGGACATTGGCCACACACCCCGGCCAAAGTGCGATTTGGCCAGCCAATTCGGGAACTGGCCGAACCTTGGGCTTTGGCCGTAACATATATACAAACGACAAAATTACAGATACTAATAGTTACTAGAAAATTTGGTAGATGTTTATAAAAAAATAAATAAAACATAATCCATCATAAGTTCTTTTAGTTTTTATTTTTTAATCTGAATGTTGATGAAACTTTTTGCTAACTGTATTGCAGCTTACAAGAAATAATCATCCTTTTTTTTCAGACCATGAAAAGTTTTTCACGGACCATTGGTGATCCGTGGACAACCATTTGGTGACGGCTGATCTATAGTTACACTAGTCCCATAGTTACTTTAGGTGAGATTGTATTATTATTTTTGTCACTGATACATACAGTCTGTTGCATAAGACTGTGTCGCTCATAACTTCGTCAATAGTTAGAGCGCAGATACCGGATTAATGTTCTTCAAACATTAGAGAAGAATGCTTTATGGTTATATTCTTTATTCGATTTGTTTTGCTGTGTTTAAATTAACAATTCCAAAATGAGCGCCATGTAGGGAAGCCGTTTTGAGGCAGTGTTTCTATGTAACCATCCAAAAGGACCAAAAATGTTATGTGCAGCTGCACATAACATTTTTAAGAAATGTTATGTGCAGCTGCAGTCCGGTACATGAGAAAGTCGGAGTTTTTCTCCAAGATGAGGATTGCACGTTTTAAAGCGGTACAAAATATTGACGACCTACGGGAACGGGGTAAACGCCTCTCGACATCAAAATCGAATGATAAAGGGATTCTTGTATAATCGATAATAATGGGGACTGGGCAACTTATTAGGTGAAATGCATTT
>CM063506.1:46042408-46049908 GCA_032207245.1 Pardosa pseudoannulata
AGGCTTAGATATTGATATTATTACATATATATACTGATTTATAATGACCAACACTTTCCCGTAAACTTTTAGAGACAGGGCCAGTTTTGAAGTGACTGAAATATACCTCAATATAATGAAAATATAATTTTAAATTATCATAACACACACTTGAACTTTTTTAATAAGTTGCATCGTTATATATGGTATAAAACTATATAATAGAAATATAGGTAAATTTCCCTTATGCGTATTAAGAGAGTATTATTTTTACATACTCATATATTGTTGTCTATTAAGTTTATTTAAAATTAAAGTTGTACTATCCAATTTTTCTTAGAAAATTAAATCTTTTATGAAAATTTCGAAACTATTGATAAACATTTTAGAAATTGTATTAAAAAACACGTGAAAAATCTACTACTGTTTAAAAAGCTGAACGATGGCCGAATGGTTAGGACGCTGATCGTCGGTACCTAAGTTCGTGGATTCGAATCTCACTGTGGCACGGATATTCATAGCCATTCGGAGTCATTGGAATCAGCTTTAATCAGTAGGTTTCGGTCTCATTAGCACTCATGTTACAAAAAATCCGATCGCAGTGCACCTAACCAAATTGTTTAAAAAAACTTTTCATCTTTTTCAATATATCACAATCATTGGCGATGCTCAAATTATTGAAACATTGCAAATCATTTTCAGATATATATCATACAGGATTATCAAAAATATTTTTTCTGTCATATGTGTGTGTGTGTGGGGGTTCCATAAGTACACAAGTTCCCAAAATTTAGCTGAAGAGTGTGAGTTTAACAAATTTCGGAGCAGGTGCGATATCTACGATCTTCCGGCCGCCATTTTTTTTCTTGGTGATCTTGGCAAAAAACCCACTTTTTGAAAGTCGCCAAACAAAAATGGCAGCAGAAAATGGCGTTTTCTGAAAGATCAACAAGAAAAAAAACACGGATGGCACCACATGGCTTTTAAAAAACCAAATATATTACAATAATTCTACAAAAATGGAAAAATATTTAAACAAAAATAGCGACAAAAAATGGCATTTTCTGAAAAATCACCAAGAAAAAAAACATGGATGGCACCACATGGCTTTTAAAAAACCAAATATATTACAATATTTCTACAAAATTGGTAAAATTTTTAAACAAAAATGGTGACAGAAAATGGCGTTTTCTGAAAGATCACCAAGAAAAAAAAAACATGGACGGCACCACATGGGTTTTAAAAAACCAAAAATATTACAATAATTCTACAAAAATGGAAAAATATTTAAACAAAAATGGTGACAGAAAATGGCGTTATCTGAAAGATCAACAAGAAAAAGAACATGTATGGCACCATATGGCTTTTAAGAAACCAAAGATATTACAATAATTCTACAAAAATGGAAAAATATTTAAACAAAAATGGCAACAGAAAATGGCGTTTTCTGAAAGATCATCAAGAAAAAACATGGTACCATATGGCTTTTAAGAAACCAAAAATATTACAATAATTTTACAAAAATGGAAAAATATTTAAACAAAAATGGCGACAGAAAATGGCGTTATCTGAAAGATGAACAAGAAAAAACATGGATGGCACCATATGGCTTTTAAGAAACCAAATATATTACAAAATTCATTAAAATAAATTAAAAATTTTTTTCAGGGTTTTTCCCCCCTTCATACCCCCATATTTTTACAACTATAAATACATAAAACATTTTAAATACATACACACATTTTAATAAACATCGAAAAAAATATATAAGGACATACAAGAAATTAATGATTCAAATTTCGCCAAATTTGGCGACTGATTTGGCGACCAAAATTCAAAGCCAGAAATTTAGCGATTTGAAATTTTGCATCTGTACCCAAATTTCTTTAGATAGCAAATTTCACCAGGTATTCATTTTAGAAATTTAAACAAGCGTCTAAATTTCAAAGTAGTTATAACGTTTCGGCTCTTTGGTATTTTCATATAATAGAGAAAAGGATAAGGCGATATTATTTTTATAAGATTACACATAACAAACTGGTTGAAGACCTCCCTTTTATTTCTCTTATTTAAAAAAATAACATTTTCTTGTGTTGAAACTTCTCGGGTTTTAATCTTGTTAAGTATTTGATGAATCACTCGAACCCCACTGCTAAATACTGCTATCGGAAATGGGTCATCATTAAGTCATTAATCAACGCCCAATCATCACAGAACTACTATGTCTGCATTCAAATTGAAATTTCGATTTTTACATTTGTGTAAAAACGGCAGAAAAAAACGGAAGATAAAAATATTAAATTAAAAATCTTTCGGATGAAATTACCAAAAAAATTACCATGTCGATTATTTTCCGCTTATTTCTAAGGTTGGAAACTATTGACATGTTACCGAAAGTGTCACTAATTTAGCCCTAGAAGTCCTTTGCTGAATAATACATTTTAATTAAATAAATGATTAATGATTTTTAACATAGTTAAAATAGTAAAAATTAACTGTTCATACCTATATGTACACCCACCACAACCACCAATATATATATATATATATATATATATATATATATATATATATATATGTGTGTGTGTGTGTGTGTGTGTGTGTATATGGTCTCTACTAGGTTATTAGCCGCCTGCAAGATAGTATTTAGTTGCCTCTTTAAATAGGGATTGCTATCAGATTTATTTATTACCTCAATGCATAGAAGCCTAGTATTATGCTTATAAAAGTGTTCCCTATAACTGAATAGAAATCAACAAAGTTATGACTATAAATATGAAGTAACTTAATATAACATCCATATAATTTAAAATAATGTAATCATCATTGTATCATCATGATTATTAATTGTAGTAGCCGAGTTTATTAATGCACTCTTAAAAACCATCTTTTATTCAGAACACCAGATAACACACAAATCCCCGTATTAAAAAATAATACATAACAGGAAATATTTTAGATACATTACATCACGTTCTCAAAGGAAAGGCCTTGAAATCTGTGTATTAGGCGTTTTTATTAACTACTGGAAGGAACGTGGAGTCAGGAAGGATGTCATTCCGGTAACGAATCACTTCATTTTAATTATTTCTAGTTTATTCTAGAAGTTATAGAATGTCACAATGTTCGGGAAAAATGAATTTATTATTACATATATATGTGTGTGTGTGAGTGTGAGTGAGAGAGTGTGCGTGTGTGTGTATGCGTGCGTACGTGTGTGGGTGCGTGCCTGAAATTTTGACACTGAAGAGTAGAAAACACTCGAAGATAGATTTAAAATTTTGTATCCCACACTTTAGATCTATTAAACATAGAAACTCCACAAGACACAATAGTAATTAAACCAAGTAACTCTATTTAATTGTAAGTAGTAAGTAACTCCATGTTCGTGGAATTCGAACAAAATTTTTGGTCATTATACTATTTTTCTCATGTGTTAGTTTGTGATAAATATTTTTGGGTATGTTGAATGGGTAAAAAGCTCAAGTATGATGTTAATCCAACTTACTACAGACGGAACCCGTAGTCCTTAAGTACAAATAGCATTTATTCATTCATAGAAATCGAGAAGCCATTCTAATAGCATTCATCCAGACCGAATATAAAACAATCGTGTGACAATTTACTCGAACATAATTATTTTAAGTCTCCAAAAAGCAAATGTTGGCGCATGCGCGCATCCTCTTCCGCGACTGCTTACCATGTAGAAGAATTCAGTCAGTAATGTAGACGCGAGCAACAACCATGTTCTTTTCGACGCTCGGAATTATAAATTTCTTATCTGTTAATTTGTAAATATGTATACATTAATGTGTGAAGTTTCATTAAAAAACGTAGAAAGGCAATTAAGTGATCCGTTGATTTTTTTTATTTCCCACTAGGGTGTAATGCTATATTTCTTTATCGAAATGACAAAGGTGCTTTTTAATAGATTTGGTTGTAAGTGCTTCGTTTAATTGTTTGCAGTGTAAGTACTAATAAATCCGGGACATAAATAAAGCCTATTCCGAAAGGCTAAAAATATCTATGCCAGCATTGAACATAAGTAGTTTTAGCCCTATAATACAACCGACTGTAACAAATAGTTACGTCAGTTTTATGGCCTGTCTGCTATAAGTGAGCTATCGACAGAGAGGTAAACAGTTTCCAGCTTTCTTTCTTGCTACAATTATAGATGGACAGGACTTGCCTCATATTATGGAAAGGGGTGCTCTTTTTTTTTTTATGAAGAGTACCGTTATAATAACGACTTTGAAAGTGTTTGTTCACAAGAGATCCCAGCAATATATCACAGAAAAAGAAAGACACACGAAAGAATCAGTTTAAGCAGAGGTTGATTGCAGCATTAATTTAATGAAAAACTAACATTACGCATGTTTGTCTACTTCAGCAAAATATAATAAATAAATATGTTATGATAATTAGATGTTAAGAGAAGCAGGTCCCCCAGAGTTGGTCTGCTTTGCTGTGTGTATTTAACTGGGTATCAACATACGCCAAATAGACATTGTGACCACGAACATATTTTACGTGCTACATGGCTCAAGCCCCTAACCCGCAATTTTCCGCTGTATCCTAACCACTTCGGAAAGAAAAGATAGCGTCAGTTAATTCGACCATCTATTGGCGTTAAGAAACCTAATATAATCCTGTCATAAAAGTTTTAAACACGTATGTTTAAACCACAAATTCAACACCTAAAATTGTTATTAATCCAACTTACGACAATCGGAAGCTGTAGTCCTTAAGTACAAACATCAATTATTCAGTCATAAAAATCAAGAAGCCATTCCAATTTATCAACATTATCACAACATGATATGAACTATGTATTTACACGATCCCTAACCATTTTAACTCATGCACAACAAAACTCATGCAAACAAAAGATAGCGCTAGTTATGTGACCATCTATTAGAGTTAATAAACCGAGTGGTAATGTACTCGAACATAATTATTTTTAGTCTCCAAAAAGTAAATGTTGGCTCATGCGCGCATCCCCATCTGCTACTGCTTGCTGTGTAAAAGAATTCAGTCAGTAATGTAGACGTGAGCAACAACCATGTTCTTTTCGACGCTTGCAATTATAAATTTAAAATGCAATCCTATATTTAATTTACTGGAGAAAGAAACCACAAATTCAACACAAAAAATTGTTATTAATCCAACTTACGACAGTCTGAAGCCGTAGTCCTTAAGTACAAACAGCAATATGTATACATTAATGTGTGAAGTTTCATTAAAAAACGTAGAAAGGCAATTAAGTGATCCGTTGATTTTTTTTATTTCCTACTAGGGTGTAATGCTATATTTCTTTATCGAAATGACAAAATGCTTTTTAATAGATTTGGTTGTAAGTGCTTCGTTCAATTATTTGCAGTGTAAATACTAATAAATCCGGGACATAAATAAAGCCTATTCCGAAAGGCTAAAAATATCTATGCCAGTATTGAACATAAGTAGTTTTAGCCCTATGATACAACCGACTGTAACAAATAGTTATGTCAGTGTATGGCCTCTCTGCTATAAGTAATAGCATCCCTTCAGACCGAATACAAAACAATCGAGTGATAGTTTAGTCGAACATACTTTCTTGCTACAATTATAGATGGACAGGACTTGCTGCCACTCTACTTGCAAATGTTAGCGCATGCGAGCATCCCCGACCGCTACTGAGAGATCCCAGCAATATATCACAGAAGAAGAAAGACACACGAAAGAATCAGCTTAAGCACAGGTTGATTGCAGCATTAATTTAATGAAAAACTAAGACGCGATCCACAACCATGTTCTTTTTGACTCTCGCAGTGTATTTTATCTGGGTATCGTTAATTTGTAAATATGTATACATTAATGTGTTCTTTTATCTTAACTTGAAATAAAAAACCGGTAGCTAAGAAACTCGAACACTACTATGATTCATAAGTTATGGCTTTACACGAATCCTAACCACTTCTTTTGTTACCGATGCCAATCAAAACCTGACTTGGTTTCTATAACGAATGAAAATAATATTTACGGAATATAATTTAGTCCTACTCAGATAATTCCCTATATAATAATAGCCTAATTTATCTGTCCCCCGTCCTCGAATTTACGACCATCTATTGGAATTAATAAACCTAATATAACCTGTAATAAAAGTTTAGACACATATGTTTTGTAAAATGCAATCTGATATTTAATTTACTGGAGAAAGAAACCACAAATTCAACACCTAAAATTGTTATTAATCCAACTTACGACAATCGGAAGCTGTAGTCTTGATGAGTTAGGGTTAGCAAAATTGAAGCCATTCCAATAGCATTCATCCAGACCGAATATAAAACAATCGTGTGACAATTTACTCGAACATAATTATTTTAAGTCTCCAAAAAGCAAATGTTAGCGCATGCGCGCATGCCCGACCGCTACTGCTTGCCGTGTAAAAGAATTCAGTCAGTAATGTAGACGCAAGTAACAACCATGTTCGTTTAGAAGCTCGCAATTATAAATTTCTTATCTGTTAATTTGTAAATATGTATATATTAATGTGTGAAGTTTCATTAAAAAACGTAGACAGGCAGTTAAGTGATCCGTTGATTTTTTTTATTTCCTTTTAGGGTGTAATGCTATATTTCTTTATCAAGTGCTTTTTAATAGATTTGGTTGTAAGTGCTTCGTTCAATTATTTGAAATTCCCTCCTCCCCCCCCTTAAGCCTATTCCGAAAGGCTAAAAATATCTATGCCAGCATTGAACAAAAGTACTTTTAGCCATATGATACAACCGACTGTGTTTAATGCCACAATTTTGAAGTCCTATTTTCCCCGGTTAAGAGCAAGCGATTAAGTGCCGGTCTCACCACAGTCGTTTAATGACTAACCACGATTAACTCATGGCACCAACCAATGGTGGAACTTAATTCTCTGAATTATGACGTCATTTTTTTAACCATTTAATTTATTAATTTCTTAATTTATATTATTAGGACTTGCTGCCACTCTACTTCCCTGAGGGAAGGTGGAAGGTCGAAAAGTGTTTGTTCACAAGAGATCTCAGAAATATATCACAGAACGAAATCCACTCCTCCCTTTTCTAGTATGTAATGTCATTATTTCAAATTTAATGAAAAACTAAAACAAAATATTATTTTTCATAAAAGTAGAATAAATATGTTGTGATAATTAGATGTTAAGCTGTAAAAGAAATTGTCTGCAATTGAAAGTGTTGTCTCATGTATGTTTTGCTGTATGTATTTTATCTGGGTATCAACATATTCCAAATAGACATATATATATATATATATATATATATATATATATATATATATATATATATTCTTATATATATTTATATATATATATATATATATATATATATATATATATATATATATATTAATATACCCTGTCATAAAAGTTTAGACATGTATGTTTTGATATATATATATATATATAATATATATATATATATATATATATATATATATATATATTATATATATATATATATAATATATATATATATATATATATATATA
>CM063506.1:46054908-46057408 GCA_032207245.1 Pardosa pseudoannulata
TTAAATTAGAACTTGTAAAACTATATAATTTTTGTAATAGAATGTATAATTTGTAACTAATGTATATGTATAGTTTAATATCCTAGTTAAAAAAAACTGTATAAACGCAAAATGCATTTTCCTATAAATTGTGACATATAAGCATATATATATATATTATATATATATATATATATATATTATATATATATATATATATATATACATATGTATATAAACATAATGATTTCAAATTTTTACGGAAAATATGTATTACACAGTAATAAATATCTGAGAATATTTGAGTAAACTAATTGCGGATTTAACGATTAAACCGCTTTTACATGTAAAGCAAAACTAAATTTAATCATTACGTTAAACATATTACAATTTGTTGTGATTTTAAAGAGTTCCTACGCATTTTATATGTGCATGTTCAATTAAAGGACCACATCACTTTTAAACCTTCAAAAATTCTTTATTTCCTTTTTTACAATTTTAAAACTGTTGGACATTTGTGGGTCGTTTAAAACAAACCCCATTGAAATATTTAAAATAGAACCTGTAAAACTGTACAATATTTGCATTTATTATCGTAGCTTAAAAAAAAAACTATATAAACTTTATTGAAACATTTTACTGTAAATGGCGTTTTTTCAACTTGCGCGCACTATAACTCGGATATAAAGCTATTGCACATATTGATTTCAAACTTTTAAGGTTAATATATTATAGATCTACGATGAAACCCTACCTTTTTTTCGTTGTTTTCCATTTCTTTCAGTATTTATAGTAGGATCTGGTTGGGTAAAATGGATATTTTTTATAATTTACTTAAACACATCATAACTTTTAGCAATTATATTTTATCTTTCTAACATAATTTTAGACATTTGTTGGCAACATTTATTTTCCTAAATATGTTTTATATTTTCAATCTGGCAACAGAGATTACCCTGTTTGAAAGTCAATTGTATATTCTTCTTTACCAAGGTCTTAAACACAAAAAAGAAATATTTTATTTCTTTTATCGTCAATATTTTTCAATAATTATATATATATAATATATATATATATATAATATTTTAATAAATTTTAATAAATAATAGAAATATTTTAAATATTTTGTGTTTAATAATTATTTTTTATGATGGGGAAAAATGGGTATTGGTTAGGCATAACAATTTATTATAAAATTCTAAATTTTTAGATGTAATGATTCAAACCAGCCCTTCAATTTTAGTGTAAATAATATCACATAGTATTTTTTAAAATTTATCTGCTATGTTATCGTGTAAAGTATTACTATAATAATAAAATTGAGCTTGTAAGCTTAAAAATACATGTGTTCACATGAGTGTTTTGTTCATCTGCGACTGTACATTTTCTTCCACCTTTCAGTGTGTACAAGTCTAAATTTATATGAAACTTGGACCAAAGTTGGACCACCTGGTACATTATTATATATATAATCTTTTAATAAATTATAATAAATAACAAGTGGAACATCCGAAAAAACATTCTTTTGATATTCGATGGTCACTTGACATATAAGACAGTAAAACAAGCAATGAGCAATAGAATCACCATTCACTGTCTCCCATAAAGCGATGCCCTGCAACCTTTGGATGTCGAAATATTTGCCCCTATGAAGTGTACTTGGAGACAAATTCTGATGTGGTACACGGAAAGTGTCCAAATCGACATTAACTAACCTGCTGAAACAGGTATTTGACACTGTGAAGGAAAATGTCTGTTAAGCACAATATAGTGTTAACTAAAAAGATGAAGAAATAACAGCGAACAATGTTGCACAGACTTCAACAATAGCTGCTATGGAAGCTCTTTCTGTGTTCAACCACTTCGAATTTTGCCTTTTCTTCTCCATATAAGGATTTAAAAAAGGATATCTTTATAACAATTTCACCACTGCAGTTGAAAGAAAAAAAAAGCCTTAGAAAATGATAGACGAAACAGAAAGCGGGTACAAACTAAAGCCGGAGAAGTGATGACTGTTTCTCATGAAGCAGAACTTAGTTCAAATTAATAACCGTGGCCATTACAGTTTTGAAATATAAATTGTAATTATATCACATAGAAATGTCTTTGCAGGAAAAAATAACATTTTAAATAAATTTTGCATAATTAATAGAATTTTTTAATCAATATATATATATATATAATCTTTTAATAAATTTTAATAAATAATATTTAATTTCTAAATAATTTTGATATATTACATATAAGCATATATATATATATGCATACATATGTATAGTATATATATATATAAAAATTATAAATTTTCAATTTAAGAAAATTTATAAAACTATTTTAATAATAGTGTTAATGAACCCATTGCATGAATACATGCAAAAAAATTGCTTGTTTATAGATTTTTAAGGCGAAAGAGTTATGAATGAGAAATCACGTTTTTTCTACCCATTTTATCCCAGCAGACACTATTTAAAATGGAATTTTTAAGCATAATTATATATATATATATATATATATATATATA
>CM063506.1:46062408-46092408 GCA_032207245.1 Pardosa pseudoannulata
TAGCTTTTGAAATGTTACATTTTGTACATGTATCATACCCGTGGACTTAAAAACACTTTTAAATGCAACTATGTTGTGGGCCTTACTTTAAGAATAAGGTATATTTCATTCCATTAATAGATAATTTGGAAAACAATATTTTCTAAATTTTATCGATATGTGATTTATGACTGTAACTTTAGTTAGAAAAGTTTATATATATATAAATATATGTATATATATATAATGACGCCACATTTTGTAGGAAGATTATATATATATATATATGTATATATATATATATATAAATATATGTATATATATATATATAAATATGTATATATATATATGTATATATATATATATATAAATATTTTCTAATATATATATATATATATATATAGATATATATATATATATATAAAATATATATATATATAATATATATATATTGTATATATATATATATTTATATATATATATATATATATATATATATATATATATATGTATATATATATATATATATATATATATATATATATATATATATATATATAATATATATATATATATATATTATATATATATAAGTTCCAAAAGTCACCGCTAGGGGAATATTTGGCGCTGTGTAATAGAAAATAGAGTGTTAACAAATGCAAATTAATACGGAATAAAATTACCTTTTATTATGCACATTTTCTAATTTAGTTCAAGTGCAATATGGCAACACTTTTAAAAAAAACGTAAAATCTACATAAACACCGATAAAGTCTCGTGATCTGCAATATCACGTACGATGAGAAGTTCTTTATTCAAATTTCACGTTGCATCCATTTGTACAATTAAGAATTTGATTTGCATTTGTTAACACTCTATTTTCTTTTACACAGTGCCAAATATGCCCCTAGCTGTGACTTTTGGAACTAATTTGTTTTTTTGCGGAATCTTTCGTCCCCCGTCTTGTTTAAACTTCCTACAAAATGTGGCGTCATTCTCGCAAATAGATCACGCTACAGAACACTGTGAGCACTGTCAGTTTAATTATGGCCACCCGGTATATATATATATATATATATATATATATATATATATATATATATATATATATATATATATTTATATATATATATATATATATATATATATATATATAAAAGTTATTTTCTATCAAATTAGCCCGTCAAGTAAAAATAGAGGATACATAATATTGTGACCATCAGTTATTATTCTGCTGGGTTACATGTATACATATGTACTTATATGTATATATGTATGTATGCCCAGCCTTAAAATGTCTTAATCAAAGGAGTGTCTTCAACTTAAAATTCTTCTTACAGCTTTCTATCAGTAAGATGTCAATTTTCTGTCTATTCAACACGTTTCCAAGTTCTCGCCAACAAATGGCTCCGAATTTTTCCTGATCTTGCACTTAAATTCAGTGAGTAAGTGGGAAGATTCTTTCTGTCTTCGCTCTTGGGTACACCTCTGTTAAATCAAAGTGATTTTTGTGTTATTTCCTTTGTCTGCTGTTGTGTAGTAAAGATGTCCGTTTTAGCAGCTCTGAAATAAAGTTCAGCTAAAAGCAGCTCTGAAATAAACCTCTTCAATGTCGGCTCTATCATGGATAACTTGACGATTATCTTGTTGAACTTTCCCCTTGTCTAGCAGCTTTCTATCGAGTTGGTGAGTACGAAAACACCAAAATTAGTCGTGGCTGACTTTACCACGTGATAGAGCAGGTCATATCTTGATCTTATACCACGTGATAGAGTTGGAAATTCTCAATTATGCTATCTTTCTCTTTACAAATTAATAGGTGTATCTTAAAATAATTTTTGGGCTATTCTATCATGACACAACTTGGCGACTATCTTTTTTTCTTTCTATCGAGTTGGTGAGTACGAAAACACCAAAAGTAATTCTGGCTGACTTTACCACGTGATAGAGTAGATCATATCTTGATCTTATACTACGTGATAGAGTTGGAAATTCTCAATTATGCTATCTTTCTCTTTACAAATTAATAGGTGTATCTTAAAATAATATTTGGGCTATTCTATCATGACACAACATGGTGACTATCTTTTTTTTCTTTCTATCGAGTTGGTGAGTACGAAAACACCAAAATTAATTCTGGCTGACTTTACCACGGTCATATCTTGATTTTATACCACATGATAGAGCAGAAAATTCTCAATTATACTATCTTTCTCTTTACAAAATCGAGAAAAAATATATAATTGTAAACTATTCTGATAAATTTTATTATCCTTTTCAAACGCAAATAAGAATATTTAACAAGGATGTATTAAATTACAGTAATGTCTAATTGAATTACTGTATCTCATAGAATTTGCTATTCTATCACTTACATATATTTTTTAAAAGAATTGTTAAAATGCCTTCTAGTATCAGCAGGGAGAATTTTATTTTCCTTATTGACTAACATTAGGCGAAAGGAATCGAATAAGATTTGTGCAGATGCATTTTAACAACACTCATTAGGAACTATTTTATGCATCACGTTGGTGCTCAAGAACGATAAGCATTTATTTAAGCCGTGAACTATAGTTAATGTAATAAATCGTTGTAATAATAAACGAGGTTACTTCACATCTTTACATTAGCAAAAAAAAAGTTATATATCATTGTACGTTTAACTTATATTAATTAATCTTCAATAATTTGACAAAAGCAGATAAAGAATCGAGAAATACAGTACCTCTTCACTGATGAACAACCATAATTGAATAAAATAAGTAGTTAATCATGTACATCACGTAGAAATAAAGACAATAAATCACCATGGAAGGAAAATATATATATTTATTTTTCTTGATAAGACATTTATTTAACCTTCTGAGGACGATGATTAATTGGACAGTTCTCTGCAAGCATTTGTCAGTTGAAAGGATTTTTGTCCAAATACTTGGGAGTATTGGGATATACTCCCTAATTTATTAAACAAGAAAATAGGCTATGTGCCCATCGCTAAATTTGGCATTGCCTTGTATGGTGTACATTCCAAGTTATTTCGATAATTATGGCGATAATTGACGTACTCTTATACATTTATCTGGACACGCTCGTGCTTATTTTGTTTGTTTAACCCATTAATGAGCATATGTCAGTTGAAAGGATTTTTGTCTAAATACTTGGGAGTATTGGGATATACTCCCTAATTTATTAAGCAAGAAAACAGGCTATGTTCCCATCGCTAAACTTGGCATTACCTCGTATGGTCTACATGTCAAGTTATTTCAATAATTATGGCGATAATTGGCGTACTATTATACTTTTATCTGGGCACGTTTGTGATTATTTTGTTTGTTTAACCCATTAGCGAATAGAATCTCTTTTAAAGAACAGTCAAAAATCTATTGTAGAATGTTTATGTTTTCTTGAAAAGACTTTTCTGTTACAGCGAAGGTAGATGACAATGCTACAAAACCGCCCCGAAATTTCGAGTATTTTTTTTATCCAATACGGAGAACAATTGCCTTTATCAGCATTGGCTGCTTCAGAATTTGTTGACAAATTTCAATGTAAGCATCATATACAACATGAAAATTCAGAACAAATGAATCTAAGTCTTTCTAGGGTCGAATAGAAAGGGCGTTGCTCTTCAATACTAGTTTACGGAGTTTCGAATCCCACTGCTATCATGCATGTTTGTTGTTGTTTGAAATCGGCTTTAAGTAGTAGGCCCCTATATCATTAGCCCTCGTGTGGCAAAACAGTAGACCATAGTGTTCCAGATCAAATGAAGCCATACGCGGGAATAGAACCCAAGTCCACCTGGTCAGAATTTTAGTCCATTAAAGTTTCGATTTAAGATATTTATAAATATATATTCGAGAGAAAGGACTCGGGGATTATAGAGTTGCAATTCAAAGCACCATTTCTTTCTCAGCAATACTACATTACATTACTTTTTGAATTAAGATTGATTTAAGAAAATAAAGTAATTTATATAATTAAACTAAGAGAACATAAAACTTTTCAAATTGAATTTTTAAAAATTAAATTAAATCAAATTTTTATTTAGATCATTAGTGTCTATTATTATAAAAATTTAATTTATACGAAAATTCCATGGAGGCTACTATCGATTCTTTGTCATTATTACTACCCATAATGAAAAATTGACAAAAAATTAAAATAATATAGCAAAAAAGCTAGCGTAGCTTAACAATTAACATAACATAATAATGTCATATCACATAACATATATAATAACACAATGTAATAACATAAAACATAATATATTAACTAACATAAATATTTATTATACAACAGATGTTATTATATAACTAGCTGCTTCACACCCAGCCTTCGGTCTGGGTTATACATGTTCCCAAATAAAGTTGCAAATTATTGAAGAATATGATAGTGTACTAACAATAGATAATTCCAATAATAAATTTGTACTTGTACGATTTCTGTGAAGAACAAATATTTTCATAAATGTTATTGTATAACATCTTCGTTGTTCGGCGTTGCTTTAACTATCTCAAAAACAATGAGAAGAAGTGAAGTCAATAACACAACCTAGTTTTGTAGCCCAACGACGAACGGACTAAATGTAACTTTAAAATAAGAACTTTTAAACTTCACAAAACGTTTGTATAGGCAATGCTCTCTTAGATCGTTACAAATAAATGAATGTGTAAAAGACATAATATTGAAGTAGAATAAATAATCACAAAAAATAAAAGAGAAATTCGGAAACATCTAGTGATATATACACGCTCTACGAGTAAGGCACTCATTTCCCAGTCCACCACAGAGGTAGAGTGCATTGGACTCGTTAACCCCTTTAAAAAAATAAAATGCTGAATAAGGCGGGTTCCCCAAGAGGCCTATTTCCTTTTTCAGCAAGCATATAACAGTATTATATACTTGCTGAAACAGTACAGTGTTAAATCAAATTATCCCGTAAAACATTTGTAAGGACCTAACATTAAAAAAAATAATTTATACGAAAAATCAACGGAAGCTACTCTCGATTTTTCACCAATATTACAATCCATAATTAAAATATAGCAAGTGATAAAAAGCTAAAATAATATATCATAAAAGCTAGCACAGCCTAATAATTAACATAACATAATATTAACATAGCACATAACATATAATACAATAACACAATATAATAACATAACATATAACATATTGATTAACATAATTATTTATTATTCGACATAAGTTATTATGTAACTATTATATAGCATAACAAATAACGTAACACAATATAACAAAAAAGCTAACGTAACATATTAATTAAAGGAACATAGCCCCTTTCACGCTGAAAATTATTTTATCAAATTGAATAAAATTTTCCCCTAGATCATTAGTAAGGATCTAACTTTATAAAAATAATTTATACGAAAATACAGGGGAAGTTACTCTTGATTTTTTTCATCAATATTACTATCTTTATTGAAAATATAGCATTTGATAAAAAGCTAAAATAATACAACATAAAATCTAGCATAGCATAATAATTAATATCTAACACATATAATAACATAACACATAATATATTAATTAACATAACTAATTTCTAATCAACATAAATTATTATGTAACATAATAATTAACATAACATATTATAACATAAAAGCTAACATAACATAATGATTACGAGAACATAACATCTGTCAAGGTGAAAATTCTTTCATAAAATTAAATCAAATTTTTCCTTAGATCATTAGTAAGGATCTATCTTAAAAAAAATAATTTATACGAAAATACAGGAGAGGTTATTCTTGATTTTTAATCAATATTACTATCCATATTGAAAATATAGCAGTTGATAAAAATATATGTCCATATCTACAGTATTTACCGTACGTAACTTATAGGAAATCAGGCTTCTAAAGAATTCCGAGAGTCTTTGAATGCAACAACTTCATTCTGAAACAAACAAACAAAAAAAATGATGAAAATTTCCTGAATTTTACTTCACACAAAAAGCGATGCTTTTCCCTTTTTCCCATTTAGATAAGTACGTAAAGTGTGAAATTCTCTCAATTCTTGCATAAGACATTTCCGAACGGGAAGAATTCCAAAGAAAACTCATTAAGTACTTAATTTCTACCGGAATAAAAAATATAAAAAAAGGGAAATGAAAATGTAGAAGAATTAACAGATAAGAGAAAGCGGTCTTATACTTGAAATTAATGTTTGTTGCATGAAGAATTAAGAATTTTTCCTTTTTTCTAGCGTTATTAAATGATGTTTATTGTTTATATTCATAAGTGTCCCTGCTTTTCTATGGTTATTTTCTGTACTGTATTATTAGTGAATCATTGCAATTTTTATATTTCGTATATAAATGTAAAGAGCCCAGTGTTGGGGTAGCGTTTCGCGCTCGTGAATGTCTACAGCAGCACATGAAATTAATAAACCCCTAATTTCTCCTTGTATGTCAATGGAGTATACTAAAAATATTTTTTTGACAAATTATGATTAATTTTATTTGTTGATAACTCACTCTGAGTTAAATGACGAATTAGTTATCATATATTTTACGAGGGGTAAAGTATAAAAATAACACTCAAGTGCTGTCTGACGTTAATTCGCAACATTAATACCTTTTATACATTCATATCATATAATATAATGCATAGAAGATGTTTTAATATTGATAGCATTGGTTTGCTGAATCAATAAGTCTTGCCCAAAATTTTGTGACTCTACGACAAACAGTACTGTAGTTGCTGACGCTAACAATGCATTGGGGGGACAGATTCTCGATGTTTTGAGGGCCATCTATATTATCAACTATCTATTGGCAACATTAATATCTTTTATAACTTCATATCATACAATAGGATGCATAGAAGATTTTTGTAATTAATAGTGTTGGTTTTACAGAATAAAAAAATCTTGCCCAAAATTTTATGGCTCTACGACAAACAGTGCTGTAATTGCTGACGCAGACGATGCATTGGGGGGATAGATTCTCGATGTTTTGAGGGCCATCTATATTATCAACTATCTATTGGAAACATTAATATCTTTTATGCTTTCATATCATATAATAGGATGCATAGAAGATGTTCTAATATTGATTTCATATCATATAATAGGATGCATACAAGATGTTCTAATATTGATAGTATTAGTTTTGCTGAATCAAAAGTTCTTGCCTAAAATTTTGTAACTCTACGACAAACAGTGTTCTATTTTCTGAAGCTGACGATGCATTGTGGGGGACAGTTTCCCAATGTTTTGGTGGCCATCTATATATTATTACATGAAAAAACCCAAATATTCTTTTACGCTGGAGTAGACTCATGAAAATTATAATCGATTATTAGAATTGTTTCAAAGTCAAAAAAGTTAGGCGACAACTAAGTTTTTTAATACTGCATTTTTTTCACTATAAAGGAAATTTAAATTTTAAAAGTTAACTATTTTAAATAGCAGGAATATTTTTAATAGAATACTTTTTATCTCTCAACTTATGGTAACACGAAGAGATTTCTCCCTTTGTTCTTCGAAGTCTGATAATGGAAATTCAAATCAGAGGGAGGAAGAAAAACTCTTTTCGTGGGATTCTTTGTAATTAATGACACCGCCACTTTTGCATCCTTAAAGTGGGTGTATATCTCTTGTTTTGTAATCAATTAAATTAAGTATTTTTAAAGGTAAGTTTAAAGAGCTTGGTTTAAAGATATTATCCTAAATTATTTATTTTTATACTCGGAAAACTTTCTTTAAAATACATTCCAGATCCTTGAAAAGAAAACTGTGTTATTTTAAAGTACTTCAAATTTTTCTAATAAATATTCCTGTAACATCCATCAACGCATGGAAATATCACAAGTAAATTATATTTAAGTTTTTTATGGTTATAAAGAATAGCAGTGCAAGAATGCTTCATACGTTTAAGATAAACAGGATAGATTGCTATAAAAATACATATGCATTCATACACCTCTCTTTTATCGTTACATACACACATATATTGAGCACACAATTTGAACAAAACCAACTCAAAGATTATTTAAGGGTATAAGGCAACAGCGTGTTTAATAGAAATAATCTACAATCACGTTCTTAGTGTAATTGCAGTAATCACAGATGACTAAAACAATAAACAAAAGACAAAAGTAACTTCATAGCAATATTAGCATTAAGTTAAATATCAATATTTATTCAACATATCATTAAATCAATCTTGATCCATGTTTTGTTGATTTCGTATGATCCAGGAAATTAATTACGTTGTTTACCTTTAAACAACTTAATTGGATTTGGTTAGAATTACATTTGTCTAAACAATATATTTCATGATTTAGTGCGGAATCCTAAGCAGGTAATTAGAGCTCAAGAGGCAATCAAACATATAATACCCAGAATAATTACATAAAGGGTGTCCGAAAATTAAAGCAAGATTTGAATTAAAAAAAACCTTAATCTATCCTTAATCTTTAAAAAGGTTACCATAGGGTTGTCAACACTTTACTGGAAGAATGGTGGCAAATTCAATTATGTGTTAATTTTGGGATACCCTTTATATGTGTGCGTACGTGTGTGCGTGTGTATGTATGTCATGTCATAGAATCAATAACAAAGACTGACGCCGTACAGAAAAATTACTTGAAAATTTGAAAATTTCCTTGGCGACCTCCGAAAATTACTTGAAAAATTGAAAATAAACTAGCCTACATATGTTTAGCCGGGGCTATACTCAGTAACGTTTATAATCAATCGATATTCCTCACTATTTCCATTCAACGTCCAAAAGGTGAAATCGAAAATCGAGTCTTTTTTTACACTTTATTTTATTCACGTGAAAATTTAACGAAAAATACTCTTACTGCAAGTCAATGTGCTAAGACAGATGAGAGCAAACTGATAGAAACTAGCTGTACCCTTATCGAGAAAGGCACATTTTCCCAAGGACATTCATTAGTCGCATAAAATCAGAGTTGACGTATTACGTCACGCGGATCCCTTGAGATTGGAAATACTTATGGTTGTAAAAATCTTTGTTAAGATTTCCTTGATTAACACTTCGCTTGTGGGCAACGTCTTTTATGTTTTTTGCAGTCTGTCACTCGAGCGCCTGTCACGTAAAAATACGTATTTAGTAGATTTGTGGTGGATACCCGCTAACCACCACAAATCTACTAAATACTTATAATTATATGTATGTGTGACATTATATGCGTATTATATGCATTGCCATGCAACGCTTTGCATCTTTTCTTTCCACAAGTTATGATTATCGAGTTACTCGGTCTTTTGTTGCGTTATTTCGTCTTCAGTCGAATTCCTAGCTCCAGACCGTACAAGTCGTGTTTTGTGAATTTGAAGCTTGGTTTTTTATTGTTGAATACAAAATTCATAAAATGAGCCGTTGTGACAAAGATAGTGATGAAGAAATATGCGCTGACAGATTATCGGACTTCAATTTTAAAAATCGTTTATTTTTGTGATTTTGTAAAAATGTTGTGTTTTTTTTTGTTAAATAATCATACAGTATATATAAAAGTGTAAAATTAAAAAAAGTTTCGTTCATAAAAACAAAGTAGTTTTCGATTTACTGCGATTTTTTCTGAATATCTAAACTTTCGCTTGATTCACAAAAAAAAAAAAAAAAAAAAAAAAACGCTCGCTGCAAGTGTAAGTTGGCTGTGAAGTATACCCGCATGCCAAGTGTTAAGAAACGGAAGAGATTCCACTCTTGTATTGAAATTCTTTTCTTCCTAGTGACATGGTATTTAAATCGAGAAAAATAATTTAGATGAGCTTATGTTAAATTTTTAATATGTTACATATATGCATTTAAATATTCATATTTTTGATGTTTTAATTCAATTTGTAAAATAACATGAAACAAAATAGCACAAAATATTATTCAAATTTTTTTCCGACTATAGTCGATTTTAATCAATTTTATCGAAACATCATACAAAATCGAATTTCTTTTTTTCAATGGATTCACATTACATCAAGAACTTATCATATTTCTAATGTCATTGGAAAGAAACAATGATAAAATACGAATTACATGCATGTAAGAAATACATTTACATTTAAAACTACCATTCGCTATCACTTATGAACAAAAGAAAAAAAATCTTTTAATTAAAATTCACCACACGAGTAATTTAATGGATCTACCAGGATTCGACGCCGGAATAAAAATAAAATGGCAATAATAATAATTTAAACATAGCCGAAGATAAAATTTGGAGCTCGGTATAATTACTTTTCTCTTCAATAACTATGTATCAATCTCATTTCACATTAATATTTATTTAAGTATGAAATATTTCAATCTAGAACATGTTTTCTTGGTATTAATACAATGAATTTTTATTTTCTTTTAATATTTCCGCTTCGAATAAAATTATATTTTCAGCTTCGCAGATAAGTTAGAGCTCTTTTATTTTCCGATTCGGTCATGGGGAGTTTTCATTAAAACTCAGTTTTTCTCCATTTATATTTAGGAATAATTAATTATATAAGGATAAAGTTCTAATTAAAAGAATTTTCTTTCGAGATATTTATTTTTCATGAGATAAAAAATCTTTTGAATTAAAATAACATACTGAAATTTTGGATAATTATGCAATTCGACGTCAATATTTGTAAAACTGATTATAATACATGTAATATATAAAATTATTAACTTTAATATTTCCTTAATACTTGTATAATCCTATTTAATCAAAATAGTGTTTTCCACTTAAAATTCTTCCCTAATCTTCTATTAAAAATGTAAACTTTTTTATTTATAATTTTCAGCTTCGAAATTTCCATTTTTCATGATCTTCATTTATTCGATAAGGTTAGTTTTCATTATAAAATTCTTTCTGTCTTCGCTTTGGGTTCTATAAAGTTCTAATTAAAAGAATTTTCTTTCGAGATATTTATTTTTCATGAGATAAAATCGATAATGCAGGGTATTGAATTGACAAAACTTGAATAATACCTGTTAACGTGTGTAGTGTTATCCTCATTGCAATCTATGTCATATTTGTAAAACTGATGAGTATATACATGTAATATATAAAAATTATTAAACTTTAATATTTCCTTACCCTTATATATCCTAGTTTAATCAAAGGAGTGTTCTCCACTTAAAATTCTTCCCAAATCTTTCTATCCTAAAAATGTAAACGTTATGTCTATTTAGCACTTTTCCCGGCTGTAGCCGGCAAATGGCTCCATGTTTTTCATGATCTTGTACTTAATTTGCTGAGTAAGTTTTTTTTACCGTGGAAAAATTCTTTCTGCCTTCGCTCTTGGGTGATTCTCTGTTCGAGCAGAGTGATTTTCGTGCTTTTTCATCTGTCTGTCGTTAAGTAGAAAAGATGTCCGTTTTAGCAGCTCTGGAATAAAGTTTCAATTAGACTTGTGCCGTTCGTTCTCTTCAATATTAGCCCGACTGAATTTTTTTACTGCTGGTTGTTGAGATTTCTCCTTGTCAACGAGTTTTATAATTATTGGTTTACATACATATACTGGTTACAATTTAAAAGTCAAAAAATAATAAAAACATAACTCAAATTTATTGGCTAATAATAATAATGTTAGGAAAATTTGTGTGAGTTCATATAAGATTACAGTTAGTAATATGTCTTGTGTAGTTCTCTAGAGATATATATTTTAGTTTACATAGATCGTTAGAGCTGAAATATTTATTTAGTATATTTAATTATTTAATGCTTTGCGTAGATTATTTAGAACAAATAGCAATATTTTAACCCAAGGGTGAGTCTACAAACAATTTTATGGAGGTTTAATTTAATATTTAAATGTTATTCATAAAAAATCCTCACAAAAGAGCGACATAATATTAAATTTAAAAATAAAAAACTTATTTTCACTAATACTAATGTACACTTATTATTTACAGAATATTTAGATAACAAACAATTATGTGTCTCGGTTTAGGAGTCTAATCAATTTTTTACTTAAAAGTTTTTATAAACTAAAAATCAAAATTGTTCTATAAAAAAGAGATCGTTAGAGCTGAAATATTTATTTAGTACATTTAATTATTTAATGCTTAGTGTAGATTATTTAGAATAGATAACAATCTCTTAACAAAAGGTTCTGTGAGTCTATAAACAATTTAATGGAGGTTTAATATAATTTTTAGATTTTACTCATAAAAAATCCTCATAAAAGAGAGACACAATATTAAATTTAAAAATAAAAAACTTATTTACACTATTATTATTGTACACTTATTATTTACACAATATTTAAATAAATATAATTCCATTATAACTTAACAATTTGAGTTAACTAAGAATTATTTATATGCCTCGGTTTGGGAGTCTAATCAATTTTCTTACTTAAAATTTTTATAAATTAAAAATCACAATTGTACTATTAAAAAAGGATAGGATATGGAGTAAGCAATATTTTCGAACAAGATCTTTCGTACCTTTTGTACACCTTAAAAACGGGGGTGTTGGATGATAGTCCACAGTAATCTCTTGTAGAACTCGTTCTTAGTCTCACCTCTGGTTGGGGTCCAGATCCGCTCTTAGATATAATCCCCAGGATCCAAGAGTTTTGGACTTTTGGATTCTGAGGACACTTTTCAACTCTATCGGACTTTGACAGCTATTGACCACTACTGCCCTTGCTTCCACAGACATGTCCTCCCGCTGTCACTACTGCTAGGTACCGCTACTATAGTCAGGCACAACTGCTACCACAAATGCCACTATTCGACTTCTAATTTTTTTACTTTGTTTCTTACTCCACCTTCCTCTTTTAGTTGGTCAATCAAACATCTTGATATTTTTGATTCACCGATCCATCCTCATTCCTCATTCATTGAACACTCAATTTGCCACAACCCGCCCTCAAGCCACAAATATAGAGAAGAAAATGAACCCCTCCAAATTTGATACAGATCATACCTGAATGGCCAAAAAGACCCCTAAGGCTCCATAAAGAAATTTACAAAAGGTCATTATACCTTAGTGTTAACACCTTGTACACATACACGTACTAGTACGTTATCTGACGATTGATACTTGAGCGCGGGTCACGTAGTAGTGCGGGTTAGTGCAACAACATGGTTTGTTTGTGGGTACAAAGATAACGGTATATACAGAAAAACGAAGCCGAATGTTCTCGTCTACTACATAGATTTTGGAAAATTTTAGACAAGTAAAAACTAGTTATTACATCAGTCGATGTGGAACCACAGAACGGGAATGTTGATTAAAAAATCAGTTTAGATTTTAAATTAACTTTTTATTTAACTTTTTATTAAATGATATTATATATGTGTATATTGATATATTATATATATATTTGTTTATATATTTCAATATAAAATAAGAAAAGTTGGTTAAAAAAGGAAATAATTTTCGATCTATTAAGATTTAACAGAATAACTAAATTTACTGGCAAAACGTCAGGTCCCGGTACAATTCCGCTGCGAAATCTACCCGCACACAATGTATTAAGATCCTCTCTTTTTATAAACAAGATATTATGATGTTAGATTTGGAACTGAAGCATTTATTACCAGTACAAACTGATATTATAATTTAATTAAAAGATTTTTATATAGACTTAAATCTTTTCATAAGAATATGTGTATAACTGCAACCTCTAAAAATACTTTTTTAAATGAAACTTTGTCAAATTAAAGCATACAAAAAACTTGTATATTTTGTTTACGAGATTTTCAATGTCATATTTATTAATTTTTACAATAACTTTCAAAAACTCACAAATATTTATTATATAATTTTGGTTTAGAAAGTAGTTATCTTTATTTTATTTTTTTGTAATAGCAGTCAAAATTCATATTATTTTTTGGTGCTTGGGTCGAATTTCTTATCCTGCCAAATTCTTAAAGTTGCTGGAAAAGAAACATTAATAAAATCTAGATTACTTACATTCAAATTATATATTTATATTTAAATCTTACCAATCTGTTTTTGGATTATAATTTAATTCATGAATAATCTAAAGTATCAGATACAGTGAGGAGTCAAAATTTAAAAAATATACCATATATTTTAACAAAGACAGTTTTAAATTTTAGCTTGATATAATTTTGGATTTTTTTATAAGTTATGACTAATATTTGTGTTGAAACAAAAAGAGAATATAATAAACTGTTTTTTAGCGTTTTGAATAACAAATTTTAATGCAATGTAAAAAATAGTGTAGGTAATTTAAGGATAAAAAAATAAAAAATATCACAAAAACTCAAATTTATTAGCTTATAATAATAATCTCGAAAAGAAAAATTTTGTGTGAGGTTTGACATACGATAATGAAATTTCGCATAACATTTGTTACATAAATTTCTTCAAGAATATTGCTGAACCCACGAAAAATACTTTCTTAAATAAAATTTTTCTTGAAAATTTTTCAGGTTTCAATAAGCGAGTATATGTGTTTATTTTGTTTCCTAGATTTTCAGAATTTTATTTACTTATTTGTACAACAATTAAAAAAATCAGAGTTTTATTTTGAAGTTTAGGAATAATTATTTATCCCCTATATAATAATAGCCTAAGTTATCTGTACGTCTGTCCTCGATTTTATGAAGCGGTTGGATCTGGAATGAATAGAGGCATCCATAGTTAGCAAAATTCAAAGAGAGTAATGTTTATCTTCTCCTAAACTATCGATCCGATTCTAAAATAAATTGGTATAAATATGCTTCATGATATGAAGCATATTTATACCAATTTATTACCAATTAATCAAAGCCAAAAATACTGCCTTCTTTCAACGGTCGAAATCCACCCCTTCCCCTCTTTTCGAGCTTTTAATGCCATTATTTCCTTATTTCCTATTTAACTCCTATTTTCCTTGGTTAAGAGCAGGCGATTAAATTTATCAATTTATCACACAACAAATAGGTAAAAATAACATTTTTCTAGCATTATGACGTCATTCCTTTAACTATCTCATTGAATCACTTCTTATTTTAAATTATTTAAATTATGCCTTTTTTTCATACGTTTTATCATTGAACTTATATATGACGTAAATAATTTTCTTTTATATTTGGCTTAAATAATAGATTATGTAGATCTGTGATAATTTTAAATTGAATTATCGATTATTTTTTGTTGCAAGATAATTCTCAGCCAAAAAAAAAAAACATTTTTTTACCTGCCTTATAAAATACTTTACAGTTTTGGAAAATTAAAAATTTTACTGATCCCGTCTTATGACGCTTTGTATGCTAGTAATATAATAATTTTATATATATTTTTCTTACATGGAGTAATTATATAGTCATAAATATTATGAAAAAAAGCCTGTATAATTCAGAATATTACAGGAACATTTCCAGTAATATTTTGAATTCCATAGGCTGTTTAAAAAGTAACAATAAAAAATCCATCAAATCAAATCAAACTTAATAATTTAACAATAAAAACTAAATCATATGCAGGGCATATATTTAAAATAATCATTTAAAAAATTGAAATATAATACATGAGTAATTTAAAGTATCAACTAAAATTTGAAGCCAAATTAAAAACAAAAAGTTAATAAAAATAATTTAAACGTACCTGATTGTATAATTCAAAGATCAGTGTAATTACTTTTCCAATTAAAAATTATGCATGAATCCCATGTGAAATTCATATTTACTTCAATTAAAATATTTAATATTTCAAACCAGAACGAGTTTTCTTGAAATTTAATTTATTTACAAAGAATCTGTTTTTTCAGGATATACTTTTTAAAAATTATTCTGCTTCGAACAAAAATTCACATTTCGGCTTTAAAGTTAATGAGTTTAGACTTTATTCTTTTTATATATTCAATCATGCTGTCTTTTCATTAAAACTCCGTTTTCTTTCAACGGATTTTTATAAATATTTAATTATTCAAGATAGTTTCTAATTAAAAGAGTTTTTCTGCATGTATATTTAGTTTTCATGCTCTTATATTTCTATTATAATTTTATTATTAGATTTTTTGTGGTTTTATATACTAAAAAAATAATTTTTCATGTTTAATTAAACAATATAGTCTGATATAAATTTTATGTTGTTAAATATATTTCAGCATATATAAATCTACAAGTACTATTAATATAATGTTAAATATTATGTAGAACGGTAACTGTTATAAAATAGCTTAAAAACTGTTAATGGAACAAGAAAAAATTTCAAAAAATGTAATTATATTTTTTAAGGATTTATATTTTAAGAAATTTTTTAACAATATTTTGAAGAGTAGGAATTTTTTAAATGGAATAAAAAAGGTGTAAAAGGAAATTATAAATTATGAATAAAAGTTATAAAAAAATAAAATTATAACAAACTGACATTTATTAGCATTAAATATTTGAACTAAGAAAACATGCGTTGTTTTCGAAACCGGAGATTGCTGTTTCGAAGTCCTCTTGAGGCATGGATGTTGGCAAAAATGCTTAAAATTTCAAAAATACTTATTTTTTTTTATTCAAAATTTACAAAAACTGTTCCATACATCTTTCTCTATATTTCAACAAATAAATGTGTAAACATTTATACGTTCATATTTTTCGATAATTTATAAGCTAATTAATTTTACAATAAGATCGAAAACTTTCATCTAACGTTATATATCAGCTTAAGCTTCGAATATTGTCAAATGCTTCAAGAAATTTTAATGAAAATATTTTGCAAATACTTTATATATCTAATTTTAAAGTAATAATATTATAAAAAGAAAATATTATTTTTAGTTGAATGTACATATATATTAAAATGAATAGGGTGTAAAATACAGAATATTATTAGAAAATATTCAAGGAATAGAATTTTTTTTCCTTTCTTCAGGATTTTGTGGCTTTTCTTATGTTTGGCATTCTTCCAAGAAAAACCGTTTTTTATGTGCCTGCTGACCACGCTCTCAGTTATGTGTGTAAAAAAAAGTAGATGTTGAGTATTGCGGAAATAATGTTACGTTGACTTAGTGTTTCAGAAAAATAAATTAATGCTCATTAATAAACACACCTAGACTAATATATGTCTTGATTAAATAATTTTATACAATTATATGCCTAAGGAATACAACTTATCATTTGTAGAATTGGATAACTTCTCTGGATTCGGCGTTGGTATCGAGAAAAATGGTGTTACCTTTTCTTTGTCTCGTCACCTCAACCAGTGGATGCTAACAGCATCCACCCTTTTCTTTCCTCTGGTAACAACCTTAAGCTCTAAAAAAATCCGACTACCTCCTTGGAGAAAAAAACAGGGGTCAGCTCGAGAACGGAGGGGTGAGATCCCGATAAACCAACGGGCTCTTCTATTGGTTGGGAGAAGTCCGAAGTCTCTTCCTAGCCCAGACAGCACGTGTTCTGTATGTCTTTGGCGATGGCTTACAAGTAGAGATGTAAAAAAACCCGGAATTTTGAAGAGGTGGGAATAAACCCGGGAATTTTGGGGAACAAATCCGGAATTTTGGGACCTTTGGGTAGAAATCATTTTAACAATGTTTACATTTACTTTTTCAACAGTGGCTATTTAAAAACTAGCATATTATTTCTAAGAGATTTTTTTTTACTTTTGGCTATATACATACACACACACACACACACACACACACACACACACACACACACACATATATATATATATATATATATATATATATATATATATATAAATATAAATAAATATATATATATATATACATACATATATATATACATATATATACATATATATATATATATATATATATATATATATATATACATATATATATATATATATATATATATATATAATATATATATATACATATATATATATATATATATATATATATATATATATATATATATATATATATATATATATATATATATATATATATATATATATATATATATATAATATATATATATATATATAAATATATATACATATATATATATATATATATATATATATATATATATATATATATATATATATATATATATATATATATATATATACAGAGAGAGAGAAACAGATGTTATCCAAGGAAAATCATGATTTATGGGTTTTGTGACACTACAGATTATTGACTAATATTTATGTAATAATAAAAATATTAGATTTTTCTCAAAGGATAAATATACTCATACTTTCATGCTAAACATGATACCTAGCCAAATATAGTTATTTAATCCCAATTAATCAATTTTTTGGTTGTTTGGCTTCCTTACACGTTTATTCATTACAGTTGCCAGTTAACTACTAATAACAAATCATTTATGAAATGTAAAAATTGTCTTGTGCAATTAGGATAAAACTAAAAACAATACTTCAAGATTCCCAAGTTTTGGAAATTTTCAAAATTTCTTTCCCAAAAAACCCGGTTTTTTTCCGGGGTTTAAACCGGGTTTTTTCCACTGCTCACAACTCTACTTACTAGAAAAGGTAAAAAACGTTGAACCGAATGTAACTTATTGTTAAAAGTATGAAGTAAGTAGGTGGGCAAACCATTGCCATTGTCTGACGCTATTTTTGATGAGTGAAGTAGCCATTTGAGTTGGTTTCTCTTTTGTTAATCGCTTGGTTTGCAGCCCTACGGTCTACTTTTTTGCTACATGAAGACTAATGGAACTGGGACTTACTAGCAGAATTTGAACTGTTAAGTGCACCCTCCGTGGACTCAGGTACTGTAGAACCGTGCCTTATTATTCGGAAATCATCAACATACTTAACCGGTTGAGACTTAAGTGCTGTATTATTTTAAAACACTCTTTATTTTTTCAAAGGAGAAAAGAAACTACAACATTCAGTCAAGGACACATTCAAACATACTGGAAAGTTACATTAAATGGGGCAATATATATAATGAACATTCGGGTATGATTACATTTAAATATGTCACAGTAAACTTCCGGTTAAATTCAATATCATGTTGAAGGAACCTAGTGTATTCGATCCATATGATAATCACAACGTTTTGTGTATGGAAGTAATCAAAGTAATCTAATTTGTATTTCACTGATATCTATTATAAATTAATAGCTTACATAAAATAAAACGGAATGTGGACTAGCGCAATCGAGCAATTTGGCTTTTGTCGACATAAATTAAAAGGAACCTCTGTTTCGCCACTTTTTTTATTATATTTATTTTTATTTATATTTTTATCTGTGTTTTTTGAAGAAACTTCTCTAATGGTTTCTATTATGTTTTAATGACGGCATCAAGTTTCTATTTCTGATGTGGAAGTTCAATGTTAGCTAACAGAAGGAACTTTAGAAATGGAAATTGTATTCATTTAAAGCTAGCAATAGCTATATTTTAATAGCAGGAAAACTTCACATTCAAATCAAATTTAACAAAGGAGTAATTTACACCCATGTCCATAAATTAAGGATAATTCAGAATCACACAGAAATTGAGCTCTAAAATAAAAATTTCCCGTGTAGAATTATCGCACACATCTTGAAGAAGAATATGCAAATTGCAGGAAACCACCAGATGGCCCGGATAGTACGTCACAATGACGAGAGTGTATGAAAGGGGTATATAAGGAATGGTAGCAAAGAAGTAAAATTGTTCACAAGCGCTTTAAAAGCCTTTCAGTGCAATAACCGCATAGTTATGGCACAAAGGAAGCATTTGGATGATTTTTTACGTGGTAGAAGTATCGGACTACTGGAATGTGTACGTACCCAGCTGGAAATATCCGAGGAACTTGGAATAGCCCAGAGTGTCATCTCTAGGCTTTGGCAACGATTCAAACATGATGTTAATGTGAGTACATGTTACAGCACAGGTCGCCCCCGAGTTACTACGCCGAATGATGACCGGTATTTGGCAGTTACGGCCAATAAAACAGACGGAGCACAGCATCAGACCTGTCTCGTCAGCTCTCTTCAGCTACCGGTACGACAGTTTCAAGGCAGACGTGTACAGACGCTTAGGGAACATTGGTTTATATGCTCGTAGGCCTGTCAGATGTGTTCCCCTTACCGCAACTCACTGTCGTCTGCGATTATGCGGGGCTAGAGAGCATGCATTGTGGACACCGCAACAGTGGTCTTGTGTGATGTTTTCCGACGAGTCCAGGTTCAGTTTACATTCTGATTCTCGCCGGACTTTCATATGGAGAGCGCCAGGTACCCGTTACCACCAAGAGAACACCATTGAAAGACACCATTACGGTGGTGCAGGATGGCTCGTTTGAGGAGGAATTATTCTTGGTTTCAGAACTGACCTGCATGTTCAGAGTGTAACGATGACAGGCCACATCTATCGGGTTGTCATTCTGGAACAACATGTACGTTTGTTTCGGGGCGCCATGGGTCCTGAATTTCTGTATATGGATGACAACGCCCGACCTCACCTTGCAAACATTGTAGACGAATGCCTTCAATCGGAGGATATCACCCGTATGGATTGGCTAGCATAATCACCGGACTTGAATCCAATATAGCATGTGTGGGACATGCTTGGCCGACGAATTGCAGCCCGTCAACCCCTTCCCAACTGTCTATTGGAACTTCGGAGGGCATTGCTTGATGAGTGGTGTAATTTTCCCCAAGATCAGATTGATAATCTGATACTCAGCATGCGTAGGCGTTGTAACGCTTGTATTGCATCGTCCGGGAGACATACTCCGTATTAACCATCATACTAACCATGTTATACTGTTTTCTGTAAATAGGTTCTTTTTTGAAATTTGCTCCAGGGAGTAAAAGTTGCAATTTTTATTAATTATGTCAAACATATAGCATCTTTTTTGCTCTTTACCTTTTGTTTAAAAAATAGACTTTACAAATAAGTCAAATTTGTTTTGCTTTTGTCTCTTTCATTGCCTGAACTTCATTATCCTTAATTTATGGACATGAGTGTAATTTATCTGCAAGTATTCGATGCTAATATCATGTTGATTCAATATGATGTTGAAGGAACCTATCGCATTCGAACCATATGATCATCACAACGTTTTTTCTATGGAAGTAATCCAAGTAATCTAATTTGTATTTCACTGTTATCTCTTACAAATTAATAGCTTACATAAAATAAAACGGAATTGGTACTAGCGTTATAGAGCAATTTGGCTTTCGTCGACATAAATTAAAAGGTATCTCTGTTTTCACCACTTTTTATTATTATTTTTATATTTATTTATATCTGTATTTTTCGAAAAACCTTTGGTACTTTAATGGTTTCTATTACGTCGTAGTGAAGGCATCTAGTTTCTATTTATAATGTTGAAGTTGAATGTAAGGTAATAGAAGAAACTCTAGAAATGCAAACTATTCATTTAAAGCTATCAATAGCTATATCTCACCAGCAGGAATATTCACATTTAAATAAAATTTAACAGAGTAATTTCATTTATTTGCAAGTATTCGATGCTAATATCATGTTGATTCAATATTATGTTAAAGGGAAATGGTGCATTCGAACCATATGATCATCAGAACGTTTTTTGTATGGAAATAATCTAAGTAATCCAATTTGTATCTCACTGTTATCTATTATAAATTAATACCTTACATTTTGTCGACATAAATTAAAAGGAACCTCTCTTCCGCCGCTTTTTTGAGCCTCTGTGTTTTTCGAAAAACCTTTTTACTCTAATGGTTTCTATTATGTTTTAGTGAAGGCATCAAGTTTCTATTTCTGATGTGGAAGTTGAATATAAGCTAATAGAAGAATCTTTAAAAATGCAAATTGTAGTCATTTAAAGATAGCAATTGCTATATCGCACTTAGAAAAATTTTTCCTTTAAAATTAAAAAACTGAGAAATTTAATTTATCTGAAATATTCGATGCTATAATAAAAACACAAGTATAAATAATAATTTAAACAAAGCCAAATACAATTCGTATTTCCGTTTAACTATTTTTCTATCAGTCTAACATATGAATACAGTTTCAATAATTTTTAGTATGAACTACAACACGTATTCTTTATGTTTGCGAAAAACATACCGAATTTCCTTTTTCAAGATTTAATTTAAAATATTTTAATAGAAATTTAAATTTTAATTTTATAGATGAACTTGATCTCTTTTTTTTCCGATTATTTAATGTGAACCTTTCATTAAAATGTCATCGTAGCTCATTTGTAATTAATTTTAGAAGGAGAAATTTCTGATTAAGAGAGCTGGGACATTTTAGGTTTCACATAATGTAAAAAGATTTAACTTATAAAAACTTCCTTATTTTTAACTAATTGAAATTTCTATATATTACATAAATGTAAACTACATGTTTATTCTTTGTGATTACAGAGCAATTTTTTAAATTTTTATTTTCAACAAATTGTAGAGAATCATATAAGTACATCCCATAATAAATAGTTGAATACTTAGTGATTTATAGATACTCTTAAAAAAATTTTATGTTTATTTTAATACATGTTATAGTTTTAACCATAAAGTATGCATTGCATCTAATAAATATGTATTTACTTTTAAGTATTCATTTCATTATATGGGGTAGAAAAGTTTAAAAGTTTTTAATATAAATTGATATAAAAAGTTTAAATTTTAAAAAATGGCGCAGTTTTGTTTAAAATTTTGTTAATAGAAACACATTAAAAAAGAAAAACTATATTAAACTATATTTGATGACTGAGTTGACGATATAGAAATAGTTGATAGTCAATCTAATTTAGTCGAACTAAAAATTAAACAGACTTCTTAAACAGTCTTAAATTGTAAAAAAAATGGAATTGTAAAAGTTATCGTTGCAGAGTATCAGCAATGTGTTTTAAATGTAAATGAACATAAACAAATTTTTAAAAATAAAACTAACGTTTAATTTACTTAAAACATACAAAGAAAAGGTTTAAGGCAAATAAACATGGTATAGAATCCTTTAAACTGATAACTTAAACTGTTAAACAATATTACTACTAGTAAAAGAAAAACATTGAAAACGATTACAAAAATGAATACATTTGACCTTACTAAAACTTGTATTATTAAATTCGTTGGGATAAATTTCCCTTACCCAATTAGAAGCTGACTATTTTATGGAGTTGAGAAGTCGGTCTGGCCAAAGGTTAGATTAAGACACGTACTTTTGACTAGTATTTTGTGTATGAGTGAACAAACCAAGGTGTTTCATTTGACAACAATAGTCATACAAAATTTTGCGTCTTTCAAAACTGTGGATTTTTGTAAAAGCGGGCCGAATTACTCAAAAAAAAAAAAAAAAAAAAAAAAAAAAAACATTTCGAGACAAACTTGGATAACTTAATAATTTTCTGTACATGACTACGGATTCTTACAGTTTATAAATCTCATTAACTTAGATTTTAGTCTTAATTCCCGTAAAAACTATATACTTTTGGCATTAGCAAAACACCTGGTATTTTTATAATAAAAATTGAAAAATCTAATTTTTAAAGCTTAACTACTATTTAATTCTTACATTAAAGAAGCATTGAAGTATTCCAAATCGTGAACATGGAAGGTATAAATTTGTATTAAAAACTAAAATTTCCAATTTTCAGAAGCAGAAATTTTTTTTAATTAAAATCCAACACGCAAGTAATTTAAAATATCGATAAAGGGTGTATGCCAAGTTAAATAATTATAGGAATAAAATTAATATAAAGGTACTCAGAAATACAATTCGAAACTTGGTGTAGTTATATTTCTCATCTCTTACTATGTATAAATTTAGTATCACATTAAAATTTATTTCAATATAAAATATTTCAAACAATAGCGGGTTTCTTTAATACGTGCCATTAACATAATGAAGTTTTCTTCTCAAAATATTTGTTTAATGTTTCCATTCATAATGAAAAGTATTATTTTTAGCTTCACTGATAAGTTCGAGCTCTTTTATTTTCCAATTTAGCTAAATGGGATTTTCATTTAAACTCCTTCTTTCTCAAATGGTATTTGGAAATATTTAATTGTAGAAGGATAAATTTCTAATTAAAATAATTCTATGTATTAAGTCTTGCATTAAATTTCTAAACATATAATATTATTCGAAAAGTAACAAGGGTAAAACCCAAATAACATGCATGCAAAACAAATATATTTGTATTTAAAACTTACATTCACTCTCTCTCTTAAAAGCAGAAAAAAATATCTTACTTAAAATTGAACAAGATAGTTATTTCATGTATCTACAAGTAATTGATACCAGAATGAAAAGAAAATGAGTGATAATGATAATTCAAATATAGCTAAAATTAGAATTTGGAGTTTTGTAATATATATTAATGTGTATAATATATATTAATGTGAAATTAATCCTACTTCACATTAATATATATAGTGAGTTAATGAGAACAATTAACTGTAAGAATCCTTAGTCATGTACAGAAAATTATTAAGTTATTTGAGTTTGTCTCGAAATATATTTTTTTAGTAATTCAGCCGCTTGTAAAAAAATCCACAATTCTAAAAGACGTATAAACATGTATGACTCTATGTCGTCAATTCAGTCATCGAATATAGTTTAATATACTTTTTATTTTATAATATATTATGGACTATTTGAATGTTTCCTTAATGATTAATGGAATTAAATAGTACTGAATTTTTAAATATTAATTTTTTCAATTTTTATTATAAAAATACCAGGTGTGTTGCCAATGCCAAAAGTATATTGTTTTTATGGCAATCAAGACTTCAACGAATTAATGAGAGTGATAAACTGTAATAATCCGTAGTCATGTACAGAAAATTATTAAATTATTTGAGTGTGGAAATGAATTTTTTCAGTAATTCGGCCCGCTTGTAAAAAAATCCACAATTCTAAAAGACGTAGAATCTTATATGGCTATTTCTATGTCGTCAGTTCAGTCATCGAATATAGTTCAATATAGTTTTTCTTTTATAATATGTTTCTATTTATGAATTTCAAACAAAAATATTTCAGGCAAAATATTACAAAATATTACAAAAGAGTACAAAATATTTCAGACTAGATCCTGTTTTCTTGGTATTTGTTGATAATAATGTGAATCGCTTTTCCCGGGCGAAGAATGTTTTCACAACCCCCCCCCCTTCCTGAAAAAATTCCCCAAAAAATTAAAGATTTTTTTTTCTCGATTCAGTTATGTGACCTTTTCATTAAAACTTTCTCCATTGTATTTTTAAATAAAAATACAAAAATAAACTTCTGATTACACGAATTCTCTGTCTGAGATCTTAATCTTGCCAATTATTGAATATTATTAGGAAAGAGACAATGATAAATTACTAATAGTTGGTATGGAAAGAATATATTTATGTTTAAAACTCTAATTTGCCATTCCTCACGAAAAGAGGAAAAATTAACCTGCGAGAATGTGCGGTTGGACTCTGAGGAGAGAGAGTTGTAAAAACATTGCATACAAATTCACCGAATAGAAATAATCTTTCAGTAAATTTTCAGTAGCTGTCTTATAGGTCTTCTAGACCAGTGGTGCGCAATCTTTTTTTGACTGCGACCCCTTTTGTAGAGAGAAAATTTTTGGCGACCCCTAGAAATAAATGTTCACAAATACGATGTATATTTCGTGCATTTCTTTCGTTTCATCGAATAAAAACATCATCATATTTGACTCATATTAATTTTATTTATAATTTTAAGAAAATACTTTTTGTATAACACAAAAATCAGTAAATTGCCCTTTAACGAGATGTATGTGGCTGCAAGTTTTTAATTAACTCATCGATGTTTGGATGTGTGTTGCTAATTGCAATTCGCATATCATCTTCACGGTTTAAACGGTATTTAGTTTTTATTTAAACTAGTTTGCTAAATCCAGTTTCACATAAATACGTTGATGCAAATTGTATTAACACTCTGATGGCATTCTTGCATAAAACGGGATATTGGTTTTCCACGGATAGCCAAACTTTTTGGCAAGGCTGAGTCTTAAATTGATTTCGAAGAGTATAATCACTAATTAGATCTATCAATTGCTCTTTCCCACTAATTTGAAGAGTTGAACTGCATATGTCAAAGGAAAATGGATCACGAATTCAACCAAGATCGTTTTCAGGAAAATCCTCGAATCTTTAACTCCTCAATGTGATTGGAAATGATGTTTTTAAATGTAACCATATCTATATTATTTTCCTTGATAAAATCGTTAAAGCAAAGGAACATGTCGGTGTTGTTTTTATTCAGTTCAGTTTGCTAGAGACTAAGCTTATTCTTAACAGCTTGAATTTTACTGGCTGCAGTTATGATAGTTGAATTCTCACCCTGCAAGCTCATATTTTAAGTCATCAAGTCGTTAAGTTTTTCGAAAATATCAACTAAATAGCTCAGCTTCCCTAGCCAAACTTCATTGATATAATAACTTACCAATCTATGTTTCTTTAAGATTAAAAACATGCACACTTCATTTCTCAAATCAAAAATCCGTCGTAGTATCTTCTCATGTGCAAGCCATCTGACTTCGGTGTGTAACAGTAATCTCTCATACATTGAACCCATCTGATTGCAAAGTATTGAAAAGAGACGGCTGGTGTGGATGTTGCATTTAATGTAGTTAATCGAACTAACAGCGTCTTGTAATACGTTGTGCATAAAAATTTGGAGACCACTAGTTTGCGCACCACTCTTCTAGACCCCCAATAACATGCATTTATTCAACTTTCCCTGAATGTGTTTCTCAAAAAGATATATTTTTAATTTATTCGAGGTGCAGATATCCAGTGCATGTGCATAATCTTTTACTTGTTTGTTTAGTGTTTGTTATCGGAGGAAAAATGATATAAAAAATACATCGTTATTTGATTAAAATGATGAAATATATATATTAAGTTTTTAACTTGTGCGTGCCTTGCATTTGTACTTTCGGAAAGCTAATAAAAAAAATCTACAGCTGAAAATACTTTTAAAAATTAATATTTCAAATAATACAAAATATATTTTAAACTTTTAAAAAAGTATTCTTGGTTATATAAATTTTCTGTTTATCATCAAAAGAAATGTTGATGGTATTTGTCTGAAAAAAGTTGACCAGACCTGGCGACAAATCTTGTGTTACTCCGGAAATCACGCGTCCTCCTTTAATTAAAATCAAACGGGTATAGTTATTCATTGTATCTACAAGACACCGGCACCAGAATGAAAAAATAAGTGATAATAATAATCTAAATATAGCTGAAGATAGAATTTAGTGTTTTGTATACCTACTTTTCTTTTAAACAAGTATGAATTAATATTGTTTCACAATAAATTTTATTTGAGTGAAATATATTTCTCATTAAAATAATTTTATGTATTAAATATCTAATATTATTCCAAAATCTAATATTATTCGAAAAGTAAAAAAGATAAAACCCAAATAACATGAATGTTAGAAAATGTATATTTATTTATAACTTTCATCAACTCTTTCTCTGTAAAAACAGAAAAAAAGATAAAATCTAAATAACATGCATGTGAAAACTTTATTTGTATTTATAACTTTCAATCAATACTTCTTAAAAAAAAGATAAAATCCAAATAACATGCATGTAAAAAATATATTTGTATTTATAACTTTCATTCACTCTCTCACTTAAAAACAGAAGAAGAGATAAAATACAAATAACATGTTTGCAAAAAATGTATTTGTATATATAACTTTCATTCACTCTCTCTCTTAAAAACACAAAAAAAGATAAAATCCTAATAACATGGATGTAAAAAATAGATTTGTGTTTATAACTTTCATTCATTCGATTTCTTAAAAATAGAAAAAAAGATAAAATACAAAATACATGCATGTAAAAAACATATTTTTATTTATAACTTTCATTCACTCTCTGTCTTAAAAACAGAAAAAAAAGATAAAATACAAATAACATGCATGTAAAAAATACATTTGTATTTATAACTTTCATTCACTCTCTCTCTTCAAAACAGAAAAAAGATAAAATACAAATAACATGCATGTAAAATATATATTTTTATTTATAACTTTCTCTCTCTTTAAAACAGAAATAAATCTTTTACTTAAATTTGAACAAGATCGTTATTTCAAGTATCTAGAGTAATTGATATCAGAAGGAAACAAAATTGAGTGATAACGATAATTGAAACAGAGCTAAAAGTAGAATTTGGAGCTTTGTATGAGTACTTTATAAGTATTTATTAATATCGTATTATATTAACTCTTATTTGAGTGCAAAATATTTTAAACTAGATCCAGTTTTCTTCATATTTGCTGATAACAACGTGAATCTTCTTTTCCGGGATATTTAAAAAACATTTTGACTGCTAGTAAAAAAATGTATTTTCAATTTTCCAAGAGAGTTCGAGAACTTTTATTTCTCCATTCAGCTATGTTAACTTTTCATTAAAACGCCGACTTTTCCTAGAGACTCAAGGTCGAACTCTTCCGAAAGCGTTTGTGCTTTCGGAATGCTAATAAAAAATGATCTACGGTGAAAAATGCTTTTAAAAATTAATATTTCAAATAATATGAAATATATTTTAAACTTTTAATAAAGTATTCTTGGTTATACAAATTTTCTGTTTATCATCAAAAGCAATTTTTTTGGAATTTGTCTGAAAAAAGTTGACCGGGTCAGACGCCCGGCGACAGATCTCGTGTAACTCCGGCAATCACGCGTCCTTGTTAAATTAAAATCAAACGATATAGTTATTCATTGTATCTACAAGTCATCGGCACCAGAAAGAAAAAAAATAAGTGATATTAATAATCAAAATATAGCTGATGGTAGAATTTAGTGCTTTGGAAGAATAATTTTCTTTTCAACAGGTATAAATTACTAATTTGTTTTACATTAACTTTTATTTGAGTGAAATATATTTCTAATTAAAATAATTCTATGTATTAAATTACTTCAATTAATAAAAGACTTTCTAAACATTTAATATTATTCAAAAAGTAACAAGGATAAAATCCAAATATCATGCATGTAAAACATATATTTGTATTTATAACTTTCATTCACTCTTTCTCTTAAAAACAGAAAAAAAAGATAAAATACAAATAACATGTATGTAAAAAATATTTTTGTATTTATAACTTTCACTCTCACTCTCTCTATTAAAAAGAGAAGAAAAGATAAAATCCAGCTAACATGCATGTAAAAAATATATTTGTATTTATAACTTTCACACAAACTCTCTCTAAAAAAAAGAAAAAAAAGATAAATTCAGGTAACATGCATGTAAAGAAATTTGTATTTATAACTTTCACTCACTCTCTCTCTTAAAATCAGAAAATAAGATAAAATACAAATAACATGCATGTAAAAAATGTATTTGTTATTATAACTTTCATTCACTCTGTCTCTCTTAAAAACAGAAAAAAGATAAAATAGAAATAACATGCATGTAAAAAATATATTAGTATTTATATTTTTCATTCACTTACTCTGTTAAAAACAGAAAAAAAGATAAAATACAAATAACATGCATGCAAAAAATTGTATTTGTATATATAACTTTCATACATTGCCTCTATTAAAAACAGTAAAAAAGAGGAAATCCAAGTAACATGCATGTAAAAAATATATTTGTATTTATAACTTTCACTCACTCTCTCTCTAAAAAACAGAAAAAAAAGGTAAATCCAGATAACATGCATGTAAAAAAAATTTATATTTATAACTTTCACTCACTCTCTCTCTTAAAATCAGAAAATAAGATAAAATACAAATAACATGCATGTAAAAAATGTATTTGTTATTATAACTTTCATTCACTCTGTCTCTCTTAAAAACAGAAAAAAGATAAAATAGAAATAACATGCATGTAAAAAATATATTTGTATTTATAACTTTCATTCACTTACTCTGTTAAAAAAAGAAAAAAAAGATAAAATACAAATAACATGCATGCAAAAAATTGTATTTGTATATATAACTTTCATACATTGTCCCTCTTAAAAACAGAAAAAAAAGATGAAATCCAAATAAAATGCATGTAAAAAATATATTTATATTTATAACTTTCATTCACTCTCTCTCTTAAAAACAGAAAAAAAAGATGAAATCCAAATAACATGCATGTAAAAAATATATTTGTATTTATAACTTTCATTCCCCCTGTCTCTTAAAAACAAAAAAAAAGATAAAAGACAACTAACATGCATATAAAAATTATA
>CM063506.1:46099908-46137408 GCA_032207245.1 Pardosa pseudoannulata
TATGTTTAGCTTCAATTTTGTGCCTTTTATGGAAACTCGGGAAAAATTTAGAAATACCGGGTGGACATAATTAAACTGTCAGTGCTCACAGTGTTCTGTAGAGGGATCTATTTGCGAGAATGTCGCCACATTTTGTAGGAAGATTAAACAAGACGGGGGACGAAAGATTCCTCGAAAAAACAAATTAGATCAAAAAGTCACCTCTAGGGGAATATTTGGCGCTGTGCAATAGAAAATAGAGTGTTAACAAATGCAAATCAATACGGAAATTAATTTCTTAACTGTGCCAATGGATGTAACGTGAGATGTGAATAAAAAACTTCTTCTGATCAGCTTACGTGATATTGCAGATCACGAGACTTTATCGGTGTTTATGTAGATTTTACGCTTTTTTAAAAGTGTTGCCATATTGCACTTGAACTAAATCAGAAAATATGCATAATAAAAGGTAATTTTATTCCGTATTAATTTGCATTTGTTAACACTCTATTTTCTATAACACATCGCCAAATATTCCCCTAGCGGTGACTTTTGGAACTAATTTGTTTTTTCGCGGAATCTCTCGTCCCCCGTCTTGTTTAATCTTCCTACAAAATGTGGCGTCATTCTCGCAAATACATCCCTCTACAGAACACTGTGAGCACTGACAGTTTAATTATGGCCATCCGGTATATTTAAAATTAAGCTTCGTAATTTTTTTAAAACTCGACCTTTCTAAAAAATTTGTTCCAACTATTATTAAAAAACTATTATGTGCGACGCAGCAGTGGAGAGGTAGGTGGGTCAAATACCGCTTGGACATATCAAGCCCGAAAGAGCGGCTGCTCTTCGAATTAAGGCAGAATGTGTACGCCTTTCGTATTTAACGAGCACCGTTAAAGTACGACTTAGCTCAAACCCACACGTCACAACCTTTTTAGGGGCCGGTCGAAATTATTTTAAACATGTCGTGGCTGGTTCGTAAGAGTTCAAAATTTTAAAACAAAACTATAACAAAACTTTATTTTACTAATGATAAGCCCTACACGGTAGATGCGTCCTCTGGCTGATTACTTCGCCTCCATACCTGCTCCTTATACGAGACCCATGTGAAATCATATCCAAATGACTCGGATATGACTTACAATCGGAAGTAGAAACATCGCAAACCGCTCGGCGAGCTAACATACACATTGATACATCCGCAAGTCAGAATTTAGATCCAAACCTGAGACCGACTCACCCCTGATTTAGTACCCCCAGAGGTATAATTTGCAATGGGAACTTTGAGGACTTTGTAGTCACGACATATTTAACCCTCCGAGTGGAACAACACACCCGGGGAAAAAAAGGTCTCCAAAAATACGCTAAAGTTTTATTGTGTCAGTTTCCAAAGTGTTCTATGATTTTTTACTTCACCCTTTGCCCCACCCTCGTTATTGTCTCATTACTTCCGGTTATAAATATATATATATATAAATAGGCATTATTGATTGTTAATTTTTAATACACATGAAGCTCGTCAAGTCTCGAAGATCATCACATAAGAAATAACGTATTCTAAAAGTACGAATAAAACTTTTTTTTTTTGAGAATTATTTATATTTTTTTACTAAAGTCATCCAAGATATTTCAGTGGTGCAATTAGAGATATATATGTTGCCGCAAACGAAATACTTCGAAATAGAGATTGACAAAGCCATGAGAAGCTATCAGCTTCTTTGTTCCTCAGAGAGTAGGGGTGCATCCCTCAATAAATGTCAGTCAAAGAGGGGTGCAGTTCCTAAACAATTGACCTGACCCTCCTACCTCATAATCTCATGGGGGAAAAGCACTGTCAGAAATGTACAATACATTTATTTTTGGAACATTTTTGGGGGTTGAAAATTGTCTGTGACAGCTGGCGGAATTGTACGTGCAAACCGCGTAGAGGGTTAACGTGCCCCAACAGCCATTAGCAACACGGCGGTCTTTGGTCAAGACGAGGACAGAATTCGCCCCCTTTCGGTTACGAGACTGACGCACTACCAAACAAGTTATCGTGACCCGCGACGCAGAAGTACTAGGACTTTTCGGCTAAATTTGTACTTTTAGTCTAACTTTTTATACAATGAAATGATGGAAATTTTAAAGTGTCCAAACTCCCTGCAAACGTCGCCGCGTGTTGCTGGAAAGTAGCACACTTTAGAGGAGAAAGAAATGATCTCTCTGAAAGTTTTAATTAATAATTCCCTATATAATAATAGCCTACGTTATCCGTACGTCCATCCTCAAATTTATGAAGGGGTTGGACCTGGAATGGATAGAGGCATCCATATTGGATTCTTGATGAATTAGAAAAAATCCAGAGAGAGTTCAACGTTCGAAATACACACCTTCAACCCTTTTCGATCATTTAAGGCCATTATTTCAAGCTATATTTTCCCCGGTTAAGAACAGGCGATCATTAAATTCTTCAATTTATCAAATTATAAGTAGATGAAAATAACATTTTTCCAGCATTATGACGTCATTCCTTTAACCCTCTCATTTAATCATTTCTTAATTTAAATTACTTAAATATCGTCTGCATTATTTTCATACGTTTTATCACTGAACTTAGATATTACGTAACCAATTTTATTTTATATTTGGTTAAAATAGTAGATTAGGTACTTATGTGATAATTTTAAAATTAATCATTGATTGTTTTTATTGCAATGAAAATTTTACTATCGGTATTAACAATAATTTTTTTTTTCATAAAAGTGTAGGGGACTATTTCACGGACCAATAAATATCTAGCGTTTAATTTATATATCTTTGAAAATTAAGAAGTTTGTGAATCTGTGTGTTTGTTTTTTATACATAACCACACGGTTTGCAATCGATTCGCCAAATTTTGGACATCATTCATATATACCGCCAAATAATCACTGCAATATTAAAACCTCTGTTGTCCATCCTATCACGTAATATGAAAAGATAAATTAAAGTTGTCAATTAACATGCGGTCAGTAAAGATAAACAAATGATTGAGCGTGTACCAGATAATTCTCAGCCAAAAAACAAACCATTTTTTACCTGCCTCATAGGGTACTTTACAATTCTGGAATACTAAAAATTTTACTGATCCCGTCATATGACGGGCTACATGCTAGTGCCATTAAATAAAGTCTCATGGAAAATTTAAACTAGACAGTGGTTTTCTTCTCGTCCAGAAAGTCTACTTTGTGAACTTTCATCTAGAGCGGAACAAACTATAATTGAAATTGCGGGACACAGACGTTAAACTCTTCTTTATTGTATAGACTACTTAGCACATAATTATACTTGCTTTTATTCTTTAATGGTTCATACGACTGATAAATCGACAAAAAATTCGATTTTCCAGAAAACATATATGTGAAAAGGAATTCAGTTGAGCATTTTAAAACATTCCGCTTAAAAATATTTCAATATTGAGCGGAGTTGTGGATAAAAACGCCTGAGATGTATACTGTAAATAAATTTAAACTTACAAAACTTTAGCTTGATTTTTCTCAAATTGTGTTTTTTTCATGTGACTCGCTTGTTATCTCAAAAAGTTTTTAATAATTTTTCATAAAATTTTTACAGGTTGTATACAATACAATTTTCATCCGATTGAACCAAAAATTTCTTGTATAGTTCCCCAAATATATTTTTTAATGATAAATTTTTAATTTTTAATGAAAACATTTACTTTTTTCAAATGTTTTTTAAATATATATCTGTATCTTAAATGTATACAAATCTAGGTTCAAAAGTTATTTTGAGATATTGTAGAATGTTTTAAAACAATAAGTTTGCCTTAAACTTGATTATAGCTGTCAGCTGATTGCAGTAAATAAACTTTCAAAGTTTTAACCTGATTTTTCTCAAATTGTGCTTTTTTTCATGTAACGCGCATATTAGCTCAAAAGTTTTTAATATTTTTTCATGAAATGTTTACAGGTTGTATACATTATAATTTTGTTCCGATTGAACCAAAACTGTTTTGTATATATTCCAATATATGTTCTTTTTCTGCAATGATAATTTTTTAATTTTTAAAGAAAATATTCACTTTTTGCAAATGTTTAATGTGTCAAATGTGTCAAATGTTAAAAATATATATGTATCTTTAATATATACAAATTTAGGTTCAAAGTTATTTCAAAGAGTGTTGTTCTTTGAAACAATAAATTTATATCTTAAACTTGATTTTATTTTTAGCAATCATGTGCGTTAGACTTAATATCGTTTATATTATGGAATATATAAATGATATCATAGTATTTAGTTATTCAGGTTATTTTAGTTAATATTTAAGACATTGTGACGACGAACATATTTTACGGGCCCCAGTCACCTTTGAAGAACACGGGGGAATCTTAAACGGGTCGAGCCCAGAACCCGCAACCTTTCAATGAGGAATTTTCACGTTTTCTAATTTTGATTTTAAACGATAGAAGACAAAAAAGTAAGCAGGACAGTAGCTATTTTTCTTTCATTTGGGGGCCTAATGAGTGATTTCTAATGGGTTTTATAGCGGACTCTTTAACGTCTCTCAAAAACGGTACTTTTCTCCGCCGAGTTTGTGACGTCATCGTTTGCAGACACCGAGCGCCTATGCTGTTTACATGTTAAAAGGCGACTTTTAAATTTGTTTTTGTGTAAAGTATCGCATATAATAGAAATTTTTTTGTTATGTCTGGCATTAAAAAATCATACTCTAAATATTGTATTGTGCCACTCTGTAAAAATACAACAACTAATTGCAATGAGAAGATATTTTTCAGCGTCCCGAAAGACCCACATACACGTAAAATCTGGACAACTGGGATGAAAAGGGATGAGAAATTAAACCCCAAATTATCATATAAATCATCTTTATGGGTTTGTGAAGACCATTTCTCGGTAAGTAAATGCTTGCTTTTGTTTAAATATTACTAATTTAGAACAATTAAAGTATATAAAAATACATCTATACCTTTAAAAGGATTGTTGATTAACCACTGCTATTTAACTTTTAAAACTGCTAATTTTCGAGTATTATCACAGAGTTCAAGTACAATAAATATTTTATAAAGCATATAAATATCGAAAAACATATAAATATCTAAAGCATATAATTATCTAATAAATAACTCGGGGGAGGGGAAGGTTATGTATTTTCAAGGTATTATAAATATTTTCTTCAGAGATGCATACTTTCTTGTGTATCAAATCACAGTGATACTTTTCGATTAAATTGGTGACTAATTTGAAAAAAAAGTATAATATTTTTAAAATACTTAATAATGATATTACTTTAAAAATTAAATTTAATTTGAGAAATTTTATACATTTTTTAATTTGACATTAATATTAAAGGCAATAAAATTGTATTGCTATTTAAAAATGTATAAATAATTAAGTAAAGCCGTTTAAAGATTTTAAATTTCTTTTCATCATATTTAAAATATCTAAGAATTGGTTTGGTTTTGATTTGGTTTTGGTTTGGTTTTGGAGTGCTACGGTCTACTTTTTGCAACACGAAGGCTAATGAGACCGGTCTCACAATAAATAACTCCTCTAATTTTTATTTTAATATTACATCCGTCTCTATTTATAAAAAACGATGCTACTACAAATGTGTGTGTATATGATATATGTATATTTATTTGACTTGTTTGTGTTTACAAACAAAAGAGCTGTGTTTAGCATGAATAAAGTATTAATACATGTTAAGTAAAATTGGAAAAAAAATATAAATGATTTTACATACCTTTGGGTTTTAATTCCTCGTATTTCTGCTCCCATAAAATCCGGGTTTTTTGCCAAGAAAGAAAACATTGACATGCTGTCAATTTTCGGGAGGTTGTCTGATTGTGCTTTGGTAAATCCAGGTAGAAGAGACATTTATGACAAATTGAGATAACTAAGCTATCTAGATCGATAAAATAAACCTTCAGGTTTAAATAAAAATAAATTTTGATAGCTAGAAATTTTTAGGAACTTGCAAAAACAAAATCGGAAAATAGTGCGCGCTTAAAAGCAATACAAAAATATTGGTCTGCATGAACGATGACATCACAACCAATCACGGAGCGTTTTGATGTCACGTGATTTTCGCTTAACTTTAAAATTAATTTTTTAAATGATGGACCCAGTTTTTTACATTTTTGAGAACATTTTTGGAATCTGCGAGTCTGAAATTATCAGAAAAACACTAAGTTGTTCGAATCCCCCACATGTGCAAATTCCTCATTACGAGATCGCTGCCTTTGTCTACTGAGCTTCTCCGAATCTTTATTTAAGTTTATTACAACATTACAGAAAATTGTACACAATATTTGCATAGCCATCGTATTCATATCTGCACCACTCGTGAGCGCCATTTATTATCCCTTAACTCATCCCCTGGTTTTTCTTCCTCTGAAACACACCAAACCAAACAATTGTTTTGCCTGTGACACGAGGACGTCACAGTCACCTTTACAATTGTTTAAATTTTAGCAAATCCAAAGTTTGTTTCAGTAATAATTTCCAGAAATTCTCAGAATTGAAAAAGAGTCAAATTTGGAGAATGCTCTAATGATGACATAAAATACATCTGTACCAAAAATATTTTAAAATACTCTCTATTCATTTCATATTATTTGAACATTCCTTTTATTACGTACTGTAGTACTATCTTTCCTACATAAAATTCTGCATTAATTTCACAGGCATAAAAAAATATTTAATATCAAACCTAAAAGATTTTGTTTACTCATTTACTCGCTAAAACAAAGCAATTAGTATTCTGTAACTTTATCGAAAACTCCATTTAAAAAAAACCATGCACATTTTTCTGATATGAACTATACAACTAAAAGCTAAATTTCCGAAAATTTTTTTTCATAATTTTTAATTTCATCTAAACCAAGCTGTCGATTAAGAGCCAGTAATTACCACGAAAGAGTTTTTTACAGCATATTCTTACGCATTTTTTCACTTTAATTATTTATGGCATAAAAAACTCAAATAAACCCAAGAATAATCTTTATCAGCATTTGTAAAGACATAATTTTTAGCGAAATTAGTCTGTACAGACTGAATATTTATTCGTCAAATTAGTGCAGATGTCTTACCATATGGGATAATCAAAATATGTCATAAGTGCAGTTACACAGTAACCAAAGAAAATTATCAAAAGGATCCAACTAATTACTACAATTAGTGAAACTTTTATCATATTCATCAACTATTTCTATTATGTCTGGATAGATTTAATGGATTCATATTCAAAACGGCATATTGTTCTTGTGAATGGATGTCTAACTAACAAAGTAATGTATTGAAAATGGTAATTGATTAATACAGAAACGAAAAGCTAATTATCCCAAAGCTTTCTAACTAATAGCTAAAACTTTCATAGCAAGCAGAGGAAATTCTTTTCTGGAAATATTTAGGAATATGTTTATTAAGAGTAATAAAGACCTTGAGGAAAAATTACTTGAAGGGATCACTTAGAAGAAATGCAAACGGACAAAGTGATTAAGTTAAAGTAAAAGATACGAAATCATAATGAAAAATTATTTTCTATGGCGTTTAAAGAGAATATACAATGTAGGTGATAGTGCTGTGAAGACCCTCCCCCCCCTTTGTTCAGAACACGAAAGACCGAAATCAGCTGATCTGAATTCCTCCTGTTTCCATCCGGCTACAATAGTGCGGTGACGCCTTGAGGATTGCCTGGTTTGGTTTGGTTTTGGAGTACTATGGTCTACTTTTTGCAACACGAGGACTAATGAGACCGGGACTTACTGCTTAAAGCCAAATCCGAACGGCTACGAACATAGTGGGATTTATAGTGCCCTAGTGGGATTCGAACCCACGGACTCCGGTTCCGAAAGCCAGCACCCTATCCATTCGGCCATCGTTCGGCGAGGATTGCATGGAGAAGCCCGGAATCGGAAGATCTAGCGAATGAGAATTCAACTAAAAAAAAACTAGCTGTAACCTTAGCTGGAGTTCTCAGGTAACTGGAATCGTAACTGACCAAAAAACGGCTGGCAGGACCGTAACTGACCCCCAGGTATAAAAAGCTTAGACTTTTGCGACTCGGGGCTTTATGACATTTTTTTTTTACGTAGGTGCTTTGACCTCGTGGAGGCTTCCGCGACTTTTGACCCGAGCCAGCTTTTAGTGATTAAGTTCGGGAGACTCGTAAAGTCCGCTCACATAAGGAACTGCAGGGTCTCTGACACCGAACGGGAGATAGATTTTGTTTGCATTGCACCCTGGAAAGACTTCCCCATTTGTGAGATTATTCAATCTTTTTTCCGACAGTAATCGTAGTGGTAATTCTATGCAAGCAAAAATCCTCTACATTTCGACATATTTTGGGAGAATTCGGATCCCTTTGTATATACCCCGTATTTACTCCATAAAAAATAAAAGTGATTTCCAATTCTATTATGACTTGAATTTTTCTTCATGGTACTTGTTCACTCAAGAACATTGAAATCTCCACAGTACTAAAATCAAGATCAAAGTCTGGGAAGTAGAATGTGCACTCATATGCGTCTCAGTCTGTTTTAAACTGCTGTCGATTTGGTTTGTTTTTGACTTCTACAGATAATTTTTCAACCACAGGAGATAATAATAATATCAATGGCCAAATGAATAGGGCTATGTTTATGGTTACCTAAGTTTTCAGATTCGAATACCAATTTCGCCATAGATGTTCATAGCAGTTCAGAATCGGCATTAAATAATGACTTCCAGACTTATTAGCATTTATTCGGCAAAAAAGTAGACGGTAGAGCTCTACACAAAAGCAAACTAATTAGACCGGGACCTATAGTTTAAAGCAGATTCCGAAATGCTATGAATATCCATGCAAACAGCGGTATTCTAACCAGCGAACTGCGGTTTAGGGAACAGCACTGTTTTTACTAGGCGATGTCCTGTCAAACTCGAATACCAATTTCAGCATAGATGTTCGTAGCCGTTCAGTATCGACATAAAACAATGACTTCCAGTCTTATTAGCATTTATTCGTCAAAAAAGTAGACGGTAGTTATCTACACAAAAGCAAATTAACTAGACCAGGACCTATAGTTTATAGCAGATTCCGAAATATTATGAATATCCATGCCAACAGCTGTATTCTAACCAGTAAATTCCGGTATTACGGGACAGCACCATATTCACTCGGTGATTGCCTATCAAACTCATGTAATAGTTAAAGTGTTGAGATGAGTGTCTTGCTATCAAATTCTGCCTTCTTTGATTTGGGAAACATTCACTAACACATATTTCAAAAAAATATGTGCTGTCCTTCGCCACCTACGATGAAAAGATGATTTATGCAGTGCTGACATCTCTCTTCACCATGGGAGAAAAATATTAAAACTGTTATTTCTGCTCAAAAAAATTTGATCAGTCGTATAAGACCGAAACCTCAGTAAATTTTTACTCCAGAGAAATTTTTCAGAACCTCCAGAGAATTTTCCAACGGTATTCTAATCAGCGAACTGCGGTATTAAGAGATAGCACCGTTTTCATTCGGTGATTGCCTGTCAAACTCATGTCATATTTAACGTGTTGAGATGAGTGCATTGGTATCAAATTCTGCCTGCTGTGATCTGGGTAACATTCACTAACTCTATTTATATAAAATATGTATGGTCCTTCTACAGCTAAAATGAAAAGACGATTTATGTAGTGCTGACATCTCTCTTTGCTATACGAGAAAAAATATTAAAACTGTTATTTCGGCTGCAAAAAATTTCTTCTGTCTTATAAGACCGAAACCTCAGTGAATTTTTACCCCAGAATTTGCCCAGATAACTCTCCAGAGGATTTTCCCCCCGGTATTCTAATCAGTGAACTGCGGTATTAAGGGACATCACCGTTTTCATTCGTTGACTGCCTGTCAAATTTACGTCATAGTTAACGTGTTAGATGAGTGTCTGCATATCAAATTCCGCCTTTTGTGATTTGGGAAACATTCACTAACTCTATTTTTATAAAAATGTAAGTTATCCTTCTACACCCGAGATGAAAAGACGATTTATGCAGTGCTGACATTTCTCTTCACGATGGGAGAAAAAATATTAAAACTTATTTCAGCTCCAAAGAATTTGCTCTGTCTTATGAGACCGAAACCTCAGTGAATTTGTCAACATAAAAAACTTAAGAGAAGGTGATACAGTATTTAAAAGGAAACAAATTTAATGAAAGTACTGTGCATGTTGCATGGCATTAAAGGTATCAAAACACCCAAAAGTTATTTTTGAAATCATATTGTAGAGGGATAATCAACCACTCTTCTCACCAGTGATTTGACACGTTCATATGTTCATACAGGATTCAATAGGATTTCAGTAGGGTAAAAAAGAGATGAAATATTTTTTGAACGAATATATTAAGTTAATAATCTGATTAAGAAACCTCAATGTGAAGGAAAATGATTGGTAACGTTTGGTATTGTTCATATTTATATGAATATAAAAAGTTTTTAAAAATATATTCCTTTTCAGATTTTTAAAAAACTTAGTACTCTTTATAGATATGCATGATATAATATTTTGGCAACAAGCAAAATTTTTATTTGAAGAAATTTGTACAATCATAAAGTGACAATTTCTAGGTAAAGTATTATAATTAATAATAAAAATAAAAAGTATCTGCATTAAACAATAACTTCCAGTCTTATTAGCATTTATTCGGCAAAAAAGTAGACAGTAGGGCTCTACATAAAAGCAAACTAATTAGACCGGGACCTATAGTTTAAAGCAGATTCCGAAATGCTATGAACATCCATGCCAACAGCGGTATTCTAACCAGCGAACTGCTGTATTAGGGGACAGCACTGTTTTCCCTCGGTGATTGCCTGTCAAACTCATGTCATATTTAACGTGTTGAGATGAGTGTCTTGCTATCAAATTCCGACTGCTGTGATTCGGGAAACATTCACTAACTCATATTTTTTAAAAAGTATGTGTGGTCTTTCGACACCCGAGATGAATGATTCAACACCCGACATTTATGCAGTGCTGACATATGTCTTCACCATGGGAGAAAATAAATTAAAACTGTTATTTCGGTTCCAAAAAATTGCTCTGTCTTATCGGACCGTAAAAGGGATATCTCCTCAGGAAATTTTTACCTCAGAGTTTGCCCAATTAATTCTCCAGAGAACAACAATTAATTACAGATAAATTATTCTTTGCCAACCTAAATAACTTAAGAGAAAGTGATACAGGATATAAAAGGAAACAAATTTAATGAAAGAACTGTGCATGTTGCATGGCATTAAAAGTATCAAAACATCGAAAAGTCATTTTTGAAATCGTACGATAGGTTGATCACCAACCACTCCTCTCACACCAGTGATTTTACACGTACAGATTTTCATCTTTTTACTTCTTAAACCGTTTAATGCTTGCAAAGGATTTTCATCTACGTTAAAGTTCAGAAGGTTAACAATCAATAGGGTAAAAAGGAGATGAAATACTTTTCCGACGAATATATTATCCTCTGACGAACAAATCACATTGAGAAGAAAAATGACTGCAATAGAGATTAGAGATTTACACATATGAATATAAAAAGTTTATAAAAATACTATGTGTTTTATGTTAAAAAAAAACTGAGTATTCTTTCTGGACATGCATTGTATAATATTTCGGCTGCAATTAAAATCTCAATTCACGAATTTTATACAATTCTGCTATCAAAATTTCTGGGTAAAGTGTCATAGTATATATATATATATATTTATATATATATATATATATATATATATATATATATATATATATATATATATATATATATATGTATATATATATGTATATATATACATATACATATATACATATATATATATACATATATATATATATACATATATATATATATATGTATTGATATATATATATATATATATATATATATATATATATATATAATATATATATATATTATATATATACATATATATACATATATATATATATATATGCATGTATATATATTTATATATATGTGTATATATATATATATATATATATATATATATATATATATATATATATATATATATATATACAAATATATATACGTATACACACATACACACACATATATATATATATATAATATATATATATATACATATATATATACGTATACACATACACACACACACACACACACACACATATATATATATATATATATATGTATATATATATACACACACAGACATACACACACATATATATATATATATATATATATATATATATAATATATATATATATATATATATATATATATATATATATATATATATATATATATATATATATATATATATATATATATATATATATATGATTTTTTTAAACACAAATGAGTATACTTCCTGTACATGCAAGGTATAGTATTTCGGCAGCAATCAAAATCTTATTTTACGAATTTTATACAATTCTAAGATCACAATTTCTGAGTAAAGTATTATAGTAAATCATCAAAAGAATTAATATCAAGACAAATCGTCTGATAATGTTTTGAAATTATTCGAAAAATACTCGCAATATTCAGTGGGAAAAAGAATTATAAACTGAATCCGCTGCTTTATCAATACGTAAGATTTATATATGATAAGACCTTTAGACATGTATTGAATACGAAATTGTATGTTAAATTTTCATGAGTACTGTAACTCTTGGTGATAGACCAAGCACTGCATCTCGTCAGCTTCATTCAAACTATGAAACGAAATAAATCTATCTTTGTTTATGTGAGTAGATGTTCTATCTTCTCCCAAAAGCAGGTTTTCTTTAAGGTAGGAGAATGATGGATGACCAGAAAAAGATAGATTTCTTTTATTAAGGATTTATGATTCCGAAATCTTTTACAATTTAATTATCAGCTGTGGCATTCAAAAGAGATGATGACAGAAACAGATTACTAATTCAGATTATTTTTTTGTTATCCAACGAAGTCTCTATCTTCGATAAACTTATGTTTAAAATTAATCATCTGAATGTCAAACTCATGTTTATGTACATACATATATACATATACATATACATATGCATATATATATATATATATATATATATATATATATATACAAATATATACATATACACATATATATAATGCATATATATATATATATATATATATATATATATACATATACATATGCATATATATATATATATATATATATATATATATATATATACAAATATATACATATACACATATATATAATGCATATATATATATATATATATATATGTATGTATGTGTGTGTGTGTGTGTGTGTGTAAGAAAAAGTAAATGAGATCGGGAAACCAATGTAGGCATTATTTATAAAACCCCAAAGACGGATAGAAAAAATTCTCAGGGGTTTTTCAGTTTTAAGTCAAGGACAAAAGTTCCCGCTTCCCTTTGATTTGCTTTTTTTAACCCCTAACCTAAATAGACCTCTGAGGCTACAGTTCATGCCCTCAGAGAAGTGGTCTAAACAATAATAATTGTATATTGCCCTAACGGTCAATTTAAGAAATTCCCAAACAAAAAAGGAGATGCACGCTATCGGAGGCAGAATTTTCATTTTTTCACAGAGATTTTGGCTGATGTATTGATCCAGGTGTTAAGGGTATTTTTCTTATACCTTCATGTTATATGAACCCTCAGTTTGTCCTGTCTCTATAATGAAGTGGGAACCCGTCCTTCAATGTTATCCTAATAAAGGTCTCTGATTTAAACGGTGTTATCTTTAGGGACCATGATTGCAACCACCCATCGTGAAGTCCGTTTTACTATATATATATATAGAGTCATTTTTATACCTGAGAAAGTACTGCTTATAATTTTGTATATGTATTATTATGCTTATAGTATTATATATATATATATATATATATATATATATATATATATATATATATATATATATATATATATATATATATATATATATATATATATATATATATATATATATATATATACATATATATATATATATATATATATACATATATATATATATACATATATATATATATATATATATATATATATATATATATATATATATATATATATATATATATATATATATATATATATATATATATATATATATATATATATATATATATATATATTTAATCCATTTTTTACAAAACTCCTTCACAAGGAGAACGCTCAACAGCTAGCAATCATAAAAGTGCAAAGATGCAGTCGGGCCTCATATTGAAGAGAACGCAAAAGTCTAATTTAAACATTTTTCCAGAGCGGCAACAACGTACATCCTTTCTACTTAACAACAGACAACCAAAAGCCACACAGTTCACTCTGATCGGACAGAAGTGCAACCCAGAGCGAAGGCAAAAAGAATTTATCCCACAGTAAAATACAACTTAATAAGCAAATTAAATGCAATATCAGCAAAACGTGAAAACATGTTCCACCAACAGCTGGAAAACTTCTGTATAGACAGAAAGTTTACAGTTTTATGACAGAAAGGAATGTTAAGTGGAAAATACTTCGTTGATTAAACCATTTAGAGGCTGGGAAAGAGGAAAGAGGTTTAAATGAATTCGAATGGTAGAGAGGAGGTTTTTGAAGAAATATTAACGTTAAATAATTTTGATATATTATATATATATATATATATATATATATATATATATATATATATATAATACAGTAGAACCTCTTTTTAACGACCCCTTCGTTAGAACGACCATCTTAAAAAGTCCCAATTATTTTACCATAGGAATAATGTTAATTTTGAATCATTACAACGACCCCAAGCGTATTATTTTTCGTTAGAGCGACCGCCACAGAACTCATGAGCAAGTGGGCTATTTTAAAATTATTGTACTGTGGTGCAACTTCAAGAAACCTGTACTCCTCTCTTTGTGTTTGCTTAAAGGACCCTTTCGTCAAGACATTGATGTCCTAGGTAGATGACACTCCAGACACTAATGAAATGACCCAGCTCCTCAGTGTCAAATTTCCGGATCTTCAATTATCTTTTGATGAGTTTGTTGCGGTAGACGAAACTTTACAGTGCTGCGAAGAAAATTTGAATGAGGACGATTTTATTGCCCGTATTACCGGAAATGAAGAAATCTGCGATTCCGACGACGGAGAAGAAATCGTCCAAGCTTTTGAAAAAGTGAATGAAAAAGAAGCCTTCAATGCAATCAATGCCTTGCGTCAATATTTTGAAGGACAATTTAATTCTGAAGATTTCCTTCAAAATCTAACGGATATGGAATCAGTGATAATGAAAAATTCCCAAATGAACTTGAAACAGGCGTCAATCAAAGATTTTTTTTTCAAAAATTCAGTAATGGAAATACAAATAAATAGAAGTGTTTTCTAGGTATGTACTGTTGCGTCATTTCTTTGCTCATTTTTTAAATTAATTTTTCAATTCGTGTAACAATAAGTTATTTTCGGTCACCCCGTGGTCTTCGGGGACATGCCGGGGCAGGACCGGTTTGAATGCAGAGCGACTTCGGACTTCTCCCAGCCAGTAGAGGTGTCCGTTTGGGGAATTTTGACTCCTTCCCCCCGCCGTTTTGAAGTGGACTCTTTTTTTTTGTCTCCGCGGACAGTGTTACGCAGAAGAATGAGAGGTGAAAGGCTGGAATCAACGGTTTAGTGGGAGAACCCTTATCAAAGAAATTTTAGCTATTTTTTTTTATCAGGATCGACGCCGACTCGAGAGCAGTCTTCGATTTACAAATGATAAGTTGATTCAACTATTTGCATTCCTTAGGCATTTATCTATGTTTATAAAATAATTTAATCAAGACCTATTTTTCATGTGTTTCTTAATGAGTTTTAATTCTTTCTCAAATACTAGGTCAACGTAACATTATTTTTTCAATTCGTTACAACGACCTTTCGTTACAACGACCATATGATGTCGTCCCACAGGGAGTCGTTATACCGAGGTTCTAGTGTAATTGGAGAACTTTACTCACAACATCTTAACTCTAACACAATGTCAATGATGATATATTAATCATATATTTATATTTCTTTGAACAATAACATATATATCAATTTCCCAATTCAATTAAATGACTTCCCACAATGTATAATCTTTATTTCACGAGCCTCCCCTCTCTCAGATATATTTGAACTACCCCAATTATATCTAGGAAAGAAACCCCGCTGTAGAATCATATTTTAATGTTAATCATCTTGTCACTCATCTTTATACGTACCCGGGACAAAGGCAGTAGCAACTCTGAAGCAACGTTAACAAGGAGAAAGTTAATATCTTTATTAACTGGTGTGTGGCAGACAAGCCCTTCGCGTAAAACGCTCCGAGCCTTAATAAATCCTAGCCGAAATCATAACTTTAATAAGAAAATTGCCGGTGTCTTGGAGAGATAAACTGCTTGAGATTAAATATGATAGTGGTGAAATATGACCTATGAGAATGCTGAGAAATCTTCATAACAAAGGCTGTTTGTTATTTTTGACATCCTGCCTCATTTGAAAGATTGTTATTTAAGCTGTAATGATGTTGTAGATGTCAGATGCACGATTACGAGCGACTTTAGAGACATGTTTTAATACTCTGAAAAGCAATCGTTATGAAATTAATGGCAATGTCGTTTCATGAGGTATTTCTAATACTTCTTATTAGAAGAATTAGATATATTCCTCGTGAAATTGGAATTTTACTAATATTAACAAAAGTTTAAAACTCGATGTATTATTGAATCGGTGATAGTTTTTCATTTAAGGTCTTATATTTTATATTTAAAAGTCTTATATTTATTAAATATTAATGTAAGGATTATATTACGTTAATATGTGGAAGGAAATATAACCTAGTTAGTTTGATGTAGATTTGCAACCTATATATACATATGCATATACATATATATATACATATACATATATATATGCAAATATATATATATATATATACATATATATATATATATATATATATATATATATATATATATATATATACATATATATATATATATATATATATATATATATATATATATATATATATATATATATATATATATATATATATATATATATATATATATATATATATATATATATATATATATATATATATATAATATATATATATACACACACATATATATATACATATAGGCATGTAATATATGAAAATTATTTCACTTTAATATTTCCTTTAAAACCTGCTCCCATTCTAATTCCTTAAAATATTTTTCCCAACTGTAAAATGTTTTAAAATTTTTCAATTTATTTTTCAAAGCTTTCTTTCCGATATATGTAAATGTTCTGTCCATTCAACACATTTTCCAGATGTTGCCAGCAAATGGCTCGACTTTTCTCCTGATCTTAATAGTTGCAATAGTTGAAGTTTCTTGTCCCTTGGGAAAATTCTGTCTTCGTTCTTGGATGCACCTCTGTTCGATCAAAGTGTTTTTGTGTTCTTTTTCCTTGTCTGTCATTGATTAGTAAAGATGTCCTTTTTTAGCAGCTCTAAAATAGAGTTTTAATTAGATTAGTTCTCTAACAATGTGGGCCGACTGCATCGTTATTACTGCTAGCTGATTAGGCTTCCCCTTGCCCATTAGCCCGGGAAAGTAAAAATAATTGGGGCTACAAAATTATTATGACTAGAGGAAATAATTTTTACGCGGGTATATATATACACATATCTATCTAACTGTTTATCTTTATGGATATATATATATATATATATATATATATATATATATATATATATATATATATATATATATATATATGTAAGTCAGGTTCAGAAATTATTCAATGAAAATTAAGAGAATTATTACAAAAAACACATAGGACTAATTAATATTATGTCAATGAGGAGACACAAGATTGCAAGCAAAAGAGTACAGAGAAAACAATAGAGGCGAAGGATTATATAGAGAGAAATAGAGATTAAGCAGGCAAGAGTTAGGCACTTTGGTTAGTGGATCTGGGCTGAGGTACCTCCAAGCTTTTGTCTGTGCTAGTGGAATAAAGAAAATGAAATTGATGGCTTTACCATTGTCTTTACCAACAGAGATCCTGGAATAAAAAAATTGTAAGTGTATTGAAGTGTTGACGCCTAAGACGATTTTTCATGTATATATATATATATATATATATATATATATATATATATATATATATATATATATATATATATATATATATATATATATATATATATATATATATATATACATACAATTTTATATCGAATATTAGGTAAAGTAGAGTATTTAATTTAACGAACGATTGCTGTTATAAATTGACTTTGTTGTCTTTTATATAGGTAAATTTTCATAAATGTGCCAAAAAATGATTAGTCCGATTTAAATTTTTATCTTCAAATAAAAGAAAGATTCAACAAAATATTAATATTCAAAGTTAGGTGTAATTTATTTGTAAGTAACAAAACATACTCTTATAATTAGTTTGGTATATCACGAAATTTTATTTGGTTTTATTTAAATTGTTAAGCGTTGAATGTTAGAAAAATTATTGAAAAAAGATTTGGATATTATAAACCAGTATCCAGTTAATTATCATATCATATTGTCTCTTTCAAATTCATTAAATTTTCTTGATGGCAAGTAGTGCAGTTAGATCTTGAAATTCTTAATAAACAATTTATCAGCTTTCAGTTTTAATTATTTGTATCTATTACTAAATATTCTTAAATATTAAAACTCTAAAATGATTTACAAATTCTTCCTTGGAGATCACAAATATTGTAAAAATTAAACTCAATGTTTTGCTTTCCCAAACGTATTTTTTAGCAGTAGTAAAATACCGTATTTACGCGAATATAATGCCCATCGTTTTTGGCCAAATGTAGTATTCAAAATTGGGGTATGCATTAGATTCGATAGCGCATTAGATTCGAGTGAGTCAGCAGTTCGCCGATGACGTTAACCAAATTTAAATCGTAACAATGGATTACTGTATTTCTCAACTAGATTTACCGTTACATTTATCGTGGATACATTATTGTTTATAGGATACAAACTGCTCGTTCCGAAATGTATGGGAACGCAGTTCCGGTGGGCTCTTCAATCCACCATCAATAGTTTGTATGGACGTTACTTTATATACAAATCCATTGTTGTATAAAATAAGATTCAATAAATTCCTCATACCATTGATGCGCATTACATAAGCCGACAAACAATTTTTTTTATTTAAAGTTTTAAAATGGGGATGCGCATTAGATTCGTATAAATACGGTAGTAATCGTTAAATTAGTTTCTATAAATTTATAATTATTTTATTATATTCGCATCGCTTAAAACAAACTCCGAAGTTAATGAACCTCTTTTTATACATTGTATTTTTATTAGACTTATCATACTTGTAAAGACTAGTAAGTTAAGAAATTTTAAATAAATTATAATTTTTAAGTTATAAAGGCATATAATTTGCATCATAAACAATTTGTAGTGTTGTCTCCTCAAACTTCCCGTATACGTACATCCGTATAACACTGATACTTACTACGTGAAGCCAAAAATGATTGCAGCATTATTTTTAGCAACTGAATATTTTTACATGCTTATTTACTATAATTCACTAAAACATCTGAAAATACTTTTTTCAGAGATGTCTTCATAGGACATGATCGAATGTAAGGTGTTTTTCTTCAGTTCTGGAGTCCACGTGATTGAATCTTGCTTCTGGAAGTAATGTTAGTAGTTGCGAGGAATTGGTTAAGAGCCGTAGATTCTCAACAGCTCCTTAGCTGTTGTATAGTGATGGAGGATATTATAGCCTACCAATGCAGTAACCGTTTCTCAAATAGGAAACATTTTATTTATTCGAGAAAAAGATAATGTACTCTATCCTTATCATGGATTTCGTAAAAAAAGGTATTTATTTTATATTTGTAATCTTCTCTGACATTATTATACATCCATTTAATTACGTTGCTGAGCCACCGATTCATATACACCCTGATTTGAAATAAAAATTTAAACAGGCCTACAATTTTGTGTAAGAGCCTTAGTATCTTAGCCGTCAAAGTCTTCGATATCACAATGGGGTTTATGCGATCGCGGGTCGAGCAGGCCAAAGATTCGTAGATTTCATCAATGACGGCTGGGGCATGTAAAATACGTACATGGTCTCAATCTCCTAAATGTTACCAAACTATCCTTTAGAGGTGGCAGGCCATGCCGGGAGTTCTTCTGCTTGGTAGCTGCTTCTAAAATACGAAGACTAACTTTGTTAGTGTTGTCATATGGAGTAATACTGACAGTCTATATGGTACTCCCATAGTAAAATGTTCAACAAATTCTGCGGCATTGCATGACCAAATGCGTAACAGGTAAATGCCTCTCCAGAGTTATTAAAAAAAGTGCAAAGATTTCAGGCCAAATATGCCTTATCCAGCTCGTTTCCGATTCGAGTTATCGATATCAAATAAGCCGAATTTGGACCAAAAGTATTTCATTTTTGCATAAATCTAATATTTTATATGTATACGAGGGTAAGGCAAAAGGTTAATTGACCTGCTTAGTAAAAAAACAAGACAAAAATTGTACATTAACATTATCTGTATCGTGAAAGTTCCATACAGCATTTACTTTTTGACATAATTGCCTCCATAATTTGTCCAACATTTGTCGATGCGTGGAACACGTTCTTCTATGCTTTCTGAAAACAAAATCCTGTCCAACTTCCAATAACCATTTATGGGATGGAAGTTGTTCATTAACCTATGCTACCGTCTCTTTGAATGTTTTTTTTCATGAAACTATAAACAGGTTGATTTCACAGTACACGTCTAAAGTTTTACATAGCCTTGCTGCATACGGTCTCGCATTGTTAAGAGGGATTTTCACCATACAACTGTCCATAGGTTACTCATATTATGGAAAGGGGTGCTCTTTTATTTTTTATGAAGAGTACCGTTATGATAAAAGAACGACTTTGCTCAAAGTGGATCCTCGTAAATTAGAAGCAGGTCCCCCAGAGTTGGTCTGCTACCTCAGAGGTATCGTTTGAGAACTTGAAGGACATTGTGACCACGAACATATTTTACATGCCCCAGTCACACTTAACTAATATGGTACACCTTAGACCGGCTCAAGCCCCTAACTCGCAATTTTCCGCTGTCATTGCCAACTGAGCTACCGTTGCTCCTTAGTTAAGTCTTCTTAAGCAATTGTACCGAGATGTAGTCTAACAATTGAAATATATCTACCATTTTCTGTAACAAAACATACAAAAGTTAGTTATCAAGTTATTAAGTTACAATTTTGAATTTCCTCAAAGTTATTTAATTTTTAAAATTTTGTGTAAAACCCTTTTAAATAGTCTTCCCAAGAAAACAATAAAGATGTATATGTCTTATTTTGTCTTTTTTTTCCGAACATGAAATTTTCTGAATAATTTTGAGCTACTACATCCTAAAAATCTAGGAGTGACCTAGTTTTTAATTTAACGTTCAGTAAAATAAACATTTTCCTTTAGTGAACTCAATCTCTTTATTTTGGAGCTGATTTTAAATAATCTATTTGCAGATAAGACAACCATTTTCAGAGAAAGTAATTTCTTTTTTTTTCGTTAAAATTGAACTACCTCCCCTATTATTTTTTATTTCTTTCCCTAAACAAAAGGACAAGGTTTTAAGATTCGTTATTTCCTAATCTCTGGGTTGGCAAAGACAATAAATTCTCATCATCTTTTTCAAGAAATTGATTGGATTAAGTTTACGTTTCCTACTTTCGTTTTTGCTTCTATTTCAATGCTGAGAATTTTCTTTTCACTATAGTTAGGTTTTATTTTATTTCATTATTTATTTTATTTTAATCTAATGCTCTCGTTTGTTTGAAATCTTAATCTTTAGGTCTCGTATTTTTCATTTAATTTTTAATGTTTCGTGCGTGTCTCTGTACTTGGCATATCATTTATCATTTGTTTTTCAAAGATAAATATGGGGATATAGGACTTAAGTTTGATTATCTCGCATTAGTTTCATAGACGTAAAAAATGGACTCTGTAATACCTTATTTAGGTCGTCGAATGAAATTATTTAATATGAATTAAGAAATATTCCCTGTATTTAGTAAAAATGTAATATATATTTGATTTGATTATTACTTTCATCATTTCCACTGAATTTTTAAAAAATATTCTGTGATTTTTATCTTTTGTTAATTTCTTTTATATTTTTATAAACTGTAAAATTAATAAAATAATTGTACCGAGGTACTTTCCTACGATGTCCAGCAAGTGCATGCACAGCTGTGGGAGAAATTTCCAAGCAGAATTTAGGACTTCGATTGTTGACTTCGAGTTAAGGGACCCATGCAGAGGAGGTATAGATCATAGAGTGGCACAAGCGTAACAGCCAAGCTCGCACAGAGATGTAACCGTGAATTATGTGCACAGGGTCTAAAAATAATGTCAGCTTTCACAAAAAGGGCTATTTTAATGAGTCCACCTGCACTCCTGCCATCTTCCTGCCATCATATCTCACGGCAGTATCCCTGTTGGGCTTGACCGTTACACTTGTGCCCCTTCGTGATCTATAACTCCTCCGCAGGTGTCCCCACTAAAACTCGAAGTCAACATCTGCACCTAAATTCTTCTTGGAAATTTTGTCCACAGCTGTGTATGCACGTAATGATAATCATGAGAAAGTACATCGGTACAATTTGTCTTTTAGCTAGACTAATACACAATTTCATGAACTTATATAACAGTCAAAGAATATAGACACAGGTAGAAAGGAAGGCGTAGTAGAGATAATGTAAACAAGCAAGCTAAAGAAAAGATCTTCAAAACCCTCGATGGAAAAACTATTTTGCAGGGTTCTGCTCAGATTCAGTGTCTTCATTCCTCTTTTAAATTGTGATTTGATTTTGATTTTTAAATGATCAATTTTGTAGATTTCAGGCATAGATTTTTAAATATTCCATGTAGATTATATACATGAGCTATATGCTAACACGTACTCAATGTTTAAGTTAATTTTGTTTTACGTACTAGATTACATATTCTGTTAAACTAAAGATAGCTGCAAATGGCGTTGAACATGAGTTCGACTAAGAAACTGAGTCTGTATCATTCTTTAAATCAGTTGGTGATTTGTAGTTACCGAGCGTTAATACGAAATGACTTATCCAATAACGTTTAAAACAGCAGCAGGTGTTTATCCCTCATATGGTGACTCCTGTAAGAAGGTGTTCTTGCAGGTCAGCGTTAGATCATTCGGGTTTTAATCTTTGAGTGTCCCTTCTCTGATTTGTAACAGCATCGGAAAACGAATAGGTGCCGGAAGTAACCTAATAGATGATAGAACAAAACTACAACTTTTCTATAATATGGGAATACAAAATTTGCTTCTCTAAAGGTCTTGTAACACATCAAATGTATGTGTTGAAAATGCAGTAGATTCAGTTTAGGATCATTTTCCCGATAAAGAATATGTCTGTTTATCTGTAAAGCCTATATTTTGTGTGAAAACGGATTATAATAAATCTTTAAAAGTTTCACATATAAGAACTTCACTGGGAAAATACCCTTATTAAAATTTTACTTTGGATCTAAAAGAAACCTCATTTATTTTACTGTCATGAACTCTGTATTGAATTACAGAAGAGATAAATTAGGAAACTGAAAATATGAAATGAAACGTGTTACATATTTATTTAAAGAATAGACGACCTGACAGACACTGTCCTGTTTTAACAACGCTGTAAATCCAAAAATTGTAAAATGTTTTTAAATAAATTCTAACTTGGACCATTTTGATGGAAATGCAAGGAAAAAAATATTTTAAAAATACTTGACTCCACTACGCGTACAGTCAACACAATCGTAATTAGATTAAAGTAATAGTCCCACATGGCCTGCCCGGGGATTTGATCCTGTTACTTCTCAAACTGAAACCCGCTGCGAAGACCACTGCGCCACAGATATGGTGGCAGAGAAGGGTTCCAAGCGAAATCCTAATTATCTGAATAAGCGTGCAATTCTGGATTTTAAATAAAATCATTTTCTATCCGATCAAATTGTGAATCTAAACCATTCTCGAATCACTTTAATTAAATACCCAAAATTTTGTCAAAATCTGTCCAGCCGTTTAACCCCTTCCCTGTTTTGCCCGTACGCCGTACGGGCACAGCTTTCGGGCCTTTACTGATTTGCCCGTACGGCGTACGGGCAATCTGATTTCTATTTCTCTTGCACTGTTTCGGCCGTATTTTTTTCCAATTTTAGTAACAAATTATTCGTATAGTGTTTCCAGTAAATGATAGTTTGCAGTTTATTGTATTTTCTACTCTGATTGGTTCAAAAGCGCGGGTTTTTTTCGCATGTTTTGTATCAGAAGACGAATTGTTATCTTTCAGTGTATAGCTTTCTGGTTATATTTTACTAACCGCCTGATAAATTTATTGATGTAAGAGTTGAATAATATATTTTTACTTTTAAATAATGGATAATTCAGAGCGTATGGAGCTAATTTCTTGTGATTCGAACTGTGACTCGGAATCAGAAACTGAATTATCTGTAAATGATAGTAGCGAAAGTTTACTAGATGACCTGGATAGTAGGGACTCTGATAGTAGTACAGATAGAATCAGTCAAGCAAGAAAATGTTTTGAAATTAATTGTAATAATCCTTCGGATCCACCTCCTAGATTTGCTTTCACTGTAATTCCAAAAATTAACTTGGATATCGACGAGACTAAAGGTAAACTTCAGTTCTATGAGGCTTTGATAGAAAGAAAAAAAGTTGTAATAAATGCTTAAAACTATTAGAAATGTTAATTTTAATAACATATCTTTACTTAAAAACGTAAAATGAACAAAAAAAATTTCAATAAAAAATGTGACATTTTTTGACCGAATTCTGGAAAGAAATGAAACTGTCAAAGGGTTAAGAGGAGTTCTATTACAAACACATGGACAGAAGAATTTTATATATAAAGATAAACTATATTATATAAGAAAAATTCCTCGTTACTATATGTTTTATGAGCATGTTTACTGGTTTATTTTTACTATTAATAAAAAAAGTCCTGGATATAAAAAATCATTATATGCTAGTAATTGAGTTAATAAATGAAATACAAAATGAGTTTCAAATGGAAATTTAATTGATTCTTTGTAATAAATTAACCCTCCGAGTGGAACACACCGATTAAAAAAAGTCTCCAAAAATACGCTATAATTTTATTGTGTCAATGGCAAAAGTGTTTTATGATTTTTTATTTCACCCTTTGTCGACTAGAACCCACCCTCGTTATTGTTCCTTTACTTCCGGTTATAAATAGATATATAAATAGATATTATAAATTGTTAATTTTTAAAACACATATAGCTCGTCAAGTCTCGAAGATCATCCCATAAGAAATATGGATTCTAAAAGTACAAATAAAAATATTCTTTAAGAGAATGATTTATATTTTTTACGAAAGTTATCCAAGATATTTAAGTGGAGCAATTAGAGATACATCTGTTACCGCAAACGAAACACTTCGAAATAAAAATTTACAAAGCCATGAAAAGCTATCAGCGTCTTTGTGCCTCAGGGATTAGGGGTTCATCCCTCAATAAATGTCAGTCAAAGAGAGATGCAGTTTCTAAACAATCGACCTGACCCTCCTACCTCAAACACTGGCAGAAATGTACATTACATCCATTTTTGGATTGTTTCTGGAGGTCGAAAATTGTACGAGACAACGCTTAGAGGGTTAAACAAAAATAGGTGATACTGTTTTTTACTGTGCCTATTTTTAACAATAGATTTAGGATTTAGTTCATCAGATACGCATTAGGACAACTGAATCACACAGAACTTTAGCTTTCATAGCACCCACATGTTCTCTCACGCCTCCCTTCAAAAAACTCCTTTTTAAAAAATAAAAATTTACGCCATAAAGCAAACGTATTTGGAAAAGGTCAGGGTGCATTGGGAACTAAAAAAAGAGATCACGGTGCGATGGTCTTTGAATAAACGTCAAATATAAATACTACTTTCCTATACTACGCATATAACAAAATAAAATTGTTTGTTTACTTATGGTACCTTGAAAAACTCTTCAAAAAGGTGTTCTTGGTGAAAAATCAAAATACTTTGAAAACCACTGTTGGGGGTAACATAAATAACCGAATGGATACTGAGAAAAGAAAGTAAAATTGTCTGAATTAAAAAAAATAAATATGTATTAAAATGTGTAAAACCCCATTCCATTTTTATTCTTGCAAATAAAATAAAATCAGGTATTCTGCTCAATATAAGTCAATAGATAAATGGTTTTGTATCATAAATATAAAATATGATATAAATAAATATAAAATATAAAATATGATACTTTTAAATAATGGAACTATCTAATTTTATCGACCGTATCAAATATTTCCAATACTAGATTTTTTAACGTAAGTTTAAATATTACTTTTATAAAAATATTATTGCAAATATTTTTTTTTATTATCTTTGTTGGGAAGAAAGGGAAAACTTCAGATTTAATGGAGGGTTGTGTCATAGATGTTTATAATATATTGTACAAGTGCTATTGAGAAGATAGTGGGCTTACAAAACATATTCCTGCAGACTGTTGAAAAAGTTTGAACAATCTGCTTCAAAATTTAACATTCTATTAGTATTTCATTGTAGGAAAGTATTTGATTGTACTTATGATGTCAAATTAAAATCTTAATAATTTAAAAAATTATTAATTATTAATTATTTCAAAAGGGACATTTTAGAAAATTTTCACAGCGTAACTGTTTTATATATAATAATATCTTTTTTATTAATAGGATAACTTTCAAGATTTAGAATAACTTAGCAATATCTAACTATTGCAATTATATAATTGCTAATAGTTATACTATAACTATTAGCAATTATACTAAGCTATTCGCTAGGAATATTTTTAGAAATAAGTAATATTAGTTAAAATATCCATTTTTATGCACAAAATAAGTATAATAATCTTTCTAATTCCAAAAAGTATAGATTTCAGTTGTTCGAAATATATGAAAATTTGACTCATCTTGTACTTTACAGTAAGACTTCTTAAAGTGTATTTCGTGGAAGCCTTCGGTTCTGCAATGACAGTCCAGATCTTCCTTGAGAAATTTTCAAACACCACTCTCTCAGTGATAATATGGAGCAATACTTCCTTATTGAGCAACATAAAAATTTAAAGAAAGAATTGTGAATCAAAAATCCATAAGCAAAAACCCTCTTCGTTTTTCATCAAAAGAGTTTAAAAAACTTATTGAACTCTCATCGGACAATTACATCGGACAATTACAACATATTACAATATCATCACTTTATAAAACAGTGTCAGAATTATGGTGTTATTTGAAAAGTGAAGATCTATCACTATCAGAAAAGACTGCTGTTGTAAGTTACAAAGATGTATGTTAGTTTAGAGTATGTAGTTTAGATGTAGTAGAGTATGTAGAGTAGATGTATGTTTAGAGTATATGCTTTTTGCATACGGTTTAAGAAAACTAAATGCTGGAAATCATTAGATGCAGTGCTTAATATAAGAATAAAACTTTCTTCAATACAACCAAACTTTAAAGAAATTTATAATAGCCAAAGATAAAGACATTTATTCCATTGGTATTTTTCATCAGTGTATCATTTCATTAATATAATTCTTGCTTTTACATCACCTTTTGTAAACATTATCTAAATTTTTATATATATTTATATTGTCTATTTTTCATGTTTGTTTAATCAGGGGTATATGATAGTCCGTCAGTTTTTTTTTATGAAGTAATATTTATTCGGGGATCCATTGTTATGTTTGTTGTAAGAAACGGTTTGCGTGTGATATAAAGTTTGAGATCCACGGCTCTACAAAGAAAATCCGATAAATTTTGAAGTTATACAATGGTTAAAAATAGACCTGAAATGTTCCAGATACCTAAAATTTAAAACTTTTTGTCTTTATTATTGTTTAGTTTGTATTGCTATGTAAGTGGTAACAAACGGGTTCCGTGAGATAAAAATTTTGAGATCCGCTGATCGATAAGTTTGCCGATTAATTGCCGATAAGTTTTGAAAACATGCGATGTTTAGAAATGCAACCAAATTGTTCCAAATAGTTAAAAATTCTAAAAAAAATTACTTTATGATTGTTTAAAATAATTATTTGAAATACATAAATTATCTGTTGAAATTATAATTCTATTAATTATAAGGGGATGGATATTGAAAAAAACCTCTGTGGTGCTTATTCGTAGTTTTATCTTATATTTCAATGTGATAGAACTATAAAAATTTCAAGAGAATCTTACCAAGATAAACGACCACTGAATTCTTAAAGAAACAAAATACCTTTCAAAATGAAAAATCGTCCCAATATTAATAGCATATATTTTTCAATAAAAATAAATAAAAAGCTCCTGTGTTTGAAATAAAAGTTTTCCTGAATCATTTTATGGGTCTTACTTCATAAAAATTATATTGTTTTGTTATATGAAGTAACATTTTTATGAACAACATAACATATATACACCAAATGAAAAATTTAGAAACCCACTTATCCATAAGATAACATTTGGAAGTCGTAAATAAAAAACTAACTGTCTTTTAATTTCTGTGTACCTCAATTATATTAATGTGAGTGTCATAATTTATTTTATAACATATTAAAGTATAATGTTTTTAGCTCCCAATATGTAGACAGTTTTTATTTCTTAAATTTTAAAATGTCAGATACTTTTAAAATTTTAGGTTAAACAGAACAAAATAGATCATTTACTTTAATTTGACATAAAAAATTGGTATCTAATGTACATATTTCAAAATGCATCTTGCAGATAAATTAATTAAACTTTTTATTTGTTGTACATTTTTTATATTATTTTTTAAATATACAGAAAAAAGATATATCCTACATTAAATTCAAATAAAAAATTAGTTTCTAATATTCATATTTGAAAAGTTATCTTGCAGGTAAATGAAATTTTTCTTTTATACTTGTTACGCTATTCCTGTGTTATTTTAACAAATACACTTCTTGATATAACAAAACTAATTAATATTTTCACAGATAGAGAGGTATTGAAAACTTGTAAAGACGTCATTCTAAAAACAACAAAGCCTTTCATTTTAGGATATATCAAGAAAAACTGCTGTAGTATTTCGAGAAAATGTATAAAAGAAGTTCCGAATCCAGAAATTTAAAAATACTTTCTATCTTTTTAATATATTCTTGAATTAATATGACGTCATTATGACGTTATTTTAAGCTAATACGATACTCATTGGTGAATCAAAGGAAAACATCACATACTGACGTCATTTCATACGTCAAGGTTTTAGCCAACGCTAATTCTAGATTCCTTTAAAAAAATTCGGTATTGATATTAAATTTTAAGACCTTGATCTGTGCAATGCATCATATCAAAGGTTTCTTTTTCAAAGTTTTATTAGCTTTTCTTTTGGAGGTAGAATTTATAAATTAGCAAAAGTGTACTCGAGCGTGCAAGTTTAAATAATTTACTCAATGGTGAAAATGTTTCGGAATCAGAAATACGTATTTATGAAGCATTTTTTCTCCCTAAACACGAAAATAACCATGAAAAGTTCAGATTTGGTTTCAAGGTACAGAACCTACTTGCGTAATAAAATCTCACTTAATCTTGATTTCCATGGTATCATAAAAATATCAGCCAATTTAAAATTATAACATCGGCCTACATTAAATAGACCCCAAGCTCCCGAAAATGATACCTTCGAATTTCATTTTTTGATATTTAGCAATGTTGATCAATTTTCTACGATACTCCTGAATGTATTATATATATATATATATATATATATATATATATATATATATATATATATATATATATATATATATATATATATATATATACATATATATATATATATATATATATATATATATATATATATATATATATATATATATATATATATATATATATATATATATAATATGTGTGTGTGTGTGTGTGTGTGTGTGTGGGTGGGTGGGTGGGTGGATGTGCGTACATATATATATATATATATATATATATACATATATATATACATATATATATATACATATATATATATATATATATATATATATATATATATATATTCTTGTTCTGCAGAAGCGCTACAGCCTGGTACAGACCAAGGCTTTCTCTGTCTGCTTCCTCCAAGCGGCAAGACTATATATGTATATATATATATATATATATATATATATATATATATATCGCAGAAAACGCTTCAGCCCTTTATAATTTGCATTGACTCAGTTAGTATTATATCTGCTTATTACTGTTTCACTCATTCTGATTCACTTTTAATACACGGTACTTAGTTTAATGGAACGTCCTGAAATGATATGATTTAGATCTCTTTACAAATAATTAAAATTTCAATTAAATTACGAAAACCAAAATTTTGATATCTAAATCGCACTTTATTTTATTGTAAAATCCTTACGTCCTCTGGGAGATTGGATTTGAAATATAGACCTTTTATTTAGGCAATTGATCCTAGACTGACAAGAGAAATTTCGCTCAAGTTGAAGTTAAAGTGTCTTTGCAAATTTATCTATGGGTACCAAACAGCCGAGTTTGCTGTGACCTAATGTTAAAAACGTCGGAGGTGCAGAAGGTAGTACTGACAGGAGACCTTCATAAATTCAGAAGTCAAAGGGTCTCAGTCTATGAATAATATAATTCAAGAGGTTTTATTAGTTGAGGGGAAAAGAGGTGTATCATAGAACAGATAAAAAATAAAGCAAGAAGAATTCGTATAACCTAGAGAGAAGACAACTTAAACAAAGTGCTTTACACTTTTTTACACTTTTTTTGACAAAGAATCTTTTTTTCTTACTTGAGAGGATGTATTCTAACATTTAAGTAAATATTTTTTTCAATCGAAGTGGTTGAGATACAAATCACTCAATTGTTTAAAATCGTGTTAGGTATGTTAACGAAATTTTATTGTTTCGTTGTTTCTGTATTGAAACTAATGTTTTAATAAATACGTAACATTTTTGTATACTCTTTGTAGTTGTAAGAAACCATTGCCAAAAGAATTAGAGGTTCAAATTAATGATTGAGATGTTAAGGCTTTAGAATTCAGTTAGAAACTTGTGATATTAACTCATCTTTACGCAACTAGCATCATCATATATTATCAATGAGTAATGTATGTATATAAATTGGAATGTATAAATTAATAACATTCAGTATACTTTATTTGATAATTACATTATGCATTATAAAATTACACACTCACATTACAACTCAAAATACACATTATTCACCTGAAAACATAATGAGGCAAAATTATCGTCGTACCAAGATAATTTCTCATATAAATTTATGCATCAATTATATTGACATCATGAAAAAGTCATTAGATGAGGCTAGAATATATTATACAACAATAGCATGGCTTCTTTTCATCATGTGTATGGTAATCAAAATTACATTATTTGGTGGGTTACATGTATATTACGTTAAAAAGCATATTGTTTCAGCTAAACTGAACTATGAAGCCTAAATTCGTGTTATGCCAAGATATTTTTTTCTGAAAGTTCCCAGACTTCTCCAATAAATGTATGATAGTATGCGTAAAGGTGCCTAGAAAAAGCCATTGTATGATGCCAGGTGAAAGTATAAACTCGGGAGCAAAGAATTCTATAGAAAAAAGACGATATAGGCCAATATTAAACGGCGAGTTTTGCATCAAAATGCTGAAGGCATTCAAAGTGATGAATGGAATATTTGGAAAGAGATCAAGCGAGAGCTCATGACGTGACATCTGAAAGGAAGTTCAGAATATATTTTCACTTCTAGCGATAAATATGACGGTTGACAGTTATAAATCGTATGATTTCCTTCTTTCGGGAAGTATAAACTAGAATTATTCGCTATAGATATAACCACAATATACCAGTTCAAATAAAAATACGATAATATTGGTAGAATATAATACCGATTTTTTACTGTACCACTGAGTTCATAAACTTAAATACCTCTCTAATCTATTTAAAATTCAGATATATGTTATTTTATATTAGTCTTGGATTTGAAAAAAAGAATGCAAGTGGATAAAAGATACTGTGTTATAGTTTTATGATTTCCTGACAAATGAATGTTTTACAAATTAAAAGAGAGCTGAGAGTTCTACTGCTTGAAACATACCTTAAAAAATCCACAAGTTATTAGAGAAATTTCGGTTGATTCTTCAATATAAAATGGGTTTTTTCCTCGAGTTTGAGCCAAAATTGGTTTTATATTAAACCGGAATTATATAAGTATAAAATCGGATTGTTTTATAGTCGGTTTACAGGAATTTTAAAGACTACCAAATTAACAGTTTATATATATATACACACACATATATATATATTTATATATATATATATATACACATATATATATATGTATATATATATGTATATATATATATATATATATATATATATATATATATATATATGTATATATATATATATATATATATATATATATATATGTATATATATATATGTATATATATGTATATATATATATATATATATATATATATATATATATATATATATATATATATATATATATATGTATATATATATATGTATATATGTATATGTATATATATATATATGTATATATATATGTATATATATATATGTATATATGTATGTATATATATGTATATATATGTATATATATATATACATAATTATATATATATATATATATATGTATATATATATATATATATGTATATATATATATATGTATATATATATATATATATATATATATGTATATATGTATGTATATATGCGTATATATACATACATACATAAAATGATAATCCTCCCACACAAAATATGCCTACCACATATCCAACTCACCAGTTCTTTCTGAAATATGTTGGTAAGAAATTTACTTTTTCGGTTGCGTCAATAATTCTTGTACTTAAGCTTCTACATATGAGATACAGTTTTACTCTTGGCTTCCATGGAGTTCTAAGATTACACGGTTATAAGATTAGTAAGAGAGAAATTATTATTTCTTATTAAATTTAACTATCACAAATTCTAGTAAACCAGTTAATTTTTTAAACATTTTGATGGTAATTTTGCATTGACTTTGAGCGGGTGGTAAAAAATTAAGTTTGTCAACTTGCACCATTCTCCAGATTTCTATTAGGCCAAACCGGCCAAGCTTAATTTTGTAAGGCCTTTTCAAAGATTCTTCTCAGTTTAGTATAGTAAGCCCTTTTCAAATTATTCTCATCTTACTTTAGTACTCTATGAGGTATTTTTCCCGAGATAATTTGGTCATTAGAGCTACAAGGTTAGTTTGTATCCAACTTTACCAAATTCTCGCCAACCTGTTTGCTCCTTGGGGTACATCGAATGATACCTGCTGCGTAGAGCTGCCCACGAACTTGTGATCTACCCCCACCACTGGAACTAACCTGAGGACGTTATGGCTAAATATGTCTGATTTGAGGTATCAATTGTCTACTACAGGAAAAATGTCATATAAACTTACTGTCGTTTTAAATGACGTTCAATGGTTGCAGGGTGAGAAATTGAAAATAAGGTAAGATTTCTCACTGGGATTTTTTCAGGAATGTTACTCACTTATATATCCTTAAACATATTGGTAATATTTTCACGTTTTTTTATTTAGATGGAAGATACTAAATAAAGATTTTAAATACCTTACTTATTGTTTTAGAACTTCATATCATTTTAACCACAAAATTCAGTTGGGAAATATAGTACTCCTGTTCTGATTTCAAATTACATAGATTAAATATACAAGTAACCCTTTAGTTTAAAAGAATACGCTATTGCTGCCACATTGAGCCTTACTTGATATTGCGGTGAAAGTTTTATGTTTATAATCAAGATTACTAAGGTAAAAGGATATAGATCGAATAATTCAGAATTGTCCGATTTAACTTAAGGTGAACATGTTGCATTATGCAAAATCTTGTTCTTATTAAAATTTATGGTATGTTTCTCTGATATTGGACATCATTAAACATTAAACGGGTAGAGTATTAAATTGCAATATTACAGAGTGTTTTAATTTTGTTTACTAAAAAGACACATCATATTTAAGTCTCTTTATATGAAAGAATTTTTCTTGTTTTTCACTTTATCATATATTTTTAAAATACTATCGTTAATGCATGAACTTTTTAGCATTTGTTTATACTTTTTATTTAATTAGTTCTGCTGAATTTACATTCTTTCTAAAAAGTAAGAACTCTTTTCATAAAGTGAAATGTGAGAACTAGTTTAAATTTTTTTTTAATTTTTCTGACACGCTGTGTGCAGACTTTCAACAACACAAAATAAGTTTCATTAATATTATTATCTTTTTTGTACACAATGATCATTAGGTAAAATTCTCCAGGTGTTTAAACTTTTAAGAGGTATCAAGCTTTTTTTTGTAAACAATAATTATTAGGCAAAATTCTCCACCTATTTAAATTTTTAAAAAATATCAAGCTTTTTCGTAAACAATAATTATTAGGAAAAATTCTCCACCTATTTAGATTTTTTAAAAGTATCAAGCTTCTTTGTAAACAATAATTATTAGGTAAAATTCTTTACCTATTTGAAGTTTAAATATCAAGCTTTTTTGTAAACAATAATTATTAGGTAAAATTCTCCACCTATTTAGATTTTTAAAAAATATCAAGCTTTTTCGAAAACAATAATTATTAGGAAAAATTCTCCACTTATTTAAATTTTTAAAAAGTATCAAACTTTTCTGTAAACAATAATTTCTAGGTAAAATTCTCCACCTATTTAAATTTTTAAAAATATCAAGCTTCGTTGTAAACAATAATTATTAGGTAAAATTCTCCACCTATTTAAATTTTTAAAAAGTATCAAGCTTTTGTGTAGACAATAATTATTGGGTACAATTCTCACACTGTGTAGACTTTCAGTAACACAAAGTAAATTTCATTAATATTATTTGCTTTTTATTTTGTACACAATGGTTATTAGGTAAAATTCTCCACCTATTTAAATTTTTAAAAAGTATCAAGCTTTTTTTTACAATAATTGTTAGGTAAAATTCTCCACCTATATGAATTTTTAAAAAGAATCAGAAATATTACACCATGGATTGAATTTTTTAACAACTAAAATTTTATTTCAAAATTCCATTTCAAATACTATAAATACTAAATTTAAAATAATATTGCAACAGTTTTTATTTACAGTGCGCGCAAACTGAAAAAGCATTATTTTCACTAAAATGCATTAAAATTTTTATAGATTTCTTAAAAGTTATAATATAAAGTGCAAAGATTGTATAACCGTACAGGTTTTAATTCGAACATTTCATTGGGGTTTGTTTTAAATAATGTTCAGAGGTTTTAACAATGTAATTAAAACAATCGAACTTTTAAAAGGTCAAAGAGGATGTGTGTTCTTAAGTGGATTTTTCAACACGTTTAGAATTAATTGAAAAAATAATCTATTATAAAATTCTTTTCTATTATAAACTTTAAAAAATCTCTGAGACTTCTTAGCTGAGCAATGAGTTCAGTTGAATTTTATAACAGTTGCACTAGACTGAATCGAATTTTTATTTCACCGCTAAAGAAAAATAGAACACTTAAACTGTTTGTACTATGCTCCATTCTCTTCTCCAATCAATATTTGCAGCTGTTACAAGCAATTGCTACATTTCACAAGAAATAACATCTAAGCACTTCACAGAACACCATGTGTTGACTGTATACACTCAAAAGAAGGGAAGAAAAAGTTGGCATCACGTAGAACGGATTTATCCTTTTGTTTGAAGTCCTTAAAGAATGTTTTGGAGCAGTTCTATTGGTCGATTATCTTCCGGGACCTCTTCCGTGTGGCTTCATTTCCAGCTCTGAAATCATTCCCACTTCGATACCCCGATCACGTGTCTGAATCGGAGCAACTGAGATCGGTGTAGAACTCTGATAATCACTTCGAGATCGAAAAATCAAAGAATCTCCAGCTAAGATCATGAACTCAAAAGAAATGTAGAATGAAGGGTGTGGAAGAGAGCATTTTTATTCATTTCTCATTAAATGCGTATTTTGTTATTATCATTCTTTTATTGGAATTTGTTTGGAATTTTCGTTTAACACTTTACAACCTGAATTAATTTACCATCAAATTTCTTACTTCATTTTTCCATCATTAGATAAGTTTTAATGGAGAATAATCATAGAAAAAAGAAAATTAATTTTTACTGTATTTTAGTAGTTAATTTTGTAGCTGGTACTTTCTAGTACCAACATATATTTTTGACTCTATGATAGAAAATAAAACATTAAATCATGAATAAAACAAAGGTAATGCTTACCTGCGAAGTATAGAAGTTTCTAAACAATAATAGTACCAAATAACTGGTAATAAACCACTAAATTGACTCAATTGAACAAAACGTGTATTAAATCTACCACAAAATGACCTTCGAATGGGGAACGCCAATTATAAAATACCTACTATGCGAATAAAAAGGATTTCTAATTGGTGCTGTCATTTCTTTTCTGCTGTAGGAACTGCTTCGTTCATGTCCTTGTGAGTACCGTCTTGAAAAACGGCTTTATTAGGAATATATTTGATTGAAGCGGTACTTATAAGTACGTCAGGATAAAAAGGGTTACAGTGCTTTTTCAAAAAATGATCATTTCATTTCCATTCTTTCCGTAGTTAATTCTGCATTATAAGAGAGGGGAGAGTATTATGAGCTACAGTGGAATTCGTTTAGAGTGGAAAATAAGGGAACGAAACAATTTACTCGTTAACGGAAATTGGTACACATTTTGAGCACTATTTTTTACTTAAGGCTGTTTTATTAAATATTAGTAATCTTTCCCAGATTGATATATTTCATTTAATTGATATATTGATTGATCCCAGATATATATATATATATATATATATAATATATATATATATATATATATATATGTATATATAATATATATGTATATATATGTATACATATATATATATATATATGCATATATATATATATATATATATATATATATATATGTATATATATGTATATATATATATATATATATATATATATATATATATATATATATATATATATATATATATATATATATATATATATATATATATATATATATATATATATATATATATATATATATATGTGTTTATACATATATATATATATATGTATATATATTATATATATATATTGTATATATATATATATATGTGTATATATACATATATATATATATATATATATATATATATATGTATGTGTTTATACATATGTATGTGTATATACATATGTATATATATATATATATATATATATATATATATATATATATATATATATATATATATATATATATATATATATATATATATGTATATATGACCCATATACTTAACTATACATAACTATGAGACCCATAACTTTAACCCGAGGAAAATATATAAAAGGACG
>CM063506.1:46149908-46157408 GCA_032207245.1 Pardosa pseudoannulata
TTTTCTGTATTTTGTAATCTGTCATGATTCTCAAACGTACTATTTAAACAGTATTGGTAAAATTGGATACCTAGCCGTATCCGTGTGACTCTCTTGGCATACCATTACGTTATGCAAGTGAATCTTGTGCATTTTCCCTTCTCTTCAATATATTAAAAAAAGTGAAACTGAATCATTGAACCAGTACTTGATTCCTTAACTGGCCCATTTTTCACAAGAAACGTCGAACAGTAAAGTAATATCGTCTACAATGTCATCTATGACTAAGACGCTTTGAATTCACAACTAGAAAAATGTAAAACAAAAATATCGAGAATATTTTTTTCCTAACGCAGCTGGCAATACAGGCACTATTATGCCTTTATACAAATACAAGGCTGCGAATCTGTTACCCATTTAGCACCACCCGATGAGCACGTGTAAATTAAGATATGCTACGGATGCGAGTAACATTATTCCCACTGGTTTCTCGTAACTTTGAAGCAGGGACAAAGAAGAACCCCCCCCCATTCCTGGCTTGTCACCCCAGAGGTATCGATTCAGAACTTGGAGGACATTGTGACCACAAACATATTTTACTTGATCTACTCACCTTTAACAAACACGGTGGATCTTAATCCAGCTCGAGACACGAACCACAATCTTTCAGTCAAGTCGTCAAGTAGAATTCATCCTATTCATTCTTTGGAAGGAATAAATTGCTGAAGGATGCTAGGCAGAGGAACAGAGATCAAGGAGGTCACAACCACTTCAATCTAATCGGAGGTCTCATTAATAGACACATCTACATGTTACGGTATCCAATAGAGATGCACTTGTTCTCTCTGACGAGTCCTCGTCAATTATGAAATATAAGATTCACCGGTATTATTCAGGATTTTTTTACCAGTTTTTAAATTTTATATGGAGATTCTGCTTGTCGTCAGGATCCAGATAGGATTCCCAGTAGAGCTGAGAGCATGGTGAAGAAAGTCACTGTTAATGAAAAGTTCCGATCTAAATACAGAACAGTGATCAGTATTTCTGCTGCTGATTTTAATATTTCTCTAAAAGGTTTTAGTAAATACACCTTTTTCTGCTGTACCTGTTTCTGAACAGGTTACATTGGTGTATATTACCAATACTCAGTCAGGAATATCATTAATGACTTCAACTGCAAACTGATTGTGCTCTTTCTCGGATAATTTCTCAATATATTTCCGCAATTTAATTGATATTAATGTATTCATAACAACCCAAACACTATCTGTTTAGAAATAGCAGAGGAGTGAAATTAAAAAAAATCTATTAGTAGTGCAAGAGCCACTTGTAAGCCTTAAAGCATTGAAGGTAATTTCGTATTTAACTTTCGAATTTAAAAAAATACAGTTGATGGAAACATTTGAAATACATATGTAAAGACATAATAAAAGTAACCTTAAGTATAGTTATTGGTACTTTTGAGACAAAAATCATGTACACCAGTGTAGTTATATGTGATTGCGTTCATTTAATATTGTTATAATATCAGCAATCTTACATTATAGATTAACTTAAAAGAATTTCTATTCGGCCAATGTCTATGCCCGCGTTACAGCCTCTCGTTGGCTTGAATGCACAATTTTCATGCAAATTAAATCAACTGCTTCTCACGTATACACACAAACGCATATATATATATATATATATATATATATATATATATTATATATATATATATATATATATATATATATATATATATATATATATATATATATCCTTAGGAATATCTGTACTATAAATGAAAGCCAACAATAAAATATAACTTTAATTTTAAATTCTATCCTTGTATACGAAGAATACATGAAAGTATTTCCCTATTTTATCTTCTATTTCCTGTTTCCATCATCCGTGATTTCAAAATACTAACAAAGAAAAAAAAGAATTATTTTTTCCCTGTGGCAGCAGAATGTAATGCCACCAGGGAAACATATGATAGTTATTGTTTCGCGTGGAAGATATTTTGGAATGAAATTTCAGCAGAAATGTCAAATGACGAATGGAACTAGCCTTTGAAAGTTATGGAGGAATATATGTTTAGACAACTGGCTGGAGGGGAAATTCGTAGGTGGAATTGCATATATATATATATATATATATATATATATATATATATATATATATATATATATATATATATATATATATATATATATATATATATATATATATATATATATATATATATATATATATATATATATATATATATATATATATATATATATATATATATATATATATATATATATATATATATATATATATATATATATATATATATATATATATATATATATACATATATATATATATATATATATATATATATATATACATATATATATACATATATATATATATATATATATATATATATATATATATATATATATATATATATATATATATATATATATATATATATATATATATATACATATATATATAATATATATACATATATATATATATATACATATATATATATATATATATATATATATATATATATATATATGTATGTGTATATACATATATTTATGTATATATATATATATATATATATATATATATATATATATATATATATCAGGTCCCACTAAACGACACTAGAGTCCTGAGTACATTTTCATCCTTTATTCAAATCTCAGAGCACACTAATCATCAACCATCTTGAATGGCGTCGCACATTGGCGCCCAACTTTTAACAAAGGCAGGCTTAGCTGCTTCGGGTAGCCACAGCTCTATCTGCGGAATGTGCACACTGCTCTCTGCTCAGATCACTGCTCGTGAGCCGTATTTATATGGCTAAATACTCCGCGTCACTCTCACTAAAGAATCCTTAATTAAAATCTTTTAAAATTAATCTACAATTTAAATCCTGATTTTATATATATATATATATATATATATATACAAAACTGTAGTCCGTTCCCATAGTCCGCTATGAAACAACCGCGGGAGAGTGACATGCGAAAGCACCACAAAAGCAACGACATCAGCTTGCTTGACTAACTTTCGTTTTATTTCCTGTTTCGCATGATTAATATATGAAAGCATACATACGAAGAACAATGAATATATGAATATATATATATATAATATATATATAAATATAAATATTAGTATAGGTATATATATATATATATATATCACAGTTTCCATTGCCAACTGTGCTACCGCGGATCAATAGCGAGAACAATGAACAATGAATATTTCCGACTTCCAATAACTATAGAAAAAACTAGTTAGAAACCTTTCAGTGACATGAACAAGCTGAGCCTTATATTGAAATATTTTAATATCTAAGGGTACCTTTTAATCAATTAAAAATACGGACAAATCAAAACAAGAAGAGGGAAAGAATCGGTGCCCCTACGCCGTACGGCCAAAGCAAATGCGGCCAACTATTAGTATCCAGTACAACTAACGGGCAAACCAGTTAAGGAGTTAAACGCATATTAAGTAGCAAAAGAAGTGTGAAAATTTTGAAAGAAATATAATTTATTTAAACAGGGAATATTCTAATACTTAAGCGTACCTTTTAATTAATTAAAAATACGGACAAATCAAAACAAGAAGAAAAGAATCGGTGCCTTTAAGCCGTACGGTCAAAGCAGGTGCGGCCATTTATTAGTATCCCGTACAATGAAGTGGCAAACCAGTGAAGCGGTTAAACACATGATAAGTAGCAAAAGAATATTAGAAAATAATTTTAAAAGAAATACACAATAATTTGAACAGTGAATATTAATCTATTTTTATACTATTTAATCGGTTAATATTTTAAAACTATTTTAATAAATTAATGTTTAGTAAATATAAACTGTAAATAGCTGTTAAGTTAATTAATATGTGTTTGCTTTAATAATGGAGCGAACATTTTATTTTGCTACTGAAACTTATTTCACTAAGAACAAGTTAAAGTATTGTATTTTCTAAATGTGTACTTTATAATTATTTTTGTAATTTGTATACTATTGTTTGTCCATAGTGTCTTGGCTTACGTAATAATATTTTTTGTAACATATTGTAATGTTTTTGTTGATTATGGGTATGAACTTTTACACCCACCGGTTGTAAACCTTTTTGGTTTGCATTGGGACTGAGTGTTATCTATACCTGTTAAATAACCACCAAAATGTAAAACAGAAGAACGTTAGTCTCGGCCTGCACCTAACTTTTGGTTTGAGTCAAACTTAATAATATTTTCTGACGCAACAAATTTAGTTTTATTTTTATGTCATAATAGACGATGTTCGCTGAGCAAGCAAGGATTTCTTTCTAGTCGAGAAAAAATTCTCTTTTTAACGTTTGGATTTGATTACATGGAATTTCACATTTGCGAGAATGAGGAAGAATTTTTCTCCTAAGCGTTTTGCTTTTTCCATCTCAGACTTTTATGTGATTTGATAGATAAGGAAAACCAGAAACACAATTTTACAATTTTACAAAAGAGAATTCATTCAGAGAAAATCATTCCGAGGAATTCTGTGTCGACATTCCATGTCATGGAAGCCAATCCTAGCATATATAATCCGTTATATAATAGACGATGCATTCGCTGAGCAAGCAAGGATTTCTTTACCTAGTCGAGAAAAATTCTCTTTCTTAACGTTTGGGATTCGAATTACATGGAATTTCACATTTGCGAGAAAGAGGAAGAATTTTTCTCCTAGACGTTTTGCCTTTTCCATCTCAGACTTTTATGTGATTGCTGATAGATAAGGAAAACCAGAAACACAATTTTACAATTTTACAAACAGAATTCATTCAGAGAAAATCATTCCGAGGAATTCTGTATCGACATTCCATGTCGTGGAGGCCAATCCTAGCTTATATAATCCTTTATACAGTCGAGGATGCATTCGCTGAGCAAGCAAGGATTTCTTTACCTAGTCGGGAAAAATTCTCTTTCTTAACGTTTGGGATTCGAATTAATGGATTTCACATTTGCGAGAAAGAGGAAGAATTTTTCTCCTAGACGTTTTGCCTTTTCCATCTCAGACTTTAATGTGATTTGCTGATACATAAGGAAGACCAGAAACACAATTTTACAATTTTACAAACAGAATTCATTCAGAGAAAATCATTCCGAGGAATTCTGTATCGACATTCCATGTCGTGCCATTATTTATATAATCCTTTATACAGTCATGCATTCGCTGAGCAAGCAAGGATTTCTTTATAGTCGGGAAAAATTTCTTTCTTAACGTTTGGGATTCGAATTACATGGAATTTCACATTTGCGAGAAAGAGGAAGAATTTTTCTCCTAGACGTTTTGCCTTTTCCATCTCAGACTTTTATGTGATTGCTGATAGATAAGGAAAACCAGAAACACAATTTTACAATTTTACAAACAGAATTCATTCAGAGAAAATCATTCCGAGGAATTCTGTATCGACATTCCATTGTCGTGGAGGCCATCCTAGCTTTATATATCCTTTATACAGTCGAGGATGCATTCGCTGAGCAAGCAAGGATTTCTTTACCTAGTCGGTAAAATTCTATTTCTTAACGTTTGGGATTCGAATTACATGGAATTTCACATTTGCGAAAGAGGAAGAATTTTTCTAGACGTTTTGCCTTTTCCATCTCAGACTTTTATGTGATTGCTGATAGATAAGGAAAACCAGAAACACAATTTTACAATTTTACAAACAGAATTCATTCAGAGAAAATCATTCCGAGGAATTCTGTATCGACATTCCATGTCGTGGAGGCCAATCCTAGCTTATATAATCCTTTATACAGTCGAGGATGCATTCGCTGAGCAAGCAAGGATTTCTTTACCTAGTCGGGAAAAATTCTCTTTCTTAACGTTTGGGATTCGAATTACATGGAATTTCACATTTGCGAGAAAGAGGAAGAATTTTTCTCCTAGACGTTTTGCCTTTTCCATCTCAGACTTTTATGTGATTGCTGATAGATAAGGAAAACCAGAAACACAATTTTACAATTTTACAAACAGAATTCATTCAGAGAAAATCATTCCGAGGAATTCTGTATCGACATTCCATGTCATGAATCCTAGCATATATAATCCTTTATACAGTAGAGGATGCATTCGCTGAGCAAGCAAGGATTTCTTTACCTAGTCGGGAAAAATTCTCTTTCTTAACGTTTGGGATTCGAATTACATGGAATTTCACATTTGCGAGAAAGAGGAAGAATTTTTCTCCTAGACGTTTTGCCTTTTCCATCTCAGACTTTAATGTGATTTGCTGATACATAAGGAAGACCAGAAACACAATTTTATAATTTTCTGAAAATTCAGAAGAGTTTAAATATAAGAATACAAACTACTTTAAACTTGCTGGTAAATGTAGAAGCATAAACATATATATGCACATTTAAACATGTTCAAATCCACATGCTAACTTGGATATATTTACGTTGGCAGAATTCAAATCAATCTAAAATTAGTTAACACTAAATTTAAGACTATTTCTAAAAAGAAAGTACCTGATATGGACACCACATAAATTACTTGTACACATATTAAATTCAATGCACTTTTTATTTGGATTGTTTAAGGCGTTATGAAGACTATCATTTGCAAATTCTCTAAAAGATCCCAAAAATAACTTCATTTCCTAAAGTAAAGTTTTTCTTCTAGTAGAGTTCAAATTCTTCAGTTCGCGTAGACCGTCACCTTAATATCTATTATATTGTAATTTTATTATATATGTCAAAAATGTAATGTGGATTTAGAATTGAGACAGAAAATTTTAAACTCTTTATTAAACACACAGAGTTGTCCTGATAAGTATGGAATTATAAAATATGCCTAAAGAACACAATATATCACAGGTCGATGTAGATGACTGCCTATGGATTCGATGTCGAAAAAATGTCAAGTTTCCTTTGTTCGGTGGAGCTCCAACCTTTTATCAAACAAGCAGCGGAAGCCAGCGGCCACTCGCTTTACTCTTCTGGCACACAGTGCAAGAAAAACTGTTCCTCTCTCCCCAAAAGCAGGTTTCAGCCAAAGAACTGATGATCAGATACCGCCAAACCAGAGGGCTATTCTAATAGTTGAGAGAAGTACAAAGTTTCTTCAAGGACCTGAGTGCTCCGATTCTGCTCGCCTTCCGTAATAGATTACCCGAAGAGATAAAAACAAAGTTGAGAAACCGAATGTAACTTATTGTTACTGTGGAAAATCCCCCGACATGCTAACTGCGAACTAACTGAAACCGTAACAAACAAACTTAGTGTCGGTGCCGCGAGAGTAAACAGGACGAGATCAACGCTCGCTAGCTATTCTTTTTACATGTAAATAGTTTTTCTGTAATTCCTTTTAAATGTATCCGGTATTATAATAAATTTTATTCCTTTTTCGCAAATGTATTCGAGCATTTAATGCCAAATACGGAATTCTCAAGGTGCTTAACAAAGAACAAAACAGCCCGGCCCGGGACAAATTGACGAGAAGCAGTACCATTGGAAATTAGGAGGTAAGGCTTCTTTGC
>CM063506.1:46164908-46172408 GCA_032207245.1 Pardosa pseudoannulata
GAACTATCTTCTGAACTACTTGTACCTTTCTTTAGGTCAGTAGCTGAATGAACAAGATTGTTATTAGTAAAGTTATTTTGCAGCGGGGTCTTTAGAACCTAAAGTAAGCTTTCTTGCATCAAGTGCACTAAGGATATTTTAAACAACAAATCAATTGCTAGGCGGAACCTATTAGGTTCCGCCTAGCAATTGATTAATTGACCAGATAAATTACTCTTTCGAAGTTTTTCGAAAGTTGTTAACATTCTTAAAGAAATTATTTCCTGTTTGTTATTGATCATCCAAGGTTATTGAGTGGGTGCCGGGTGTTATGAAAAAAACCGTTGGGGCTGAAATTCATAGTCTTGTTTGCACTCTTTTTTTATAAGGTTTTTCAAGAGGGGATTATGTATTTTCAGATTTTAATGATGTTCAAGCAACATGGAGAAAATATCTAGTTATATTGCAGTATTTTAGTTAAAAGTAGTACAGTATGTAACAGAGATTAGTAACTTAGTTAAAAGTAACACAGTATGTAACAGAGATTAGTAACTTAGTTAAAAGTAGTACATTATGTAACAGAGATTAGTAACTTAGTTAAAAGTAGTACAGTATGTAACAGAGATTAGTAACTTAGTTAAAAGTAGTACAGTATGCAACAGAGATTAGTAACTTTCTTCAAAGTATTAAATTCAAAGTTAAAAGTTAATAATTAGTATTACTAGTACTGATGTATAAAAGAAGGGCTATAGAAATGTAATGTAGCTTCATAAATACCTTTATTGAGTAAGAGTTTTATCTTGAATCGATCCCCTTCCTATTCCTTTCCTGGTTAGTTACCCTCAGCTCTGAGGAAAGAAAAGTTTAAGAGCTTTATTTTGTCATCCTAAAATAAATAAAGGCAAAATTACTAATAAAAGCCACTGACGTTTAATGATAATACTAATAAACAGGAAACATGCACCAAACTTTGGGATTTCTTCCTACTTCACTATTATACTTAATCAAGAATAAACTGGGCGTACTTCTACATACATATGTTCTTAGCGGCAGACACAAATCTAAACAATCTTACCAAGAACACCTACTCGTTTGTAGCTGCTTCTTCCAAACAATCTCATTCTTTTCAATTATGGACACCATAAATGCATTTTCTGCATTGCCTTTAGAAACTGTTCCTCCATTTTTATTCATAGAAAGGCCAAGATTAATTTTTATCATTGAAAAGAAGGAGTTAAGAACTGGTTGTTATTACATCACTACACATGTGCCAATGCTTTCACGCACATTTACAACTCCTATATAACATTTTTATTTATTTTTTTTTAAACATTATTTTTTATCGTGTGCTTAGAAAAACAATAGGAAAGTATTGTCGTGTAGTCCTCGTTTTGAGTATTAACCTGTGATCAAATGTATAGTGGTATTTTATTTTTATTGCATTGTGTAACAGTATTTTAGTACTAAATTTAACCACAGGTTCTGAGAAACTACAGACATAAGATATGAATATAAACTAAAAGCTAAATTAAAAGCATCTGAAACTAGCTTAATATAAAAAAATAAATTTATTATAATATATAAACATCTATGTACACACAAACTGATTCTAATTTTCATAAAATTCTTTAGCAACACCTTCTAAATTACTTTTGACAATATTTTTTCAATACTTAAGTAATTATGAAAAATAAGATAGAGGACCTAATCTCAATTTCAAAATGTATGTAAAAAGGGGTACCTTTGGGAGTTAAAATGGTGTGCCCGGAACACTGCTGGTTGAAGGTATCTGTAGCTGATCAGGATTGGGTATGTATGGATCTTCCGTCAGTCTGGTCAGGGGCTTCGTCCTGAGTGTTTGGGGTGCGGCCGTGCTATTTGATACAGGAACACTTCCCGTCGGACTTGACTGGAATCTCGAACACGTTCCGTCGGACTTTTTCCTCGTCTCGACTATCGAACACCTTCCCTCTTTTTTTAGATTTTTCTTATTTTATTAATTTCATCCTTGTACTCTCTTCCTTCTTATCGTCCAATCGGGATAGTTGTAAGAATCTAATTGGTCTGCTTAAACCCCGCCTTGAGACCGCCAACGTGGAAAACTTTATCCCTTCTAACTGGGCACTGTCCCTTAGGGACTCATAAATAACTCCACAAAGGTACATTCTCATTTAATGTCAAGTACAGAGACGGGATTCTAATCTAGAACTGGGATCAGAACTCCTTCTGAGACCACCGTACAAGACAACAATATCCGTAGAATATAATTGTATGGTCCTCTGTCTTTTTACAAAGATGTGATGAGGTCAGATTTAGATCCCGAGCATTTTACTTCTTTTATGAATGAATCCATTATATTACTGATCTAAATCGCCTCATCACAAGTATTCCATGTATAACGCGGACTTTGAGTTATGCCTAAAATTTATTAAAAAACCACGTTATACATGAATAAATACAGTAATCTTTGAAATACAAGGATAAATTAAAACTTTTGTGCATCCTTAATGCTTTTAATACCGTATCCATGATTAAACCAACATAAAGTTACTCTCTTCTTAAAAACCTCATACTTTTATTCTCCACATTGAAACCTTACGACATATTTAAATCCCTTTTGAAAGAAAATTCCTAAAAAAAGAGAAAGGAATTTATAACTTCAACAGCGCTTCTTTGCTATCGTATTCCGAATTCTTCAAGAAAAAAAATCCTGGAACGTTCTAACATATGGAGACTGTGTAAACATTTGTTTCCAACGCCGGAAGTAATCGATCGAAAGGGAAAAAAAGGAGGAAAAATTGAAAAGATACGGTTTTAAATATCCGCGAGGAATGGGCATTTTTGAAACATCACACTTGAGTAAGATAATCGATTGGAAGAAACAGCAAAGCAAAAGATCTCTCAGGCTATAATGGAATTCAAAATCTTTTGAAAAATTGAAAGAAAATGCACCTGTTGATGCATAAGAAATAAGGTTTTATATACGGGCTAAACAAATAACGTTTTTTGCTGTGTCTAATTACCGTTAAATGTATTATTTCAAGGGGTTATTAAAGATACTTTGTCATTCTTACTATATACATTTAGCCGTCTACTGTTTTCCAGATGGTTACAGTGTAGCATTAAAATACGGGATATCATTTCTCGTGGTCTTAGGTTAGATTCTCGGTTGAAATAATAGGGCAAGTTACAACTATCATTGTTTTTCTTCCATGTTACAGAAATGGGAGATCGCTAGCCATAAAAAAATCTTCCATAGAGACAATTCTTATCGTTATCAAGCAAATATATCTATGGTAATGGAAAATATTCCTACTGAGGCATGGTTCGCTTTAAAATTATTATTAAGTATGCTGTAAACATGTAATTTGTATGGTATCTAGCCAAATTGGAGATATATTGGCTCCTTGGCGAAGTTTTGGGAGACTCACTTTTGGTGCCAAGTTTTGACAATATATCACCAAATGTGGTGACTTGGCGACATTTGTTGCCTACCCCTTTTTCTCTGGATTTTACTTAGAAGCTTATGGAAATTTCCAGAAACCTGAAAGCTATATATAAAGGGGCCGTGAGTTCTCATAAAAGTCAGTCCTCCTTCAGATCTGGTGAAAGTAGGACCTGTGTAAATGCTCTCCGTATTGCTCTGAAAAAGTTAACCAAAAGGCTGCCAAGTTTTATCGCCATCCTTTGTTATTGTGATTCATTTGACGTGTTAATAAATTGTTATTGTTTTAGTCTTAGCCAAAGTCTATTCAATCAACGAACTTTACGCTAGAATTTTGGAACATTAAATACTATTTTTAATCTTTTAAAAAATTGACATTTAAACCTTTAATGTATGTAGTCAGAAAACATTTAAACTACTAGAAGAGTAAAAACTACAATAAGTATTTTTTAAGTAAGTACCGTTTTGATATTTTGCAGTTACAGCACTGCAGTTGGTATTCCACGCATGCGTGCTGTGTACTTGTATCTTTTGGCATGGGTAAGACGTTATAACGGCAACACTCGCACGTGATTACTTGTATTAGCAAGCATTTAGAATGGCAACGCCAATTGAGATGATCGGTCTGTTATTCTTTTTCTGAATGCAAAAGGTTTGAAAGCAATCGATATTCATCGTGAGATCCGTGCAGTTTACGGAAAAAACATTCCAAGCGATATAATAATTAGGAAGTTGGTTCGAACATTTAAACATCCTCACAAATGTGCATGATGACGAACGGATTGGGCTACCTTTAGTGATTACTGCCGCTTTGGTGCAGAAAGTCGAACAAACAGTGAGAGAAAATACACGCTTTATGATTACCTCGTTGTCTGATGACTTCCCTCAAATTTGTGTCCCCAAAGTGTTCTTTTTTCAATATTGACTGAATTATTAAATTACCTTAATCTGTGGTACCGAAAATGTTTACGGGGATGCAGAAAACCAAACGTATAGGCAGTGCCTTAACTTTCCTTGAGCATGTGCAGGAAGGTGATTGCTTTTTGAGACTACTTGTTACGAATGATGAAAAAACTCGACCACCCTCCATACAGTCCCGATCTAGTGCCCAATGGCCACCACTTGTTCCTGCATTTGGAGAAACATCTAGCCGTCGAGCGCCACGACAATGATGATATTACAATGGCCGTGTTCTTTGAAGATGGTATGCAGAAGCTCCTTGTACGTTATGATTAACGTGACCATTTATTTTTTGACTCAAAACGGGACATTGGTTTATTTAAGTCAAATCATAGGTATTCAATAAAAAACACTTTTTTAAAGTTATTTATTCAGAAAAAGTTAGGTGGCTTAAAAGTTACGAATCACAAAATATAGGTACCCAAAATGTTTAGTTACATTTTTATTTATCAGAAGAACAAATTTGTTTTAAATAGCAGGTAACGATTTCAAGTAAGAATGAAACTCTTGGCACGTTTTTTTTTATATTCACCTTATTTGTCAACATCGCCTTTAGAACTGAAATATGTAACTGGGTTCTCTCCGATGTCCACAATTTGTTCATAATAGAAAATACTCTTTCTACTGGAGCATTTGTAGCAGGCAAACACAATATTTTCAATTACAATAGAAAAGCAGGGCAGTGGCTGGCCGTCTGCTACTCAAATTTTCGCGCGGTTTGGGAAAACGGGACAATTTTGCTTCCCACAGTCCATTTCAGGGACACCGGGACTCGTAAAATCGGGTAATTGTAAAAAGGGACAGTCCCGTTCAAAACCAGACATCTGGTCGCGTTAGATATGATAAGTGTATCAGTATTGATAGCAATTATGCAGAAAAGTTGATTAAAGTACAGGCTTTCATATAAGAATATAATTGTTAAAAAAATCTCTGTTCGTTTTTTTAATTATTTCAAAACGATACTTACTTAAAAAGCACGCCTCGTATATTAGTGTTAAATATAAATTATTATAACTATTTCTTTATTCAGTTAAGCAATAACTGAAAAGATAATAGTGCCTATCAACAGAATTAAAACTACGTTATGGACTATTTCTTCCCCTGAAGAAAAAAAAGAGATTATCGTTTTACCGCAAGCAGTTTTTCCCCAAATATCCAAACAGCTTAATGTAGCATTTGTTTATATTGCTAAATGAAGCAGCATTATGCTCAACACACAAGTTCTTCTATCGCGAGGAAGTTCTAGCCAGTAATAATTCAGTAATAGAAATGCACTAACGCCATCTCATTACGTTGATGGGAAAACAAGGATAAGCCTAGAGCCTTTCCGAACTATCGCAGATGTTTTCGGAAGCACAATGAAAAGAGAGGAAAAAATAAAAAAAAAAAATAGAATCAATTACCAATTCCTATTCCGAGAAAAAATAATAATAACTTAGCGAACAGGGAATCAAAGTTTTATCGACTGCTATCGAAAGAGGAAGCACTTATAACTCGAAATGTTATTGGTGTATTATTCATTGAAATATTTTGCAACAGAGATTTGATTGTCTTTTGTAAGAATATGCTCCGAACATGTCTTTATTAGGCTATCAAAGCTGAATTATTTTGGTACTATATGGAATCTATGCTGGAGATTTGTTAGTTTCGTTATCATATATTATTTTCAAGATCTACTTTTTGAAAGTTTATATCAAGGAAATAATGGGTGTTTTGGGAAGTACATGGTTTATTTTTTTGAGCGGGATGCTTTTGTGTCAAGAGAATTCTTTTCAGCTTTTGTAAAACTAATTGATAATGTATAATTTACATGTTATTCGATAAATAAATATTTGAATATCAGCTTTCAGTTAATTTTTCCCTAAAAGATAATATAAAAAGAAGAGTCATAGATATTAAATACGTGTGAAGAAGTTTGTTTGTTCCAAGGAAAAATCTTTAATGTTGTTGTTGTTATTTCTCATACCACTTGGACAAACCCAGCACGATTGAGCCTGAAGGCTCTCGTATTAAGATCAAGGGATGCGACTTTCGTTTTAATGAGCAAAATTTAGTTAAAAGAACGACTTCGCTAAAGTAGGTTCTCGTAAATTTGAAGCAGGAACCAAGCAGAACCCCCATAGATTTAGTCTGCCACCCCAAAGGTATTAATAATTGAGAACTTGGAGGACATTGTGACTACGAACCTATTTTACGTGCCCCAGTCACCTTCAGCAAACACGGCGGATCTTAGGCCGGCTCTGGTTCCGAACCCTCAACTTCTTCGTTACGAGATCGATAATGAAGAATGTAAATATTTAAAAACTTAGAAACTATTCAATAATACATTTAGTTAATTTATTTAGGATTCAATTTCTTTAAAATTCACTGAAAATATTAAAATACATAATTAAATGTTAAGGCCCTATTACACGTCAACCTGTATGTGTTGAAAATACAGCGGATTAAATTTACTACTTTTTTTTTCGATGAAGAATACGGGACTTTCTCCTGTGATTGAAAAAAATTTCAAAGGATATATTTTGGTTCTAGCTGTGACATCGAGAGGAACAGAAGAGGGCAATGACAAGTTATGGAAGATGTTTATTTGGCGAAGATATTTATTATTTATTGTTTATTTACAGTACAGACAATAAATCACACATCGACATTTGAAGCGGAATGATTTCAAAGTTTTATAGTAATGTTTTCATGTTGTTTAAGTGTGTCCAGCCATACTTAGTCCACTAGCATGAGCTACTGTATGACCTTCCTGGCTGCAACTTCAAAGAATTCCTATAAAACTATGTAATTATTTCATTTTAAAACAAAGAACAACTTCAATGGTATTAGTTGGCTATCGACAAAGAGCCCTCCCTCTCCTAAAAGATCGTCGAAGTGTTTATCCCCTCAACCCAATTAGAGGGCGATTACAGAAAAGAAAGGCTGTATTACAGATTCAGCGTAAGCAAAAGCTAGTTTCAGACTTTTATTTTAGTGATCCATTGACGTTATCTTCCATGTCCCCATAACATTAACCTAGCAGCAATAATATAACAAGTGGATAAGATTAAGTAGATTTGACCAAATTAGCAAAAAGAATGAAATAGATGTCCAATGATGATTAGATGTTAATT
>CM063506.1:46182408-46222408 GCA_032207245.1 Pardosa pseudoannulata
GCGAAGAAGAAGAGGGTTTATCATTATTTTTAGGTATTATGTTTCCATTTCGGAGAAAGACTCTCTTAATGATTGGGAATTCTGTATCGGAACAGGAGATTTCGTAAGGGATGAGGAGCTACGTAATGTAACATTCGTTTCGACGTGTTCTATCTGGAAAAAGTCTGGGATATATTATTGTTATAAATGACACGTTTGAAATTTGAATAAATTTAACGATAGTGACAAAATGATTGATATTGTTATTTTATTTACTAGGGATTGAATTTTGATGATTTATTCCTTTAAGAATAAATCTGGAATCCCCTTTATAATAATAGCCTAAGTTATCTATCCGTCTATCGTCGAATTTATGAAGCAGTTGGACCTGGAATGGATAGAGGATTTTTGATGAGTTAGGGTTAACAGAATTAAAAGGTAGTAAAGTTTATTTTCTCCTAAACTATTGATCCGATTATAAAATAAATTGGTATAAATAAGCTTCATATCACAGCAAAAAATACTGTCGTCTTTAAAACGTTCGAAATCCACCCCTTTACCTGTTTTCGAAGTTTTAATACCATAATTTCAACCGCTATGTTTCCCGGTTAAGAGTAGGCGATTAAATTGATAAATTTATCACATAGTATGTAGATAAAAATAACTTTTTCTAACATTATGACGTCATTCCTGTAAACATCTCATTTAATCATTTCTTATTTTAAATTCTTGAAATATTGTCTGCATTATTTTCATGTTTTACCATTGAATTTAGATATTATGTAAATAATTTTCTTTTATACTTAACTTAAATAATAGATTAGTTACATATATGGTAAATTTTAATTTAATTATCGATTATTTTAATTTAATTATCGATAATGAAAATTTTATCACCGGTATTAACAACAAATTATTTTCATAAATGTCTAGGAGTCTATTTATCGGTTTAATAAATATCTAACTTTTAAGTTATATATCTTAGAAAATTAATAAGTTTGTTCGTTTGTGTATTGTTTTTTATATATAACCCAACGGTTTGAAACTGTCGGGGAAATTCAAACAGCCCCATTACTGATGGCTGTATCACTGACCTAGCCCGCTCGCTGTTTGGGATTTAACTTTACCCCTTGCTATTTGAGATCTCTTTCCGATTATCGCTGTTGAATTTCGGCAGACTTTGGAAAATTTCCCCTGAACCCATATCGTTGAACCATTTAGATTTCGCGGTGGTCAAAAGACCTAGAAAGGATAGAGGCTTCCGCATTGGATTTTTATGAGTTACGGTTAGTAAAATTTTACTGCGAGGTGTAACAATAAGTTAAATTCGGTTCATCTCTTTTTACCTCTTCCCGTGAGTCATCGTCAGAGACATCACAGAACAGGACCGGTTTGAATTAGAAAGAAACTTTGGACTTCTCCTAACCAACAGAAGATCCCATCGATTTGACTTTTTTTTAACCTCTCCGTTCGGGAGTGGACCCCTGTTTTTTCTCGTCGGGGCAGTGGGATTTTTTAAAGGACAAGGTTGTGACCAGAGGAGAGTAGAAGGTTAACGCTGCTGGCATCCGCGGATTGCGGGATAGATCCTTTGAGAAAAATCATCACCATATTGTTTTTTAGGGCCGGCACCGACTCGAGAGCAGTCTTCGATATCTACAAATGATAAGGTGTTTACAGTTGTAATTCTTAGGCATTTATTTAATTGAATAAATTAATTTAATCAAGACTTATTATTATTATGGACTTATTGTCCATGTGTTTATTGATGAGTATTAATTTTTTCTTTCTCAAACACTAGGAGAACGTAACATTATTTTTACACTAGGTTATGATAAGTTATGATAGTTTAAGCACTAGGTTAGGTTAGTTTAAGATATTTTTTATAGATGGACATATTTTTTGAATGCTTAAAATAAAGGGGGCAATTACCTGCATGTAATAAATACTATGGAACTAAGACTCTTACGTATCTTTAGCATGTGTTAAGATCTTATCATACATCAACATGTCAACATATACGAATTGAATAAGCAACGAGTTCTGTTTACGATTCCTTTTAATGATGAAGAATGCACGGATCTCTGCATGATCGCAAAACATTTTCACTTGATTTATTTTAGTTCAGATTGACAAGTGATAGGGATTTTAATCAGTTGAAACTATTGCTGTATCACATAAGAAATACATGCAGATTTTAGCGTAAACTGGATCAGTTTTATTTTCCGAGCTTGAAGGTTGAATTTTAATAAGGCCTTTAGTGACCTTAGAAATGGTGTTAGTGTTTATACAGTCAACTCTGGAGAAGTAGCGAGGGGTTATAAAATTTATTTTAGAAAAGGAAAAAAGGGCGAAATGCTGTTGGAAATGACGGGTGTTTAAGAAAAAAATCATATTGCCTGTAAATATGTTGAAAATTGTTAGGAGAGGTTAAGAAATAATGTGGATGACTTTGGTGGATGAAGCCAGATCTTAGAGACCAATTTCTACTACAACCTTTGAAAAATTGATTCATTGATATCATCAGTCTGTCCGTATCCATAAAGAAGTTCCACAGTGATCACAAATCTGACGACGTCCTTAAATGGGCAGTGCCACAGTGGCTCTACTGATAGATGACAAATATTTTGAGACCCAGGTTATCAATCTGATATAGAGCGTGGACAAAGTCCTCGAAATGTTTGGCACTTTTGTCAAAAAGTGATACAGAGGCAGTTCTTCCATCTCCCTATATTCGCATGAATTGTATTTTTTACATTGTGTTCAAATTTATGTATGTTAATCTTTATACTTTCCCGCACATCCAGATTACATTTTTGAAATTTTTTACAGATAGATTGTGTTTTAGCAGTTTAATTCATATAAATTAACTAAATTTGTTGTTCCAGATTATTCAAATACAATTTGTTGCAGAAACAGATCGAAAAAGCAATAAACATAAAGCTATATAAAGGCTTGTCGTTATATCTGGTCATAAAATCCTCTTCCGTCAGAAGTCCAAAATGGCTAACTTTATGCCCTAAATGGCTAAATTAATGCCCTAATATATTTCCTGTACTACAATTTCATTGAAAAGTAAATATGTATTTAATGAATGATATATGTAACAATTGCATTACAATTCTTGTAAAAAAGTTGTAGTTATACTTAAAAATGTTTTAATTTTTAAAATAAATTTTATATACATAGGTCGATATATACATACACATATATACATATACATATATATATACAAATACATATATATATATATATACATATATATATGTATATTATATATATATATATATTATATATATATATATATATATGTGTGTGTGTGTGTGTGTGTATGTATGTATGTATATATATACATATATACATATATATATATACATATATATGCATATATATATACACACACAAATATATATATACATATATATATATATATATATATATATATATATATATATATATATATATTTGTTTATTCAATTAGTTATATGAGTTATTTACTTTTTTATATGAGTAATGTTACAGAATGATTTGAAAATATTCTCTTCTTATATTTAAACAGTTCAAAATCGAATTATTTTCGATAATGTTTTAAAATCTACTGTTTGAAATACTTATTCAAAAATTAATCTATAAATTTCATATTTTTGTTAGTAAAAATCCTTAATGGAGGAACTGCAAAATGTAAAACCAAGGATATTTCAATGATGGAAAATACACCAAGCAAAATTAAACCGAAAGAACAGTTTTATTCTTATAGGCCCTACTTTCGTCTTTTTTAAGTATAAAGAGCCAGTAATGATGAATTTCCTGTAATAATGCTCAACTTCTAAGAATGATACATTTCCGCATACAGTAAAAAAGAAACTTTCGCATTATTTCTGGAAAATATTTTTTTCTTAGTATTAGATCATTATTAAGGATTCTTTTGTAAGAAAATCTCCCTATTTCATTATTTTTGGGATGTATTTTTATATAAAAAACTGAATACTTTTGTTGCTATGTATTATATGTAACATTTTTGTTCTTTACCTGTTGTATGGCTACCGAATACCATTTATTAAAAGTTTGGAGGTTATTTTTTTTAAAAGGCTCTTTATATATGAGAATTTATTAACAATATATATATATATATTTGTGTGTACATGTGATTGTATGTTTATTTATATTTTCTTATACATTTGTACACACACATACACCCATATATATATATATATATATATATATATATATATATATATATATATATATATATATATATATATATATATATATATATATATATGTGTGTGTGTGTGTGTGTGTGTGTGTAATATTAAAATCTCTTATTTAGATATTTTAATATTAATTTACGTTAGGTTTGTGCGGTAATCCTGATTTTTCCCTCCAGACGCGAATAGACTTAATTCAACCCCTGTCTGTACTTATTTAGCCAAAAGTAAAAGCCCTCTCGTTAAACATGAGTATTTTTTATTACGTGATCAAATGTACTTAGGGAATATTCGTGATCAATTTGCCTGAGAAATCCCTACTTAAAACGGTGTGTGTGCACGATGTTTAAAAAGATCTGGATTTCATGTATCTCACCAGAAAAAAAATGCGTTGTGTTTTAGGATGAATCGCGCCCATATTTCGTATATACATATATGAAATAGGGCTTTTGGTCCTTTACGAAGTGTTCCGATGAGTTATGGCGCCCTGCCTTCATTCGGATTTCCTTGAAAAGAATCACAAAAAAATATCTTAAACCAAAAGAGATAAAAATATGATTACACACACACACACACACACACATATATATATATATATATATATATATATATATATATATATAATATATATATATATATATATATATATATATATATATATATATATATATATATATATATATATATATATATATATATATATATATATATATATATATATATATATATATAGAGAGAGAGAGAGAGAGAGAGAGAGGTGACTATATTATATAAAAGAGAAAGATGAATATATCTTAGATAGAAATAGATAGACATGAATTTATATAAGTATACACACGAACACACACACATACATATATGTATACATATATGCATGTGAGCATGTTTGTATTTAGGATTGGTTTCTGAATTCGATAACGACAAGCATTATAAGAAATATCCCTTTCTGTTTCTGCATATATGTACTATCGTAACCTTTTTAGTGTTCCTTTTTATGGGAAGTTAAATAATAATTTTTCAGAATTATGTTTCTGTAAGATTTTTTTGTTTTAGCGAAGATAGATGGCAATTGTTTAACCAATCTGCAAACTTTTCGAGTTTTTGCTATCGTCCATATTTTTTTATTTGAGTAGGCATTTTATGATCCATTGTTCATAAATTCACTTTCTAGCAGATACATCGACTGAAATCGGAACGAAAAGCTATTTCTATAGTAAAATTTAACAGAATATCCTTTATATCTGATAGAAAACAAATCTCTTATTACGAAGTTCTTTTTTATGAATCGTATCTCATGTTGATAATGGCAATAGATTTTACTCTCAAGATTCAAGTATATCTTAGATTTAATATATTAATTACTGCATCGTCGAAACGATTAATTAATCATTATCAGAAATTATTAGGGCAGTAATGCGATAAATATTTTTTTAATAATATTTAAAATACCTTCTCCAAATTTAATTTCATTTTTTTTAATTCATAGCGTTATAAGACAGAGGTTCTGAAGTTCATTTAGTGCTCTGACAAATTCTTCGAAATGTTTGGCACTTTTGTTGAAATGTGGTACAGTGTTAGTTCTTTACTTGCCATTTATTAATTTAATTTACATTTATAAATTATTTTAACAACACATAATCATAACTAGTGAACTAATATTTTAGAAACAACTTCAGTGTGTAATTTTTATTCTCGTGTTTTAGTTCTCTACAAAAACACTCAGAATTACTCAGATAGAGACGCAGATTTTGTTCCTTAACAAAAGACTACATCAAAACTTCGGCAATGACCAAACATTCATTCTGTTAGACAAGACTTAGAGAGACTATAGCAAGAAATAATTTTAACATTTATTATCCTGAAGGTACTTATAAGTATCGCTTCAATCAAACATCTATATATCCCTAATAAAGCCATTTTTCCTGACGGTACTTACAAGGACATGAACGATGAAGTTCCTGCAGCAGGAAAGAAATGACAGCACCAATCAGGAATCCTTTTTATTTGCATAATAGGGATTTTATATTTGGCGTTCTGCATTTGAAGTTCATTTTGTGGTGGAGTTAATACACTTGAGAGAATTTAGTGGTTTATTGCCAGTTATTTGGTACTACTATTTTTTACTTCGCAGGTAAGCATTTCTTTTGTTTTATTCATAATTTAATGTTTTATTTTCTATCATAAAGTCAAAAATATATGTTGGTACTAGAAAGTACCAGCTGCAAAATTAACTACTAAAATACAGTAAAAATTAATTTTTTTTCTATGATTATTCTCCCTTAAAACGTATCTAGTGATGCAAAAATGCAGTATGAAAGTTGATGATGAATTAATTCAGGATATAAAGGGTTAAGCTGTCTGGATGAAAAGACTGCATTAGACATTCTATGTTTTGTTTTCGCTGTGTGCAAAGCCTTTCGCTTTTAGTTCTTGTTCGTTATCCATGTACATTTTTCATTAAATAAAGGCTGCAGAATGGAGGTGACCTACGACACGGTTATACTTCTAGTGACTGGTTTAGAAAACATAGGGGAAATAAATAAGGGTGATTTTAACATTTTTTTTTGTCTGGAAATTAATAAAAATACTCAATACATGGATATGGATTGTAAAGAAACTGATACAGATACTGAATGAAAGATAAATGAGGAGATGAGATTGATAAGAGTTAAAGAGTTTGAAAAATTGGGTTGGGTTGTTTCCGGAAATAATGATATTATTACGGAAGTAAAACAAAAGCTAAATGCAGGAAATTGTTGCATTTTTGCTCTTAAGAAACTAATATTATTTAAAGTGGTAACCCGTTGAATGAATTTTTATATAAACTCTAATAACACCAACAGTGGTTTGTAGGTCACAGACATTGACTTAAAGCAGAAAAAGGTATTAAAAACTTGGGAAAGAAAGATCTTAAGAGCTATATTTGCAGAGTGTGTGACATTTGGATTGTAACGTCACAGCTCTAAAATAGGTAATTTTGGTATCGTTATGGTCGAGCACGGTTCTTCATAGGCCTCATGAGGATGACACATCGAACACAAACGAGGTGGAGATGAAAGAAGGATTTATTCTGGTATATACAAATATTTACATCATTTACATTCTCGGCAAGGCTCATTCATCCTCGCCCGCCGAACAACAACTCGTAGCTTCTTCTTCCACACCAAACGAAGCTTGGCCCTCGTGACGTCACTCGAAATCCTCCACACCCCTCTCTCTGTCTTTTCTAAAGGAGAGGTTAGGGAGGAGAGAATGTAGGCATGGGGACCCCCCAGATAACAAGAACACGTTCGACTGACGTCAGAGCGAGCCATAATACACAAACAAATACAAATAAAAATAGTTTTCCAGTAGCGTGATGCTATAGGATCAAGATATCACAACTATGATATTGTAGAACTGCTTAAAGAAAAAAGGTAATACAATGGATAAGACATGTCTAAAGAAAGACAACAGTTGAGGCACTTAAAAAATCTACTAAAAAAGTCAATGAAAACAGGAGAGATCAAATAAGGGATGGATTGATGTGGTGGAGAAAGATTTAAACACTTTAAAAACAACAGACTGGGGAAACAAGACAAAAATATGTGAATTTAGAGTCCCATTGTTAGGATGTAATAATTTTACACAGGTCTGTAATAATAGGGAGTTAGAAGTTTCTTAATTTCTTTCTTAACGCTAGAAACATAGTATCTGTTATTTAGAACGCAACGAATTTGTAAGATTCATATGTTCCTCTCTATATACTGACATTTCGTAATGATAATTCAGATGTCACATCTTACAAAAGGGAAAAGAACATATAACAGCCTTACAAAGAAGTCATGTGGTAGCTACATTACTTTTATTATTTATATTGTTGATATTTTAAGAAATTTGTAGTTCCTCAGTGACTATTAAAAATGACTTTAAATGCACCAACCCATATTTCATAACGATTACAAGATGAATCACCACTTTTAAAGCTATTAGTCTCTATTCCCTCATTTATTAAGAGGAAAATATTTTATATGGTAACGATAAGTTATCATCTATGATTTATTTGGCTGCCAGACGCTATTTGGATTACAGAAATTCATCATCAACACAATGCATGAAGCCAAATGTTTATAAAGGCTTAACGATTTCAAGCTGTCTTTCTACGAAGAGAAATCGATCCTTAGTTCTACTGCCATTGTGTGGTAAATGTTGTAGATGATCACTAAACATTTCCCCGTATAATTTATTTGGCATATACAATGTACTTAAATTGCTTAATTTCTTTAACATGGTAGTTGTAACATGCAATTTCTAAACAGCTCTCTACGTTTTTGGCAATAATTCTCTTAATTTTCAAATTGTGAAACTTCGAGCGGCCACCCCTGTATAGCGACCATGCTAAACGGCCAATTTTTTCATTACACGGATTTTTGGACTCATAGACCTAATGGTAAAAAAACCTGTATCAGCGGCCAGAATCTAAACAGCCACCAAGTGGGAATGCCCCTTTCATGAGAAATTCTACTCACTCCACGCTTTAATTTTGAGAGAAAAAAATTCAAGTCAGGTTTATGGTCGGATAAAAGACAAAGGAGTAACTTCATTATCTAAGAAAGATTAAATCTGTTATCTCTTTTGCATTCTAACCCTTCACATAGGGAATTATTGCACCATCCATAGAAACTCAGGGAGGAATGGACAACAGCGTTGAAGGTGTCCTAGGGCCTTTGTTTGGAATTCTAATCGGTAAAGTTAAGGAAGAATTGCACCTCTGTCAGCAAAAATGTCATTCACTCCAGTTTCATTTCATTAGTTGGTCAGTGATCTGAGTTGCATCGATGTCGAGTTGCAACTAAATCGCTAGTAGAGCATTGAAGTTCTATGCTCAAAATAAAGCTGAAGATTATGAGAATGGCAAATCGGCAAGAAAGTCAGCTGAATTATTTAACTGCGGAAGAACCGAAATCAACAAAGTCATTAAAGAAAAGAATTTGATTTCGCAGGAGTACGAAGACTACAGAACAAACAGAAACAAATTATAGCCTTTAAAAAAAATGTAAAGAAGAATGAAATAAAGTACTATTTTCTTTTTAGATAACTATTAAATTTCATTTATTTAAGGAATATATATATCAGACTTGTTTATATTACACATTATAGTAATTATCTTATAATAGTAAATGAAACCTTTCAGAACGGCCAACACTTCTAAGTGGCCAAATATTCAGAGAGGTTTCACTGTGTATATATATATATATATATATATATATATATATTTGAGATCTAAAAAAAGGGTAGTTGGAAATTACATGAGTTATAAACGATTTTAAAAGGGAATTCTTTGATAATAATAAAATAAATGAAAAAGACCCATGCTTGCTTAATCTTTTGGCGTAATGCTGTCAAGCGCAGAGATATTTCACAGGAAGTTTGTTGACTAATCAAGCGATAAGAATCAGTAAGCGCGTGGACATGGAGCTGTCAACAAATTCCACGCTTCGCTCCGCCACGAACAAATGAAAATGGCTCAAGTGTTGCATTTAAATGAAACAATGATTTAATAAACTTATTATTATCAAGAAAGACTGCTTTCCATTCGCCTTAACACTGGATCACGACATTTAAGTGGGAGCGTCTAGGATGAGAAATTAACCCTGGTCTCTGGAGTGCGAGAGAAGGGAAGCCTACGCAAGCGGTAGAGAAGTCCGGCGAGTTTCGTAGGCCATGAATACTTGCGTTTTTTTATTATTGTAAATCTATATGCTCTGATCTCACTTGGAACGTACATATGAAAAATATTTTTAGTAACCAACCGTAATTTCTGATCCTAGACGTTCCTAGTTATTCTACAGTAAAGCTAGATCCATTCTTCTACACACACACACCTACACACCCATATATATATAGTATATATATTATATTACATATATATATATATATAATATATATATATATATATATATATATATATATATATATATATATATATATATAACATATATATATACATATATATATCTATATATATATATTATATTTTATTATATATATATTTTATGTTTTTATATATATATATTATATATATGTGTTTTTTGTGTGTGTTTGTGTGTGTGTGTGTGTATTAATATGTGTGTGTGTGTGTGTAACTCGTAAATTTATTCTTCCTTTGATACAAGGTAGAAGTAGCTCATAGTTGCACTAGTTTCATTTCAAAATTCGGTGATGGTTTATTTATGTGTTGCATGACCAAACCCCATGTGGGCACCTTATGTGTAGTGAGTTCGTTGACTCTCTGACTAAGGATGCATGATTTTGATGAAGCTAATTTTTCTTTCAATTACTCATCAAATCTCATTCGTAGGCTTTTTTTCAAACACCTTATTTCTTTCTAGCAGTCTTGTTGGGAATCGCCCGATGTCCGGACGTTTTTCTCTTAACCTTATTGCAACAGTTAATATTACACGAAATCTTTTAAATTATTTCTTATGACAGCTCATTACCAACCATAGTAAGTTCCTCTGTCCCTTCTAGGAATTTGAGGAAAATTGTATCTCCCTCGTGTGGCTGTTGTACTACAGACTTTTTACGTCCGTACATTTGCGTAGATTTACGGCTGTCATGTGTTACATGATTTCCGTTTAAAATTACCGCATAATTCGAATGACATTCCGATCTGTAAGTTAGTGTATCATCCTACATCACGACATCACCTAATCTCGCTCATGAACCACATCGTTGCTCATGAGATCTCTTTCCTCATCCCCGGTTAATTTATGTTACAGTCTCTTCTTGGTTTGTTGGTGCTTTGTCCACTTACTTTTTGCTATTATTTTGTCCTCATGGGCTTTCTCGTAAGTTTGTGAATTGGATAATTCATCTTCCAACTAAACCCCTCTCTGTGGGTAGGAGCTGAATATTAATGAACTTGTTTGTTAGGGTTCCACTCGGCGATGGTCTTTCTTTCAAGCAAGCATCAAAGGTCACTCACTAAACTCAATAAGACAATCGCATGGTAAAATCATTTTAAAATTTATTTTATTGCATTATCTTCAAAAAATCAGAATGAGACTGACTTGATAGTGCCCTTATAATCCACCAATGGGATGAAGTTGGACTATAGAAAGGAAAGGGAAAGTGTGCCTCTCTCATAGGTCATTAGGTTAGCATAGTGTTGCTACACAACTATTAAACTCCAAATAGTAGACAATGAGTGTAAATAAGATTCGATAACCAATATAAGTCCATAAACTCTCGTCATAACCATCACAAAATTGTGAAAAGAAATGCAAGTTATTGATGTAGTCTTTGGGAATCGGAAATTATTTTCTCTCTAATTTTGTCACTAATTATCAAAACTTTTTAATATATGACTGTTATAAATCTTATCATCTTAAATAAATCTTATCTCTGACAGTATTTCTTTTCAAAGCCCCATTCCTCAATATACTTAGTTTTCTTTTCACCGACAAGTGGAGCAAACATAACCGAATTACTTTAAATATTGATGTTTGTTCAATCCAACCAGTTAGTAGCTTGTGTACCGTTATCTATTGTGTAGGTAGGATTCGTTTTAGGTAACGCTTAGCCTTATGATGAATTATCTCTACTCGTTTACTGGTTAGTTATATTAAATTTAAGTATAGTAGACCTTTAATACGTTAAGTATTTTATTTTATATTTTGTCTGTTAAGTTAATTTAAATTTAAATATTATTTTTGTTTTTCTGAGAGTACTAATAGTATTTTAGATTATCTTATTTTCTTGAAGCAAATAAATTAACTTATTTTAAACTCGTTATTTTTTTACATCCTATTCTTTTTAGATACATTAGAAAACACTTTTTCATTGCATTAGGTTGATCTTCGCTATATAAATATTACGGTTACTATCTGTTTATAGGGACAATTACCAATATTTATGTATTTTCATGTGTGTTAGTACATATATACTCTGATGAATTTATCTTATGCAAACAAACTCTCCCGTTATTTTACACATAGAATATTAAATGTGGAAAAAGGTGCATGAAAACTTATGAAGGTAAAGTGGAATCTATCTAAAACTCGAAACCTCAGGAAACCATACTAAAGTCGATGATCAATAATTCAGACTGTTTATTCTTCACGTTCTACATAATAAATATGTAGAAAAGAAGAAAAGAGTCGAGTCTTAGACTTATAGTAAAGTCTATTGCTTCGAGGTCGCAAAAAAATTCTATAAATTGTTAAACAGGGAGAAACTCAAAAAAAAAAAATCTCAAGTTACGTCGGAAAGACAAAAATACAGCAGTCTAAAAACAGAATATCAGAGAAATCCTATTGTCAGTCAGAAAGGTTAGTGTAGGAGTTATTTGCAACAAAATGGAAAATATGTTATCAAATATTCTATAAATATCTGAATATAATCCATATGTTTTCTTACGTAGCAACAGGAAATTTAACACGAATATTATTTCATTCCATTTTGTTCTTTAAATAAAAATTTTAACAATTTGAATATTGCGGCCACGTTAGGATAGAGGCCAAAACGTTATGTATCATCATTATAAGGGCAAAACATTTAGGCAATTTGATATATGGAACTACAACTTAAAGATAACTTTGATCGGATGCAAAAATTCCCACCGATAGCGGAATTATTATATGGGTCACCAAAATATTTCAACAAAACAAAATATCAGTTTTCGACTGAAGAATATGAGATTAGCTGTTTAACACTAGGTTTGCGAGATGCGTCATTTTGAAGCATTTCGAATTTTATAAGAAAAATTACAAAAACTTTTCGCATTTTTATTTTATCTCTTGTACTGGCTTTGATCTCTTGATATAATGATACCAAATTTTAAACTCTCGTAGAACATGTAATATCAATTAAGACTAAATACATAAACTCAAAATAACACGATTTTCATTTTAATTCAAAATTTTAAGTTCTTAGGTTTCTTTCTGTCTGTATTTCCTTAGTTTCAGACCGGAAATTATGTAGAAAAGGCAGTTCCCTAAAAAATGATTTGTCATATATCAAATAAAAGAAACTAAGTGAAACGGAAAAGTAGCCTGGCTCTTTTTTTTTTCTCCGAGAAAAGGGTCGAACGAAGAAAACGAAAATCTTATTTGTTATTTCTGGAGCTTTAAGTTAGTTGATGGTAGAAAAAATAATGTATAGTTGTTCTACTGGAAATTGTTACGAAAAGAATTCAAAATAACTGGAGTTCTTCTAGATCCGAATTCTCGTTGTAAACAATAAGGAAATGGAATATTTTGATATAAGTTTTGTTGAACAATATCGTCTTCGAATTTATAATACGGTCGGTGAACATGCTTGAGGTTTTTTATAAAAATGAATAACACGTGAAATAATTATTTATTAATTCTAAGTTTACAAAGCCTTGCCGTCTGTGCAAAATAAGTTTTATAATTGTCGATATTATACTTCCTTATACGAAATTATTTTTATGGATCTACTTTTGAGCAGTGTTATACACTAATACATGATTAACCGATGGATTATGAATGTTCTTGAGCTTTGAGATACATTTACCTGTATAATTATAAACAAATCACTTCTTTTGTTAATGAAATTAAGAAGTTATCTATATGTTAATAACATTTAATTTTGTTACATTGACAACAGTATAGTTTATTTTCCTTTTTATCCATCCTACCTACGTATAATTGAGAAAGTTAAAAATAGACAAGGTTGTGTGTGTCTTTCATGCGTTAATTTACCTTTCCTAAACGGTGATTTATAATATTGTTTATATGATAAACGAAATGCATTTAATTAGATATTAAGCGTATCATGTCATGAAATACGCGTTAAAATAAAAATATCAAACTTACCATAATCATAATTTTTTTTTATATGTAATAGAGTTTTTAGTAATGTAGATATAAAAAATTAATATTCAGAATTCTTTCCTTTTGTATGTTTATTTAATATTTAAACTTTATTTTAATTTGGAAGACATGTATTAATAGAATATTTGGTAATATATTGTTATTAAGTGTTTATTGAATTTTGGTTACATATATAAATACTAATGTGTTACTGGTGGTACTTCTTTTGCATGACTAACGTCTTCGTTTTAGATTATAATATAATCTATCGACTTTTAGAAGTGTTGCAGCTACATAAAACTTATGTATTTAGAGAGAGGTGTTACACGGCCACTTGGTCACTAGTGACATTATTTCAATCCTTTTTATATCTATCTATTTTACATTGATTTTTATTTTCAGTAATATTTTATCTAATTCTTATATGCTGCTGCAATGCATGTGATATTCAATATTGCAGCTACATAAAACTTGTTCAATTGGAGAGAGATGTTACAAGTCCCCTTGGCCACTAGTGACATTATTTCAACCTTTTTATATCTGTCTATTTTACATTAATTTTGATTTTCAGTAACATTTCATTTAATGCTTATATACTGCTGCAATACATGTGTTATAATTCAGTGTTGCAGCTACATAAAACTTGTTCAATTGGAGAGAGGTGTTACACGTTCCCTTGGTTACTAGTGACATTATTTCAATCCTTTTTATATCTGCCTATTTTACATTAATTTTGATTTTTAGTACTATTCCATCTAATTCTTATATGTTGCTGCAATGCATGTGATATCATTCATTACTGCCAGAATATTTTTTATATTCCTGTTTACTCATTTGATATATTATATACATATATATTTAACTTCTATCAAATAATGATTTTTACAACCAACTAGAAGCTAGGTTTTAATTCTGTTTATATAGCAAACATACCAAACATATTAATTAAAACAAAATACATAAACTCAAAATAATGTCATTTTCCTTTTTATTAAGAATTTAAGTATTTAGTTTTCTTTTTGTATGTATTTTAATAGTTCCAAATAGGAAACTATGTGGGAAGGGCAGTTCCTCAAAAAATAATGTGTCATATATCAAATAAAAGAAGCTAAGTGAAACGGAAAAGTAGCCTGGTTCTTTTTTTTCCTTCAAGAAAAGGGTCGAACGAAGGAAACGAAAATCTTATTTGTTATTTCTGGAGCTTTAAGTTAGTTGATGGAGGAAAAAATAATGTATAGTTGTTCTACTGGAAATTGTTACGAAAATAATTCAAAATAACTGGAGTCCTTCTAGATTCGAATTCTCGTTGTAAACAATAAGGAAATAGAATATTTTGATATATGTTTTGTTGAACAATACCGTCTTCGAATGTATAATAAGTTCTGGTTAACATGCCTGAGGTTATTTTTTTAATGAATAACACGTGAAATAATTATTTACAAATTCTTAGTTTACGAAGTCTTACCGCCTTTGCAAAATAACTTTTATACGTATTGTAACGGCGTGATATAGCGGTGTATCGTCAAAGAACTTTGCTTTTAAAGGTGGACTTGTGTGAATACAAAAGAATTGTCTTCTACGGCACCATGAAGTCTACACGGCCGCGCACTATAGTGAAGGAACAATACGCCAGACTGGACGGTACCTTTTCTGTCAGCTAAAAAGATGATCGCGGAACGACAAAGGGTTTGCCGCTTCTCAGATGTTGCCGCTAATGCAATCTTAGCTTTACGGCCGATAATGGTTTAACCCGGACCAATGCAGTTGGTCGAAGATGAGGTCATCGCTAGATGACCCAATAATAAAGTTGTTGAGGCCCGTCTCTTGGTCCCTCCCCTAGAAAGAGACGAAGAAGTATTTTTTTGAAAAGAAGTTAGTTAGCAAGCAATCAGCTAATTCGTAGGTGCCTTGACCTGTTCTCTACCAGAGTTTTAATTCGATAATCCCACCTTGGGATCTTTTCTTGAGTAGCCCGCATCGGCTAATCGTTGGTCGCCTTGACTTGTCTCTCTAGGAGAGTTTCATTTGCTATAATCCCATCTTGGGATAAATCTCTTGTGAGATTGAAGTGATACCCTGTGCTTGGGTTCTTCGTATGCCATTATAATCCTCTTCAGGATTTTGCTGTTCTTCAGAACTGTGCTAGAAGTTTTTAGTGTGTTACAGTGATAAAAAAGCTACGAATTCTTCCGTCTATGCTACCATATTTCGGCAGAGTCTGAATTAGTTTAGGTACCCGTCTCTACTCAGGCCTGTACTCATCACTTCCTGTGATCAGATTGTTTTATTTTATACTTGTGAAATAATGTATATAGCTGATGTGTAAATAAACCAATTAGTCTAGTACATCGGATTCTTCCTTGTGTCTCCTGAAACAGGGACCGGATACGTTACAGTATCGATTTTATATTTTTTAATAAGAAATCATTCTCTATGAATCTGTTTTTGAGCAGTGTTATACACTAATACATGATTTGCCGATGGGTTGTGATTGTTCATGAGATGAGCCTTGAGAGACATTTACCTGTATATCTACAAACAAATCACACCTTTTGTTAATGAAATTAAGAAGTTTACTATGTGTTAATAAAATTTAAATTTGTTATACTGACAATAGCCTAGTTTATTTTCAATTTTGTCCATCCTACCTACGTATAGTTGAAAAAGTTAAAAATAAAGAACATTGTGTGTGTCTTTCACACCTTAATTTACCTTCCTAAACAATGATTTACAATATTGTTTATATGATAAACGAAATGCATTTAATTAGATATTAACCGTATCATGTCATGAAATACGCGTTAAAATAAAAACATCAAACTTACCATAATCATAATTTTTTTATATGTAATAGAATTTTTAGTAATGTAGATAAAAAAATTCCTATTCAGAATTCTTTTCTTTCCTCTTTCCTCACTAGTGACATTATTTCGATCCTTTTTATACCTGTATATTTTTCATTAATTTTGATTTTCAGTAATATTTCATCTTATTCTTATATACTGCTGCAATGCATGGGATATCATTCAATGTTGCAGCTAAATAAAGTTTGTTCTATTGGAGCGAGGTGTTACGAGTCACCTTGATCACTAGTGACATTATTTATATCCTTTTCATACCTGTCTATTTTTTCATTAATTTTGATTTTCAGTAATATTTCATCTAATGTTTATATACTGCTACAATTCATCTGATAGCATTCAGTGTTGCAGCTATATTAAACTAGTTTAATTTTAGAGAGGTGTTACTCTTCCCCTTGGTCAGTAGTGACATTATTTCGATCCTTTTTATATCTGTCTATTTTACTCTAAATTTGATTTTCAGTAATACTTCATCTAATGTTTATATACTGTTGCAATACATGTGATATCAATGAGTGTTGCAGCTACATACAACTTGTTCAATCGGTGAGAGGTATTACAAGTCCCCTTGGTCACTAGTAACATTATTTTGATCCTTTTTATATCTGTCTATTTTACATTAATTTTGATTTCCAGTAATGTTTCATCTAATGCTTATATATGGCTGCAATGCATGTGATATCATTCAGTGTTGCAGATACATAAAACATGTTCAATTGGAGAGAGGTATTACACGTCCCCATGGTTACTCGTGACATTATTTCGACCCTTTTTATATCTCTATTTTACATTAATTTTGATGTTCAGTAATATTTCATCTAATTCTTATAGACTGATGCTATGCATGTGATATCATTTAGTGTTGCAGCTACATAAAACTTGTTCAATTGGAGAGAGGTGTTGCACGACCCCTTGGTGACTAGTGTCATTATTTCGATCCTTTTTGATATCTGTCGATTTCACATAAATTTTGATTTTCAGTAATAATTCATCTAATGTTTATATACGACTGCAATGCATGTGATATCATCAGTGTTGTAGCTACATAAAACTTGTTCAAATGCAAAGAGGTGTTGCACGTCCCCTTGGTTACTAGTGTCATTATTTCGATCCTTTTTATATATGTCTATTTTACATTAATTTTGATTTTAAGTAATATTTGATCTAAAGTTTATATACTGCTGCAATGCACGTAATATCATTCAGTGCTACAGCTACATAAAACTTGTTCAAATGTAAAGAGGTGTTGCACGTCTCCTTGATTATTAGTGACATTATTTCGATCTTTTTTATATCTGTATATTTTATATTAATTTTGATTCTCAGTAATATTTCCTCTAATTCTTATAGACTGCTGTATATCCTTCATTACTGCCAGAAGTGATATCATTCATTATTGCCAGAATATTTTTTATATTCCTGTTTACTCATTTGATATATTATATACATATACATTTGACTTTTATCAAATAATGATAACCAACTACAAGACAGGTTTTAAGTTTGTTTACATTGCAAACACACCGAACATAACAATTAAAACAAAATACATACACTCAAAATATTGTGATTTTCCTTTTTATTTAAAATTTACGTATTTAGGTTTCTTTCTGTATGTATTTTAATAGTTCCAAACTGTAAACTATGCGGAAAAGTCAGTTCTTTAAAAATTAATTTGTCTTATATTAAATAAAAGAAGTTAAGTGAAACGGAAAAGGAGCCTGGTTCTTTTTTATTTTTTAAGAAAATGGTTGAACGAAGGAAACGAAAATCTTTTTGTTATTTCTGCAGCTTTAGGTTGATTGATGGAAGAAAAAATAATGTATAGTTGTTCTATTGGAAATTGTTACGAAAAGAATTTAAAATATATGTAATTCTTCTAGATACGAATTCTTGTTGTAGACAATAAGGAAATCGGATATTTTAGTAAGTCTTGATGATCAATAGCGTCTTTGAAAGTATAATATGCTTTTGGGAACAAGCTTGAATAACGCGTCAAATAGTTAATTACGAAGTCTTAATTTTCAATGTCTTGACGTCTGTCTAAACGAAATCTTATACTGATTTTATATTTTTAAAACGAAATTATTTTAATTAACAAATTAAAATATGTTTAAAATATGTTTAAAATATCCCTGTTTATGTTTTTAAACAGGGATATACAATAACGCATAGTTTACTGATAGGAGGTGGTTGTTCATCTACCTTGGCAGACATCTACTTGTATAATTATAAAGAAAGTTCTTATGGTGGTAACAAAATAAAAAAAAAATTCTTTATGCTAATAACATGGGGGGCAACGTCTCTCGCGTTCGCGGCCATGAGCTTCAAGCCGTTCGTGCCCTCCGGGTAGTGCTAATTGTGAGACAATTTCAGGGGTATACATAATTTAGGTATACACGGGTGTCGCGAGCCCAGGGTTCATTTGAGTGATCTTTATTCTTCGTCTTCCCTGGTAGTCCTGAACTTGCCTCTGTAGTGCTCATGCCTTACTGGGATTGACCACATTAATTCTCGAGCCAGGACGGAACCTTCCGTAGGTTAGCAGCAGCTATATAGCTGTTGTGGTTGCGGTCGAGGCGACTGGTTTTCAGTGAAAGCTGCTGTATGGGCGGAAAGCCTGGGTCAGCTGAGGAATTACCTTTATGCTAATAACATCTTAATGTTTTATACTAATAATATCTTAGTTAATTTTCGGTTTCATCTATACTACCTACATGTAATTGAAATTGTTAAAAATAACGAAAGTGGTGTGGATCTTTTAGACTATACTTCACCAAAACTGTCATTTGCATTGTTGTTTAATTGATAAACGAAATGTATTTTAATTCGAGAGTAATCGCACTATGTTATGGCATACCTGTTTACATAAAAACATAAAACGCAATATCAATCATCAATTTTTTATCAGATGTGAAAGAAATTTTAGTAATATATATAAAATAGACACTTATATTAAACAATTTCTTTATATTATCCTTCAGAAACATTTCTTTGTTTTTTTAATTAATATTTTTGAAAGTTATTTTTAAACATAGTACGCAATGAATACGTTAAAAAGTTGGTTGGTAATAGATTGTCATTAAGTGTTTATTTCGTGTTGGTTTCATCCCCTATATAATAATAGCCTAAGTTACCTGTCCGTTTGTCCTCGAATTTATGAAGCTGTTGGACCTGGAATGGAGACAGGCATCCATATTGGATTTTTGATAAGTTACGGTTAGTAACATTCAAAGCTATTTCGAAAACATTCCAAATCTACCCCTTCCTCCATTTTCGAGCATTTAATGTCATGATTTCTAGCTTTATTGTCCCCGGTTAAGAGTAGGAGATTAAATTTATAAATTTATCACATAATAAATATCTAAAAATAGCACTTTTAGCGTTACGACGTCATTCCTTTAACCATCTCATTTAATCATTTCTTATTTTAAGTTATTTAAATATCGTCTGCATTATTTTCATACGTTTTATCACTGAACTTAGATATGACGTAAATAATTTTATTTTTATATTTGCATGGTTTCCGCGCACCTGGAAAGTCAGGGAAAGTCATGGAAAATCATGGATTTAGACAATGGATTAATTTTGTCATGGAAAGTCTTGATTTTTCAAGCAAAATGAGTAAAAGTCATGGAAAGTCATAGATCCGCTAAACTACCGATTAAAAAAATGCATTGAATTGTTTAATTCTATTTGTCATTTGGCTGAAGTTACTGAGTTTGGTGTTTATGTATTATCCTATTGACCCTATTGCCAAGTAAAATTTTTTCACCAAGGAAACTCAAAGCAAGAAAGCTTAATGAGTGGGTAAATGTATATTATTCTGCTTTTTTCTTAAATTGTAGATTAAAATTTTATTAATATAATAATAATTATTTTTTAATAAACATGAGTTAAGATTTTTGCACAAAATATAAGTTTATCTCTAAGGATATTGTATATAAACATTATAGGGATATATTTGACTATTATTCATGGTCACCTGGATAATATCAAAGTACTTTGAATTCAAAATGGAAACATTTTGATTGAAAAATTGCTATATGATTAAACTTAGGTATGTAGATACAACAATTTATTTTTATGTATGTGAGTTTATTACAACATATAAAGTAAGTTTATAGTTTTTTATGATAAAATTCCTGTAATTTCTCTAAAAGCATATATTTCATTTGTATGTACATCAGAAGTTTTATTCATATTAACTTTAACGAAGGCTTTTAAAAGTCATGAAAAATGATCTGCTAAATCAGGAAAGTCATGAAAAGTCATGGATTTGAGAAATTTTATTTTGGCAGATACCCTGTATTTGTCTTAAATAATAGATTAGGTACATATACGATCATTTTAAATTTAATTATCGATTATTTTTTCTGCAATAAAAATTTGATCCCCGGTATTAACAAAAAAGTATAATAATAATAACAAATAAATATCTAGTGTTTAAATTATATATCTTTGAATATTAAGAAGTTTGTTCGTTTGTGTGTTTGTTTTTTATACATAACCACACAGTTTGCAATCGATTCGCTAAATTTTGGACATACCGCCGATCATATATACCGCCAAATAATCACTGTCAATATTAAAATATCTGCTGTCCTCCTATTGCGTAATATGTCAAGATAAATTAAGGTTGGCTACTAACATGCGGTCAGTAAAAATAAACAAATTATTGAGCGTGTACCAGATAATTCTCAGACAAAAACAAACCATTTTTTTACCTGCCTTAAACGGGTACTTTACATCTCTAGAAAATTAAAAATATTACTGGTCTGGTCATATGACTAGCTATATGCTAGTATATAATTAGTAATGTGCTACTTATGGTGTTTCATTTATTTCTTCCGGCATTTATTGTATTTTGGACCTCATTTACGATTATATCATGATTTATTGACAATTGTGGATTTCAAGGATTTTTGACACTTCTATCCAATTTACACGGTAAACTGGAGAGAAGTGTCAAAAATCCTGTCTGTCATTATTGGCATCACTCCGATTATTTTTATTTTTTATCTATCTTTTTTGCATTAACTCTTTAACGCCCAAATTAACAAATTTTGGATTTTTTCCTTGAAATTGATAGATATGGGTAGAAATGCATAAATTAAGAGTATTTTAAATGCGTTTTGAAATTTCTTAACTGCAACCATGTTTTTTAAGTCGTCCTCATTTGATGACGCTGAGCGTTTGTGTGTAAAAATGTAAACATTTTAAAAATGATTTTTGTTACATAAAACTATATAGTTTTAATGTATAAATCAAGTAATAGGTAAAATAACGTTAAAATTAAAATTTATTTATATACATACAAGAAAACTTTGTACATACAAAAAACAGCGTCCTCGTTTGATGACGCTGAGCGTTTGTGTGTAGAAATGTAAAGTTTAAAAAATGATTTTTTTTACATAAAACTATATAGTTTTAATGTATAAATCAAGTAATAGGTAAAATAACGTTAAAATTAAAATTTATTTATATACATACAAGAAAACTTTGTACATACAAAAAAAACAGCGTCCTCATTTGATGACGCTGAGTGTTTGTATGTAAAAATGTAAACATTTTAAAAATGATTTTTATTATATAAAATTATACAGTTTTAATGTTTAAATCAAGTAATGGGCAAATTAAAGTTAAAATTAAAATTTATTTTTATACATAAAAGAAAACTTTGTACATACAAGAAAACGAGGTTAAATTACTTTCACCTTTTCTTTTTTTTCTACTCTCCATCTTTGTAATGAAGAAAGTGGGAATACGGTATCAAAATTAGAGGCCAAAGAGACACATTTATTCTCCTTCAATTTAGCAAAAAGGACTTCATTTGTTTTGCCAAATTTACTATTGTAAAACCCCATCTCTTTTTTATTCATGCTTTTATCATTCAATATTGGGAATTTTTCAGTACGATTTCCTAGTATTGTTCCACTATCTCTGGATTTCTTTTATTTCAGCGTTTTTAGCAATGCATGACTGGTAAAGAAGTTATCAAAATAAACACGTTGGCTTTTAGAATCTTCAACAATAGACAGTAAATTTAAAACCACTTTTGCACCTACAGGAAGCTTTTCAGAATCAGAAGTATTAGATTCTTTTCAACAATACAGCGAAAAATAACCACCGTCGCAGCATAGAGCCCAGAGTTTATACCCAAATCTAATAGGTTTAGATCTTATAAACTGTTTCAGTGAATTATGGCCATAATATCGGACTCTCATTTCATCAACAGACACGTTTTCGTGGAAAATGCCCCATTTCTGAAAGTTCTTGGAAAGCATTTCTAACAAGGGGCATATTTTAAAAGATTTATCATGTTTGTTCTGCTAATGTAATTTATTATTTTGACTATGTAAAAATCTCTTGAGCTTCAAGTAAAAATTTCTTGTCATAGCATTCTTCACTATTGTTACTCCTAAATCATCTGCTTCTCCCAGTAGTCCCGTTCACTGGGTAAAGTTTAATAGCCCGAAAGTATCAGAAATCTTATAAATTATTTTATTTCATCTTTAGTCATATTATAATTCAATTTATTTTTCACTTCAATAGCATATCGATTAGTTTCTTCTACTATCATGTCATAAACACTTTCACTAAAAAATTCTTCAAACAGCTCAACTGGACTCATATTATTAGTTTCCGCTATCAAAGTATCAGAATTTCTCTTGGAAGAATTTTCCAAAGTCCCAAATGTGTAAGTCGGAGTTTCATTCGTCCATACAACTGACTCTTCTCTTTTACGTTTAAGGGAATTGATTTCCTTTTTTTTATCCAAAATAATATCATTATTATGAGGTATTATGGTATTATCTGGGCCATCATTATTATCTGGTATTGTAATTTATAATGTACCTGCAACGTCTGATACAACAGGAGTACCCAAATTATCATCATCAAATTGTTCTTCAACTGTTAGATCATGGACATCACGAGGCATTTCAATAATGTTTGCCTCTATTTCTTCAGAAAAAAGATAAGCAGCTGCACCTTCTAAGGTTTTAAATATTTTATTTCTGCTCATTTTTTAGTTTTTCCATATAGATTATCTGCAAAAAAATGTAAAAAACACTTGAGAAAAAAAATCTGAATACAAATTATAGCCAAACGCTCAGCGTCCTCAAACGATGACGGACAAATTCTCCTGATTATTACGGATCCATTAACTACTCTAAATAATAATAAACATTCTAATGGCAACAAATGGACTATCTAGATTACATTTATACCAAATTGAAAGAACTTACCTCATAAATTATTTGCCTAACCGCACTATACAAAATGTGTGATGTGATTATCAAACAAGCGGAAAATTCTGCTGCATCTTTCCCACACATTTTTTACTTAATTCCAAAGAAATATGAAATATGATACTGTATAGTGCTTCCATCAATCAGAACTATTGGTAAATAAAAGAATATTTTTCACTTAATAAAGGAAAATGCGGTTTTTTACAGCACCATCATGTGAAGACACTGGGCGCTAATGGGTTAATCTTGGTTTATTTATAATACTTTTCGTAATACTTTATCTAATAGATGTATATTTTTGAATTGCAAGCAATATCATTGATTTTTGTAAGTATTTTTGTTTCTATTCCTGTTTACTCATTTGAAATGTTAAATACACATATATTCTATTTTTATCGAAAAATGCTTGAAGCAACCAAAAAAAAGATAAGTTTTGATTTTCATTACATATTAAACATTTCTATTAAAATAAAATGAATACGCATAAAATAAAACAATTTATTTTTTTAATAATTAAAATATCAAGCTTTTTTACTGCCTGATTTTTCCTACTTTGCTACTGAAAACTGTACGGAAAAGGCAGTTCCCTGAAATATAATTTGTCATATATCAAATAAAAGAAGCTAAGTGAAACGGAAAAGTAGCCTGGTTCTCTTCTTTTTTTTTCTCCGAGAAAAGGGTCGAACGAAGGAAAGAAAATCTTATTTGTTATTTCTGGAGCTTTAGGTTAGTTGATGTGAAAAAAATAATGTATGGTTGTTCTACTGGAAATTGTTGCAAAAAGAATTTGAAATAAGTAGAATTCTTCTAGATTTAGATTCCTTTCGTAAACAATGAGTAAATCGAATATTTCCGTAGATTTTTGAGGGAAAAGTCTTTGAATGCACAATAAGGTCTTTTGAACAAGTGTAACGTCTTTTGAACATTTTTTATACATAAAGCTAATAATATATTAAATAATTATTTAAAAATTCTTAATTTTAATAGTCTTCGATTCTCTGAAAGAGAATCTGTAAATATTTTCAGGGTTTCCACTGTCCTTGAAAGTCCATAAGAACTTCTTAATTTTAGCTTTCATTTTTAAGGGCCCATAAAAAACTACTTAATTTTTGTCAAAGGTCCTTAAAAACTCCTTAATTTTTAAATTAGAATGTAATTAATTTCTCCATTGACGCTAACTGCTTTCTTCACTTCCTATCAGTTTTAGCTGTACTCTCCTAACTTTCTAATTTTGTAAATTCGGAGTTATATTTGACCAAAACCGGTTCTAAGAACCCAAGTACAGGTGATAAGTACTGTTCAAAGAATATATATATATATATATATATATATATATATATATATATATATATATATATATATATATATATATATATATATATAAAGAATATATAAAATATTTGTTAATGTTCATTAAATACTTTTATGTTTTCAAGCCAAAAGTGCAGTATTAATAATGAAGAAAATCTTGAAATACATATATGTTTTCAGTGTATTATTGTAGTAATTCAGAATTCTTTTAATTGATATTCTTAAAATATTATGAAAATACTTTTAGTTTATTAGTACTTTTTATGGTTATGAGTTAGAAAACTTATTTGACAAATAATCTTTTGCATACTGAAAAGGTTTAAAGAATAAAGTCAGATGCCATTTCCTAATAGCTAACAGTCATGCAGGTTTTAATTAAACGAAGCATGGAGGGTGGGGGGTAGCTATTTCAGTTATTTATGGAAGTTTAATTTTCCTTGCATTGAATGTGATAGAAAAGTCTAAAACTTTCTCCTTTCCCAGGCAACGTCATGTTTATTTGATCACTGTAAACTTTTTTCAAAATTAGTTTTGTCAAATAGATTTATCTTATATTAATTTTCAGGCATTTTTAAAAACTTAATTCTAAAATATTGTAGGGCATTTTTGAAGCCTTGTCTGGTTCATAATCCTTAAAATATGTTCCTCAGGAAAAAGGGTTTATGTCGTTATGCCGTGTATTTCACGTTTGTCCTTATTAAAAGGTAATTTGGTCCTTGGAAAGTCTTTAAAAAGTCCTTAATTTTTGTTCTGGAAAAAGAGAGGGAACCACGTTTTTTATATAATAGATTTTCCTTTTAACAGTTAATATGCTAATTAATATATATAACAACTTCAAAATGGGTACAAACAAGTCTCTTTTTTTATTTTGTATCAGTTGAATTGCTCCTAGACTTCGATAAGGTGTAACCTTCTTCGGTAAACGTATTTCTCGGAGGCAGAAGGGCAGGTACCAAAAAATCTACTGGCTGTCGCCTTAGTGCTGGTGATTTATTGAATAATGGCACAGAAAAATAGAAAAACTCTTAGAAAATAATTAAATAAAATTTATTCAAGAGGAAAAATAACGGTCTAATTTTATAACATAACTAAACTACCCGATAAACGTTGTTCTGTTTTAACACTGTAAATCAAAAAACTGTAAAAAGTTTTTAAATAAATTATAAATTGGACAATTTTGATGGAAAAGTGAGGAAAAAACAATTATTTTAAAAATACTTGGTGCCACCAAGCGTACAGTCATCACAAATATAATTAGGTTAAATTAAAATTCCGACGCCACCTGAACGGAAATTCGATCCTGCGACTTTTCGTACCGAAGCCCGTTGCGCTGACCACTTGTACGTTGACAGTGAAGGGTTTCAAGTGCCATTATAATAATCTCAATAAGTTCGCAATTCTGGATGCTTAATAGTAAAACATTTCCTATCGGATCAAATTGTGTATCTAAACCATTCTCGAATCAACTTAATTACATACACAAAATTTCCTCAAATTCAGTCCAGACGTTTAGAAGGAGTTTCTATTACAAACAAACGGACAGTAGAATTTTATATATAAAGATTATTTAGATCGGTTATAATAAGCAATACATTTAAAATAGAACAAAAATATATGAACACAGTCGAGGAAAATGTAAATACACTTACCAACAAAAAAGCTTTTGAAAGCATTTTATACCACATAAAAGCTAATTATTTTTGTTCTATTAGCCTGAGCAATATATTTTCTTTTATAGCATAGTAAAGGATAAATTTATTAACGGTTTTTTAAATTTTTTAAAGTTTATAAATATAAATACTTCTAAAATATTGGTTTAATAAAAAAGTTACTTAACTTTAATTTGATATAAAAATTTAGTTTGTAATATGTTTAGTTATTATATTAGTTTGTAATCTTTTTTATGTTGGTATAAAATATATTGCTTTAAATGACAAAACTATTTTTTAAGTTAGAGTGTTATTAAAGAACTTGCAAAATTTCTTTCTAAACAGAGCAGACCATTATATTTTATGATGAATTGAAATAAGACTTTTATAATGACACTTTTAAGCCTCTAAAAGTATCAAGTTGATTTAATAAAAAAATTACTTAACTTTACTTTGACATAAAAATTTAGTTTGTAATATGTACGTTTTAAAAGATATGTTGCAGGTAAGTTAATTCCATTTTTCATATGGGGTATATATATTTATGTTGTTATAAAAATATATTGCTTTAAGTGAAAAGACTATTTTTTAAGCCGGAGTATTATTAAAGAAGTTGTAAAAAATTCTTTCTAAACAGATCAGAAGGTTATATTTTATGATGAATTGAAATAAGACTTATAATGAATATTTTAAGCCTCTAAAAGTATAAAGTTTGTTTAATGTTCCTTTGATTTCCTATCTATTTCTTCAATTTATGGAAGAAATGAAATTTCACTTAAGTCGGAATTACTTTGTCCCGTTACGACAGCTCCAGTAGCTTTTGGAAAACAGTTCTGTAATCGCGAGCATGTTATTAATCAGAAATTTTAATAATCATAATTCCTTTTCTTCTGTTTTGAGTTGCGCTTTATAGTCAACTTGGCCGAACGCTGGCCGAATAGTTAAGGTGCTGGCTTTCGGTACCGGTATTCGTGGGTTCGAATCCCACTGTTGTATGGGTTTTCGTAGCCATTCGGAATCGGTTTTAAGCAGTAGGTCCCGGTCTCATTAACTATCATGTTGCAAAAAAGTAGACCGTAGCACTCCAAACCTAACCAAATCAAACCTATAGTCATCTTAACCTATTAATGCCTAGCGTCCCATTTTAGGGACACCTAAGAAATAAAAAATAGTTTACAGAATTTTTATATTATCTCGAGAATGTGTTTCCTTTTCATGGAAGGTAGATGGTTATCCTGTAAACAATCTATCAAATGTTTAAGTTCCTCCTACTATTTGTACGTTTGTTATTTGGACAGACATAATGTAAAATTTTATGCTCACAACTAAATTTACAATTTTGGCAGGTATACCGACTCAAATAAGTATAAATAGCTTTATTTTAAATCTTTAATTTAAGCTACTTTGTTCTTATGCAATACCAAATATATATCTTATGTCGAAATTTTCCTTTTTATAAATGACATCAAATGGCTTTTTAGAAAATGATACCTGAGCACTACTCAAAAGAGGCCCTAATATTCAAAGTTGTTTAAATTTCATATTTGTTTTATTCTGTGCAAACCATAGTAATTTAGTCATAAGATGTTCATCAATCTATATTCAGCATAAACGACCTCAGATTAATGGGTAAACATATGGCAATAAAACTCTGCATTATTCATATTCCACAATTTAGCAAGCAATGTAAATTTTTATGCTCACAACTAAATTTACAATTTTGGCAGGTATACCGACTCAAATAATTATAAATAGCTTTATTTTAAAGCTTCAATTTAAACAACTTTGTTTTTATGTGATACCAAATGTATATCTTATGACAAATTTTTCCTTTTTATAAATGACGTCAAATGGATTTTTCAAAAATGATACCTGACTACTACTGAAAAGAGATTCTAATATTCAAAGTTGTTTTAATTTCATATTTGGTTGGTTGGCTGATTGAAGTTTAATGGCGCTAAATCCTCTAGGGACAAACTGCGCCAAACAAGATGAGGAAATAAACTAAAGACGAAATTTAGATAAAAAATTTTTACAATATAAAATGAAAGGTTCTAAAACGGATTAAAGAAACAATAAAAATACAAAAGACAACAGAAAAACACGAATAAAAATTGAGTTATATACAAATTAACAAAAATTGAAAATTGAGTGAAGAATTAAGAATTTAAATTATAAAATAATTAAAAAATTAAGAAAAAAATTAAGAAAAAAAATTGAAAATTGAATGATTAAAAATTGAATATTAGAAAATTGAATAACAATCAAAAATCATATTTCATATTTGTTTTATTCTGTGCAAACTATAGGGATTTAGTCATAAGATGTTCATCAATCTATATTCGGCATAAACGACCGCAGATTAATGGGTTAAAATATGGCAATAAAACTCTGCATTAATCCTATTCCACAATTTAGCAAGCAATGTAAATTTTTATGCTCACAACTTAATTTACAATTTTGGCAGATATACCGACTCAAATAATTATAAATAGCTTTATTTTAAAGCTTCAATTTAAGCTACTTTGTTTTTATGCGATACCAAATGTATATCCTATGACAAATATTTCCTTTTTATAAATGACATCAAATAGATTTTTAAAAAATGATACCTGAGCACTACTGAAAAGAGGCCCTAATATTCAAAGTTGTTTAAATTCCATATTTGTTTCATTCTATGCAGTCATAGTAATTTAGTTATAAAATATTCATCAATCTATATTCGGCAGACGTGACCGAAGATAAATGGGTTAAAATACGACAATAAAACGCTGCATTAATCATATTACACAATTTAGCAAGTAATACACTTTTAATACCCCCAAAATCCTTATCCATAACATTTCTATTGGTGAAGAATGGGTTGTACTTTTAACTTTCATTTGGTGAATTTGAGTTATTACTGGCGACAAAGTTCTTTGAGAAAGTGATCGGTAATTGGTCAACTCAATGAAAAATGCGTAATGCGTGCTATTATGTAGGAAAGTGTCCATGTTTTTATCAGACCCTACTCCATGATTTAGCTTTAGTAGGGTTTGGGGCTGAAATTGGACTGAACCCAATTTGAGCCAACAATGAAATTTTGCTGTTTTTATACTAATTTAACATAGAATTAATAAAACATTAGAGGACATTTAATATTAATATTAAATATTAATAATTTTACTATAACATTTTAGCAAATTTCCAATAATAACTAGTTTTAGTTTTGTTTGTATCAATAGCATGAACAATTCAATATGCCCTAGAGATAACATACATGTATAAATTACACATCTTTCACTTAATACTAAAATATGAATATAAATGTATACATGCATATATTATACACATTTCAGTTAATACTAAAATATAAAAATAAATGTATCGTTTCAAAAGTGTTAGCTATTGATTATTGAGAGCGTTTTAGTGTCAATTTTAAACTTTTAATTTCTGTTTGAGATTTATTGTGTATAAATTTTCCTCCCTTCTCGTTTAAAATTAACACATCAAAACTGTGCTTAGAATAATCATAACTAAAGAGTATTCCTCGCATCTTTATCTAGAAATAGTTAATAACTTAATTTCTTTTATACACGTTTCTTTTTCATTTTTATTTTTAGGAATTAAAAAGAATGAACATCTTTTAATAAATTGAGAGTAAACCGCTTTTATTCAGTGTTATATTGTTTATATATGTATAGCTTGCTTTCTCTGAAGAAGTTATTTAATAGTAAATTATTTATTGACCGAGGCATTTTAATGAAATATTTTTAGTTGATTATCGTTTATACACTTGGTAGAAATATTGTAATAGTTTATTGAATAATAAGGATAATATCTCAAGTAAACTGAACATTCGATCTAATTATTTTTGCAATAAAATTTAGACTATAGCTGTATTTATGATTTAAAATGATATTCAATTATTAAAGCGTAGGTAAATGAAAACTGCTTTAGAAAGGAAATAATAGCAATAATAGTAGAGAACAGACTACAATCATGGTTGGTTTGGTTTAGAGTGCTGCGGTCAACTTTTTTGAAACTCAAGGGGTATTTTAATAGTAATGTTCGGGACTTACTGCTTATAGCCAATTACAAACGGCTACGAACAATTAAATATTGATACATTGACGGACACTTGTTTCTATAGCTGTCAAAGCGAATTTTACTATGTGGCATGACGGCAATAGCCGTCCAGAACAAAACGGTCGTTTATTTGCACTACGACTATAGCGGCACAAATGTGCATTTACCGGCGTACAAGTAGAAGCCTCGTGTCATGTTTTGAAAGTTCTGAATGAAATAAAATTAAGTTTATTTAAGCAGAAAGAGTAAAACTATACTTCTAATAATCTAAAAATTATAAAAACATATAGAATTAATTTTCGAACTTCCCTTGTTCCTACTGTCCGTTAATGTGTTAAAAAACTATATATAATGGATTACTATATATATATGGGTATATATCTACAAGTTCATGCTCAATATTACAATATTTTTCAGCAAGTATATAACAAAATTTCGAGCAAAAATATTAAAATTATAAAGTTAGATGCAAATTTTAGGAATTTACATTTTGATTAATTATGCAGCTTTTTTTATATTTGATAATGTACTTTAATGTCAGAGTTAAAATGTTAACACTATACTTTTAAGGAGTTATACTAGAGCCCATCTAGCCCAACTTCCTATGGTTACGGTCCTGGTTTGTACCTAGTTTTATTGTATTAAATTTCTATTAAATTAATTTTTTCTTATATTTATTTGGTTTTCATGGTCCATTGGAAGTAAAAAAAAAGAGACTCTGCCATTTTTTATTACCCACCTAGTACATTAACATTGTAACGATCCGTACATGATCTTAAAAAAAGAAAAAATCCAAGCTAAACCTTAAAGGACCTTCGGAGCGGAGACCTATTGTTTCCTGTAGATAAAAACGTGCGCTGACTAGACTGTGCGAATAAGGCCCGTTGTGTACTAGGTTTCCTTACACAAAACAGGGGTAGTCGTTTAAGTGGAATTAAATTAATAACTGTTAGTACGCTGGAGCCAGTGTGTCTACGTCTTTATAATGCCTATTGCCTGTCAAGAGACTCGAATAATAATTATAAATCGAGTGACGGTGGGGTCCACTGTTTCCCACATACGGACCAAGTTAATGGTGCCGTTAATGTATTTAGGATGGCCAGTCGGTAAACTTAAAAAATAACTTCGGCCACATTTGAAAACTCGTCAGCTGAGCCCAGGCGGGCCGTTTGACCTCAAAATTGCATCACCCTGTATCTGAAAGGTTCCAGAAAGTATCAAGACAGGGAAAACAGGAACCCCTATATAAGAAAATTGGATGAAATGAGAAGAAGAGATTTTTTATTTGTAGAGCTCAAGAAGAGTTCACTTGTCTCTCCAAATGGCTAGAGCTTGCTTTCCGTCAGAGACCACCAACGTTTCTGATTTCCGCTAGAAAGTTGACCCTCGACATCGGGATCTCATTCCCGCTCCGTTTATTTTTATTTATACTCTGCTTTGAAGTAGGTAGCTGAGACTGACCCTTACTCTCACTCCGGATCGTCTAGCATCCTTCAATTCCCCACGAACTTCAGTGAAATACGTACTCTGAGCGGTTCCAGCGTCAGTGTAAAAGACAACTGTTCTATATCATCAGACCGGTAGATCATAGTGGCAGAATCCCGTACCTGCACTAAGTAGCGAACTGTTTCCTGCATCCGACTATTACCAGCTTCACTGTACCCACGTATTATAATTTTTAATGCTTATCTCAGCACGAGATTTCATAATTAGTTGCATTTAATTAATTATATATATATACATATATATATATATATATATATATATATATATATATATATATATATATATATACATAAATTATTCTCATGGATCATATAATGAAGATTAAATGGATTTTCAGCCTGTATCCTTGACAGCTTCGTCTACCATTCTCCAGTACGTCACAATATATACATGAAAAATAGAGTTGAAAAGAATACGGGGCTGTTCTAGTGTCATTCAAATACGAAAAAAAATATTATCTGAAGATAAACACGAGTCCAGACTTTCTGTAAAAGGAAAGAAAATAGAGAAGACTTCACGTTTACCTGAAATCGGAATATGATGCCCAACCTACAGCAAAAGAATTAAGCGCTCCTTCCCCTTTCTTCCTCCCCCTTTAAATGTAAAGCGTCGTGGATTTCAGGAAAAATGCCTTAAAAATAGGATCTGCTTGGAAACCAAATGCCTTAGAAAAATATTTTTGACAGTAAAAGATAAAGTTATAAAGACGGGTTTGAAATTTATAGCTGCCGAGCATTGAGAAGGAAAAGCTTCAGGATATCGAGAGGAAAATAGCAATTTTAAAATCTATAATAAAGTGAAAAATGTATCGAGGTGTCACAAAACAGGTGATTTTTCTATTATTTTACCTTTAGGAGTATTTTTAAGTGCTTCGAATTTCAATGCTGCAGTTGTTGCTTTCAGAAAAAAATTAGAAATGTAATGTAAGGGACAATTTTGTTATATGTATATTATTTTCTTTCAAAGGAACAAATAATCTTCAAAATAGCATAATTTGAGCTGAAATGCGAAACTATTATTTTTAAATATTTACGGTTGGTCTAAAGCATTATAGTATGGTATTTTGTTAAATTATGAATAATGAGACTATGATCTACTGTTTAAAGATTAATTCCTAATGATTATGAATATACATTCCATCAGTGGGATTTGAACATACGAACACTTTTACCGAAAAGCAGCACCCTACTTTTCTCTGAAAGATTCGAAATAGGCGTATAGTCTATATTTTCTCAGCATTCTGCAATCGAATGATCAGTTTACTTCATTTAAAAACATTTTAACCTTAATTCTGCATTTGTAATTCAAAAATTAAAGTTTTTACAATTTGAATTTTTTTACATTACTAATGTTTTAAAAATATCTTAGGTGCATTATTTTGTTTCTTAAATCTTTTAAATATTTGGACATTGACTAAGTTGTTTACTTTAAAACCATGTTCTCTATATTTAAACCCACTACGATGGAGGCCAGGCCTCTGAGGCCCTAGCTTTATAAAAGCATTCTATACAAAGTACCCAATAAAAATGAACTTCCCAAATTTTCAGTAGCTGTCTTATAGGTCTTCTAAACCATAATAATCTGTATTTCAGCAATTTTCTCTGAATATTTTTCTCAGAAAGAAATACTCAGAAAGAAATTTATTCGCTCCAGAGATCCAGTGCAATACGCTTTTCAATTTTTATTTAGTGTTTGTGGTCGGAAGAGACATGCCGTCAAAAACGCATCGTTGAAAGTTTGATTAAAATGATGAAATATAAAAATGAATTATAAACATGTGATTTAAGTTTTTGACTTGTGAGTGTCTTATACTTGTGCTTTCGGAATGCTAATAAAAAAGATCTACATTCCAAAATATTTTTTAAAATTAATGTTTCAAATAATCTGAAATATATTTTAAACTTTTAATAAACTATATTTGGCAATTTAAATGTTTCGTTCATCATCAAAAACAATTTTGTTGGTATTTTTCTCAGAAAAGTTGAGAAACCTCCCAGGCCCTCGCGAGCGTCTTCGCTGGTTAAACATGCAGACCTTTCATTGATTAACAGAGTGGGTAGCACTGCCAAAAAAAGGGAAAATGTCTTGTTTTATGTATAGAATTGAAGGAAAAATATCCGTAGTGGTACAAACGGGATTTTACTGATAAGGTGACCCATTTGGTCCATGTAGTAAAATTTTTCCATTTGCACCGTGATTGCTACTGCTGACTGCCCATAGAAATAAGCTGAAACTTTGTTAAAAATGTACTAAAATGATGTTGTTGTTCCCAATGCCACTTGGTTGAGCCAAGCACGTAGGTCAGAAGCCACTCGAATGAGAATTAAGAAAAAGGGGTGCGCCTTTCGTTTGACGAGCACTGCTACGATGAAAGCTCAAGTGGGTACGCGTAATTTAGAAGCAAGCATTGTGATGAGGCGATTTAGATCAGTTATATAATTTATTCATTCATACAAGAAGTAAAATGCTCGGGATCTAAATCTAACCTCATCACATCTTTGTAAAAGACAGAGGACCATATATTTATAAAAAGCGGATATTGTTGTCTTGTACGGTGGTCTCGGACGAGGTTCTGATCCCAATCCCAGATTAGAATCCCGTCTCCGTACTTGACATTAAATAAGAATGTACCTTTGTGGAGTATTTATGAGTCCCTAAGAGACAGTGCCCAATTAGAAGGGATAAGGTTTTCCACGTTGGTGGTCTCAAGGAGGGGTTTTAAGCAGACCAGTTGGATTCTTAGAACTATCCCGATTGGAGGATAAGAAGGAAGAATGGACAAGGATGAAATTAATTAAATAAGAAAGATCGAAAAAAAGAAAAGGAGAAGGTGTTCGATAGTCGAGACGAGGAGAAAATCCGACAGAAGGTGTTCGATAATCCAGACGAAGAAAGTAGTCCGACGGAACGAGTTCGAGAGTCCAGCCAAGTCCGACAGGAAGTTTTCCTGCATCAAATAGCACGGCCGCACCCCCAAACACTCAGGAGGAAGCCCCTGACCAGACCGACGAAAGATCTATAGATACCCATCAACCAGCAGTGTTCCGAGCACACCATTTTAGCTCCCCAAAGGTACCCCCTTTTACATACATTTTGAAATTGAGATTAGGTCCTCTCTCTTATATTTACATAATGGCTTAAGTATTAAAAAATTATTGTCAGAACTAATTTAGAATATGTTGATAAAACATATTTTTTGAAAATTAGCATCAGTTTTGTAATGTACATAGATGTATATATATATTATAATAAATTGATTTTTTTATATTAAGCTAATTTCGGATGCTGTTAATTTAGCTTTTAGTTTAGTTTCATTTCTGATGTCTGTACTTTCTCAGAACCTGTGGTTAAATATAGTACTAAAATACTTTTACACAACGCAATCAAAATAAAATCCCACTATACATTTAATCACAGGTTAATACTCAAATAAAAATGAGGAGTACACGACAGGCATCAAGCAGATGACTCCCCAGGCTTGGCCCGCTACCCCCAGAGGCATTGCTTGAGAACTTGGAGAACACTGCGACCACGTACATATGTTACGGACTCTTCACAATACGGTCCACTGCAAGCCATTACCATTTTCTGGAGAAGATATGGCTTATCGAGATCCACGATGGCAGATGATGAAATAGCCTTGGTGGAGGATGGCTTTGGAACTGGTTTTTCTCCAAATATCAAAGACAACAAGCATGCGCTACCAAAGTGAACTATATGGACGCATTCACGTGCTCTGCTTATTTAGTGGCCCAGTGTATGGATCCACCCCGGAACCATTGTCCAAGGTCACACTCAGGACCAGTCCTGGAATGGTGAGTAATTGGCCATAGTGTAGAGGCCACATTACTTGTCCCAGTCACCACTTACGGCCACTTTACATCGGATCTAGAGCCGGATCGATCGCTGAACCCGCAATCCTCTAATGGCATCGTTGCCTTTGCTGATTGAGATACTGTGTTTAGCTAAAATAATAAAAATACTAACTACGCCTATGTATCTTCACAAAATAAGCCTGAAACAATAATTTATAAAACATTTTATATAAAATTATATGATAAACGTGTTAAAATAAATTTTAGTTCATTTCCTATTATCCTATTGCTTTCATTTTCCTTGACGATCAATTTATGATTTATATAGAAACAAAATTGGTTATTGATTTCCACTTAAGTTAAATGTGATTTATACAATACAATTTTTTTACTTGTACAATATTTTGGCTAATTTTTTAGCTGTTTGCTGATAGTACTCTAACTAGAACTATACTTTACTTTAAAAAAAAGTACTTTGTTTCATGACTCATACATCAATGCACAATGTCCAAAATTTCGAGAGAGCAGAAGAAAAAAAGGTAATGTACCTGGAACATTTAAAAGTCATCTATAAAGCATAAAATACTAAACTCTAAAAAATAACTTTTAATTTTTAAAACAAGGCTATGCAGCAAAAAACGTGGTTGAGTGAAATAAAATAACCTTACAACAGCAAAAGTTGACTCGATTATGGAGTGTACACTGGACTATACTTTTTCTGGATAAAAAGAAATTACATATTTTTGATGGAAGTATGTCATTTTGAAGGCCTCTGTTTTTTAAATAGCTGTTCATATAACCTTCAGAATAAAATGAAGCAATTTCCGCAAAATGCTAACAAGTATGTATTTCATTCCGGAATATATATAGAAATGAAATTCTTTTATATTGTTCAATATATACAATATATTTTATATTTTTGTGAAGATGGAAAAACAATATGTCCATCATTTAAGGATATAATAATACTTTCGATTTAATATATATATAATTAATATATTTAAATCAATATATATGAAATATTTAACTCAGTTTTGAATAAAATTTTATATCTATATATATCTTATTTTTAAATATATATATATATAAATAATATATATATATATATATATATATATATATATATATATATATATATATATATATTATATATATATATATTTATATATATATATATATATGTATATATATATATGTATATATATATTTATATATTATATATATGTATATATATATATATTATATATTTATATGTATATATATATGTATATATAATATTATATATATATATATATATATATATATATATATATATATATATATATATATGTGTGTGCGTGTGTGTGTGTTTATATGTTCAAACTGATTAAAAATTTAGTTTCTAATTTAAATATTTTAAATGTTAATCTTGCGGGTAAGTGCATTTTTTCTCATTTAGTGTAAATCTTTTATGTTAGTTTAAGAAATATACTACTGAAACACATAAAAAGACAGCCCTTTAATGGCTAAAAACAAAAACACTCAGTCAGCATCCAGCATTCAGATAAGCAACATAGCCATTATTTTTGCTTGTTAACAGTTTCATGTTTTAATTGTTTTGTACCTAACTGTTCTTTTTTGTGGCACTGTAGATTTTAAACATATAATTTGAGCTAGCTTATGTTTGCCATTATTTAAAATTTATTTATCACACTACTTGAAATAAACAAACTAAATATTTTTTAAGATGGAAAATTTAAAAAAAATCGTAAAAATTAATTTTATAGGGAGATGAAGTTTATTTTAGGACGAATCGCTAAAAGATGTTTATAATGAGGATTTTCATTTTCAGAAAAACTACGTTTTCTTAATGAACGTTTAATTATCTTCAATTTATTGTTAATGAATTTTATTCATTATAATTTATTTTACTAATAATAAGTTACACTAATGCTTCATGATGTAAAGCACAAAATGGGAACAAAAAAAAAAAACTCGCACGGGGTTTAATGTAAACTAATTTAGCAAACGAATCAACATTAGTAAAAATATGATACGCCAGGTCTATATTCCTTTGTCTAATTAGAGGTGAGGTCACTTTGTACAGGCGTAAAGGCGTCACATCGAGTTCTCATATTGTTAATGATGTTATTGATCTATGATTTGGCCAGTAATTTCCATTCTTAAAAAAAACAACTACTTTAAAATATGAAGAATCCTGGGAATGTGCTGGGAACATACAATGGTCTTTCCAATAGTATTCCATAAGTTACAATAGTATTCCATGGGGTCAAAATACCTCGCTGGTCACACCACGCTGATGACCATGTGAAAACACTCTTAGTTAAGTTAATAGTCGATATGTACCAGTCTTTATGGTGTATCTCTATCTCGTTCATTCATTTTTATCCTCCAAAACATGTATTGATCTCCCACAGTTCCCCAAAATATCGCATATATGGTTTGAGAATCTCATCTCTAAAATCTTCTGCTGCCGCTGTAGCAAAAGAAATACCTGTCTAACTTGGTGACACCCCAAATCAGCACACAGGGATAACAGTGCTACTAAAATTGTAGATTTCTCTGGTGTTTTCAGGATGATAGCGTCTCCTAGACTCTCTTCACGTGTAAAGAACCACTATCTATGTTGAAATTCGAGTTGTCATTAAAGAGGACACGGTACCAATCCTCCTTTATGCAAGCATGATGTTGAAGGCCTCAAGATAGTAAGGCTTTCTTGCAAGAGAAAAGATATTTGTATCTTAATGAAATATAGCACATATTAATCAAACCATGGTCCTCGAATTAGATGACGCGGTACCCTAATATTAACACTAGATTTACGTACCGAGCCAATTAGACTCATTAAAAATATGATCAATATATATATATATATATAAAACTTTAATATCACTTTTCAAAAACATACGTTGGCTTTTAGTTAAGTAATAAAATATATGTAAAATTTCATTCCTCTTCCCCGCAAACCCCTTCATTTTGCATTATCAAATGTGATATACTTATTTTCACGGTTGTTAGCCAATTTGACTCATAGTATGTATATGAAAATAAATAAATATAGCAATAAATATAGTATAAAGTAAATATAAAGTATAAAGTGTATAAAGTTTAATACAAAGTACATATAGAGAAGTCAAGAACACTTCCATTAAAATGACAGAAATTCATGCTACTGACTCACGAAAGAATTGTCAAGTTCAAGAATCATGCAAAAGAAACAGATGTAGAAACCATTGTGCTAAATGTAATAGAAATGTTTGCGGAAAATGTGTTTCAAAAACAGATTTTATATGTAAAAATTATTTTGAATGAATTTTTAGATAATAAACATTTAATTTCAATTAATTTGGAACTATTTTCTTTGCAAAAATCTTCAATTTTCTTGTGCGAGTCAAATTGGCTCAGTTCAGTAAAAGGTATATAATTCATATACGTAAATCTAGTGTTAAACAAATGTATACCAAGGGTACGATGGCAATAATTAAGAATAAATGTGAAGTAGATTAAACTGTACTTCATCATTCCATAAATG
>CM063506.1:46227408-46229908 GCA_032207245.1 Pardosa pseudoannulata
ATTTTGACATTTTAAAATTAGTATTTTTATTTTTGTCAATTGGAAACATTCAATTATTTCAGAAATGCTTTAAAGGATTTATTTGAATAAAAAGTTTTATATTAGGATTTATTATAGATTAGGAAAGGCATATTTAATGTCAAAATAGTTTTAAAAATTTAAACTTTAATAATTTACATGTCAAAAACTAACATTTTTCAGCAATGATCAGTAAGTATCAGTAAGTAATTCGTGCCATATATATATATATATATATATATATATATATATATATATATATATATATATATATATATATATATACATATATATATATATATATATATATATATGAATATATATATACATATATACATATATATACATACATATATATATATACCTATATATATATATACATATATACATATATATATATATGTATATACATATATATATATATATATATATATATATATATATATATATATATATATATGAATATATATACATATATATATATGTATATGTATATGTATATGTATATGTATATATATGTATATATATTAAAACATTAATTACTTGTAAAAATGACTTCTTTTAATGATTTTACTAGATTTAAACGATTTTCCATTGCAATTATTTTTAGATTCATAAAATTATATTTCATGTGATAATAGTTTTTAATTTTACATTTTTAAATTTTCTATGATAAAATCTTTCTAAGATTTACGAGCTTTGATACAGATATAAATAGTTGAATGTATATATATATATATATGGTATGAAATTCTCCTTAAATAAAACTAAACATAACTTGATAAAATTCCTTCATTTATAGCTTTTATTTACTTATTCAAATATTTACTATATTAAAGAAGAAGAAAACTTTTATATTTTGATATGAGTGTAAATTTTAACGTGGAGTAAAATAAAAAAAGAATATTTTTGCTTTGATATATTGCTTGCGTAATAGATTCATGAAGTAAATTGATTTTTGGAAAATCCAAAGTGTAATGAGCATTTTTCACCTTTTAGCATTTTAGAATAATATAAAATATTAAATAAAAATAATCAATCCTGCTAAATGTCTTTTTATTTTTATTGTTTTACATTTAGCAACCGTACTTTGAAATCTGATTTTAATTTTTTTTTTTTTAAGCACAAACATGTAAATGCTAAAAAGAATCCCTAGAAACAAAATAGGAAATAAATTACAGAGGAGGAAACACATAGCATTGGAATAATAATTAATTCTTCACCGAAGCTTGTTGACTAGATGTAACTACCAGTGATAAGCAGAGAAAGCCCAAAGCATTTTCCCTTTGCAATAGAAAATAAACAAATTGAGAAAAAAAGGATGTAAATGAGCTCCGATAAATAGAATTTATTTTTTTACGGTGAAAATCAATTTCTTAAGGACCCAGAATTAATGAAAGTAAAGATATGGCCCCTGAAGATTTGAAATTGAAATTAAAGAGATAGTGTTTCAACTTTATTTTTTTCCTATACCATAAGAAAATGAAGGCAATTATGATAAAATATATTCTTTGTTTTAAAGTAAATTGTAGTGTTTCAACTGTTTCATAGAGGAAGAAGGGTTTATTTCAAGAAAACGAAGAAAATTACGATGATTTCGAGTGATATAATATATGATATATTTTATTGAGGAACAAAGCTTGTAGGTCAAAACTTCAGACAGAAAAAAATCTATAATAATTTCAAAGAGTATGATTGTAAAATTATATCTTTCTTTTATTTCGTTCATTTTTCTTATTTTTGTTGAAGTCAGCTATATAAATCATTATTTCCTTTTTCGAATTTTTAAAGTTAGTGTTTATATTAAAGTAATCGTAAACATTTTGTTTAACTTGAAATGCTTTTTAACCCTTTAAAGGTCACTAAAATAAATTCATGGGAATTTAATGAATTTGTTTATAAATGTTATCTATATGCCTTGTATATGTAAAATATATAAAAAAAATTACATTCCTTAGAATGGTTTGCCTTAGAGCAGTGTTTCTCAACCTTTTAGTATTCACGGCCCAATTTTCAATCATAATTTTCATCGCGCCCCCCTCCCCACCGCGTACAATAAAATGTATACAATAATAATGTATTTTGAGCATTATGGCGCTAAACCTGCACTACAACCTTAATTTTAAACTTTGCAAATTACCAAGAATACGGAAATTTATTGACATTTTGCAACACTGATACTCAGCATTGAAAAAACAATAATCCTATGCCTTTTTATTGCTCTTGCGTCCCGCCATGTCGGGCATTCTCACGGTTTCGCGAGAAGTTTCGATTTGTCTGGAATTTGTCTGGTCAGCTTAAAATTTAAGTTAGGAGCGTGCGCAGATGTGAACAAATGTTTTCTCATAGGGAGAAGGAGAAAGTTCTATGACGCCAATTTCAATTCCAGACAATCTCATTTGAGTCGATCCTTCTTATCGCTATTGAATCTATTCTTAATGTGTATGTTATATATATTTTCGTGTAATTGCAATTCACGGTA
>CM063506.1:46234908-46247408 GCA_032207245.1 Pardosa pseudoannulata
TTCCTATCTTAATTCAGCTGAATAAATCTTAATTTTCCTATTTTGACATTTCAAAAAGTTAATGTTTATACTATTCTCATTTTGATAATTGCTTGTAAAAGTGACTTCTTTTAATGATCTTACTAGATTTAAAAGATTTTACATTGCGGTTATTTTTAGATTCATACAATGATATTTCATGTTACAATAGTTTTTAATCTTACACTTTTAAATTTTCTGTGAAAAAAATCTTTCTAAGACTTACGAGCTTTCATACAGATATGAACAGTTGAATGTACACACACACACACACACACACACACACACATATATATATATATATATATATATATATGTAATATATCAAAATTATTTAACTTTAATATTTCTTCAAAAACCTCCTCTCTCCTATTTTAATTCATCTAGATATTTTTTATCAGCCTCTAAATGGTTTGGTCAATGAAGTATTTTCCACTTAACATTCCTTTCTGTCATAAAACTGTAAACTCTCTGTCTATGCAGCAGTTTCGCAGGTGTTGGCGGAACATGTGTTCGTGTTTTGCTGGTATTTCAGTCAATTCGCTTAGTAAGTTGTTTTGTTGTGGGAAAAATTCTTGTTGTCAGTGCTCTTGAGGGTACTTGTGTCTGAACAGAGTGAACTCTGGGGCTTTTGTTTTATGTATCGTTCAGAAGACAGATGTGATGTTGCTGCTCTGAAATAAAGTTTTAATTTAGACTTCTGAGTTCTCTTGAATATGAAACCGACTGCATTCTCATTACTTATATCTGTTGAGCTTTCTCCTTGTGAAGGAGTTTTATACAAATGGATTACATTATTATATATATTTATATATATATATATATAGTATATATATATATTTATATTTATAAACATATTTATATTACATATATATACATGTATATATATATATGTATATATTATACATATAAATATATACATATATTTATACATATATATATACATAAATATATGTATATATATATGTATATTGATTTATACATATATATATATATATATATATATACATTTTTTTATTTTTAAATATATAACATTATATTTATTTATATATTTTTATATATATATATTTTATACATATATTTATACATTTATATAGATAAATTGTATATATATATGTATATATATATATATTTATATATTTATATATATATATTATATATATATATTACATATATATATATAGTATACATATATAAACATTATTTATATATATTTTTATATTATATATATATATTTATATATATAATATAGATTTATATTATATATATATATATATTATATATATATACATATATTTAACTATATATACATATATTACATATATATATACATATATTTATATATATATATATATACATATTTACATATATAACACATTTATATATATTACATATATATACATATATATTTATACATATATTATACATATATATACATTTTATAATATATAAACATATATACACATATATACAATATATACATATATATACATATTATATATATATATATATATTATATATATATATATTATATATTATATATATATATATATAAATATCTATACATAATTTTTTAATGAAATTCTCCATAAGTATTTCTTAATAAATTCGTTCGTTCACACCTTTTGTTTGCTTTTCCAAATTATTTCACTGTCCAAAAATTTTTTTTATATATTTAAAAAAAATAGAAAAAATCATTACAATTTTATGACATCTGTAAAAATTTTGAGCTTGCAGTAAAGAAAAAACCGAAGATAAACATAAATGCATGCATGTATCCATACGCACATACACACACACACACACACACACACATATATATATATATATATAAAAATAATTAATAGTGCCAAATGTCTTTTTATTGCTATTATTTCACATTAATGTATCCGTCTACGTTAATAACGTCATTTTCTTTTGCCAAAAATCATAATTTTTTTATTTCTTCATTGTAAAATTTCAACTTTTAGACTTCTAAATCTGTTTTTGTTTTGTCTCTACGGCATTTTAAAGAAAAGTTACAGCTGTTTAAACATCAGTGATAGCTGTCAAAACCAAACGGAAGTAGCGACTTCGTAACCAGAAGTTGTGAGTTTAAAGTTTTTTAAAGAGAATTTTTTGGACAAAACTTTTTAAATTTTCGTGAAGGTTACTTTAAACATTTTTCTAGTCTTTTTAATAATTAGCAACTTGGCAATTAGAAAGTTTTGAAGCAAGAAAGTGCGAGAAATTTTAAACAAGTATTTCAACGTTTTAATAGTTAAAATTGCTTTCATAAACTTCAAATGCGTTTTTCTCAGAACAGTATTTTTAATAAAATGTTGAAACTTAAAATGTGATTTCTCAAAAAGTTCTTAAAATATTTTGTTGAAAATTATTATGAATGCTTTTGATAGTATTTACTAGTAAATGACCTAAAAGCTTTAAATTTGGGTAATTTTTTTAATGGTGTTACACTCATTGTTAGATATAAAGGTAATAAAAATTCGTTAAAAATTCAACGTGTATGATTTTGAATAACCAAAATGTTTTACCAAATGTAAATTAAGCAAACATTTTAGGTGATTCACTAGTCCCGTGTATAAGAAATATGTTGAATCAAAAAATATTGAAATAATTTATCTTATTAAAAAAATAGACCTTTTGAAAAAACCCCGATTTTTTTACTAAATTTTTATCACTTATTAGAAATTTTATGAAAACTCCAGGAATAAGTTTGTTAAGTGCAATTCTCTATGATAATATAAAAAATAAATCTAAAAATGTAAAAACATGAACTAGTTTCTACGTTTAAAGAAAAAAGTTCTCCGAAAATAGACAGATACCTTAATCCATTGGGCCAACCGATGGTGGGACGCAATTCTCTCAATAAACAGAGATTAATTGCGATTAGTCGTTGAACGATTTTGGGGAAACCGGCCGTTAGTTTAAAAAATTTTGTTAAAATCTGCATGTTTTTTATATACTGAAAAACATATGTAGTTGCTATTAGTAGTCAATTAGTGCCAAATATTCATAGGTGGTTGACTACCTTGGTATCCTGTATAAGCTTCCTTTCATGTTTTAGTCAATCAATATCGTAATCCTTTTTGGTTACGCATGATTCTAATTCCTACCATTTGTTATCATGTGGTTCTATGGAAAAGAGTTTCTACCAGAAATGGTTACCGAGAATACTGAAAGACTGATTATGTGAAAAACATAATTTCGTGTAGCAAAATTAGCCACATGCAAATTGCCCACCTGAGCCTAACTCGCTCAGGAAAATTCAGGTGTTTTCAAAATTGATATATATTTTAGCACCTCATGGGTGCTTCCAATCCTTCCTCATTAATGTAAAATTATCCACATAGGGAAAATCGGCAAGTCCAGTTTTCATTAGATTAGTTTTAAATTGTCAATTTCCTCTTACAACAATCGCATAAAATAAAAACTATTCATTACTATATTCCAAAACATAATTATGTATGAGTAAACAAAAACTTGTATCCTTTAAGTTGTAAAATATTTCGACATTTCTAATTAAAAAGTGATCAGATTCTTAGTTAAATAATGTGATGAAGCGATTTAGATCAGTAATATAATTGATTCATTCATACAAGAAGTAAATTGCTCGGGATCTAAATCCGACCTCATCACATCTTTGTAAAAGACATAATATTATATATATAAATATATATATTAATATTGTATTATGTACTGGTCTCGGGCAATATATTAACATATAAGATATGAATATATTAATTAATTATAAAATATTAATATATATTTAATAATATATTAAATAAATAAAAATTAATATTACTAAATTATTATTTTATATAAATATATTATAAATATACTTATATGTAAAAATCTTATAATCATGTTATAAAAATAATAAATCAAAAAAATAACTATTTTACGTATTCTGTTTTCAAACCATATATGCAAACTCATTATAAAAAACAATTAGATGTTAATTATAAATTTAAAATAAAAATAAAAACAACATGATTCATTATTTAAAAGTAATATTCCTTAAAACGCAATAACTATTTCATCTTTCATAAACAATAACAGATATATAAATAAGACTTTATGTATTTTTTAAGTGATATGAAAAATAACTATTTATTTAATAAGATAATTATTTTTACTTTTTAGAACAAAATTAATAAATAATTATAAAGAATATAAATTTCTATCTTACCTCATCACATCTTTGTAAAAGACAGAGGACCATAAAATTATATTCTAAGAATATTGTTGTCTTGTACGGTGGTCTCGGGCGGGGTTCTAATCCCCGCCCGAGACTGAATGTGTTGCATCAAAAAATATTGAATTTATTTAATTTATTAAAAAATTAGACCTTTTGAAAAAACTCGATTTTTTTTACTAAATTATTTTCATTTATTAGAAATTTTATAAAAACTTCTCCAGGAATAAATTTTTTAAGTGCAATTCTCTATGATAACATAAAAAATAAATCTAAAAATGTAAAAACATGAACTAGTTTCTACGTTTAAAGAATAAAGTTCTCCGAACGTAGACGGATACCTTAACAAACATGCTTTGAGTTTTGTATTCCATTTTTTAGCTTCAAACGTGTAAATGTTGAAAACAATCTACAGTAACAGAACTGAAATAAATTACAGAGAAAGAAAAGCGTTGCATAGAAATAAAAAGTAACTCTCTCTCACACAAGCTTGATGATGAGAAGTAACCATCAGTAATAAACACAGAAAACCTAAAGCATTCCCTTAACACAAGAAAAGACTTTTTGGCTCTTTTCTCTAAGAAAATAAACAAGATGAGAAAAAAACTACCTGCACGAGCACCGATAAATAAGATTTATTTTGCCAGTACAAATCAATTTCTTAAGGAGACAAAATTAATGAAGGTAAAGATCAACTCCGTTGAAGACTTTAGAGAGAAATTGCAGTCTTTCTCTTTTACTTTTTTATACAATAGGAAAATCAAGGTAATTATGATAAAATATATTCTTTATATTGAAATAAATTGTACTATTTCAACTATTTTTTGGAATAAGAATGCTTTTTTTTAAGACTTAAAAGCGAAGAGAATTATAATGATTTCAAATGATATGTTTTAGATTATGTTTTCCTTTTGTTTCTTTAGCTGTATAAATCATAATTGTTTTTTGATATTTTGAAATTACTGTTTATGTTTCGATCTTTTAGAATTATTGTCTTTATAGAAGTGATTTTTAAGGTTTTTGCTAAATTTAAAAAAATCTTTATTCTACACTATACCCTTTTTTTAAATATATATATATATATATATATATATATATATATATATATATATATATATATATATATATATATATATATATATATATATATATATATATATATATATATATATATATATATATATATATATATATATATTTAATATATGAATATTTTTAAGTTTAAACTTTTATATCACTTGAGCTCTACTCTATTGGGTGTACAGCCAAACGTTGGCCGAATGGTTAGGGTACTGGCCTTCAGAAACAGAGTTCGTGGGTTCGAATCCCACAGTGGCATAGATGTTCGTAGCCGTTCAGAATCGGCTTTAAGTAGTATGTCCCGGTCTCATTATCCCTCGTGTTGCAAAAAGTAGACCGTAGCGTTCCAAACCAAACTCTTTTAGGTGTAAGGCTTGCAAGTACACCCTGGGAAAGAGTCTACCCCGGACTCAAAGGCGAATAGGAATTTAAAAATTAAATAAATAAATAAATAAATAGTAATGATTAAAAGAGTTAGATGTAAATAAATAATAATATAAAATAATTAGAATTAATAGAAAATAGGCTAATTTACTTTAGAAGATAATAACAGGGGAAAAGCTGATACGGTATGGAAACTTCTGAGAAATGTCCTATTTATACGCTGGGTATGACAATGAGAGTACAACGCTATAATAATAAAAGAGTTAGGAGAATACGAAACAATAATAATAATAATAGAAAATACAGACAGCACTATAGTAATAAAAGAGTAAGGAGAATATGAAACAATAATAATAATAATAGAAAATAACAGACAACGCTATAGTAATAAAAGAGTAAGGAGAATACGAAACAATAATAATAATAATAGAAAATTACAGACATAGCTATAGTAATAAAAGAGTAAGGAGAATACGAAACAATAATAATAATAATAGAAAATAACAGACAACGCTATAGTAATAAAAGAGTAAGAAGAATACGAAACAATAATAATAATAATAGAAAATACAGACAACGCTATAGTAATAAAAGAGTAAGGAGAATACGAAACAATAATAATAATAGAAAATAACAGACAACGCTATAGTAATAAAAGAGTAAGGAGAAAGCGAAACAATAATAATAATAGAAAATACAGACAACGCTATAGTAATAAAAGAGTAAGGAGAATACGAAACAATAATAATAATAATAGAAAATTACAGACAACGCTATAGTAATAAAAGAGTAAGGAGAATACGAAACAATAATAATAATAATAGAAAATAACAGACAACGCTATAGTAATAAAAGAGTAAGGAGAAAGCGAAACAATAATAATAATAGAAAATACAGACAACGCTATAGTAATAAAAGAGTAAGGAGAATACGAAACAATAATAATAATAATAGAAAATAACAGACAACGCTATAGTAATAAAAGAGTAAGGAGAATACGAAACAATAATAATAATAATAGAAAATAACAGACAACGCTATAGTAATAAAAGAGTAAGGAGAATACGAAACAATAATAATAATAATAGAAAATAACAGACAGCGCTATAGTAATAAAAGAGTAAGGAGAATACGAAGCAACAACAACAATAATAATAATAATAATAGAAAATAACAGACAACGCTATAGTAATAAAAGAGTAAGGAGAATGCGAAACAATAATAATAATAGAAAATACAGACAATGCTATAGTAATAAAAGAGTAAGGAGAATACGAAACAATAATAATAATAATAGAAAATTACAGACAATGCTATAGTAATAAAAGAGTAAGGAGAATGCGAAACAATAATAATAAAAAATACAGACAACGCTATAGTAATAAAAGAGTAAGGAGAATACGAAACAATAATAATAATAATAGAAAATTACAGACAATGCTATAGTAATAAAAGAGTAAGGAGAATGCGAAACAATAATAATAAAAATAATAATAATAGAAAATAACAGTTAGAAATTAATAATAGCTAAATTATGCAAGGCTATAATTTAAAAAATATTAATTGTATACAGTAAGACTTAGAGTTATTAAAAATATTATAAGAATACCTTAAAGGTGGTGGAATACATAGCATACTAAAACAAATATACGCAAACATAACTCTTAAATACACACTTGAAAATTAACATAAAACTTATGAATCTTGGCAATATAAAAAACTGTTATAAACATAATTAATAAAACTATTAATTGTATACAAAGAATATAGATTACAAATATTATATCAATACCCAGTAGGTGGCCTGATATATAACATGTGAAATCAAATACACATAAACAAAATTCTTGATTAGGCAATTGACAATTCATTTAAAAATCTAACAAAACTTGGCTGTAAACAAAACTGTCAAAACGTTAAAAAAATACAATAAATAAGTAGAGAAAGTATTTAAAAATTCAAATATTAAATCAGTACCGATTCAGTGGAGCTGTATTGACCCCATCCTTCCGACATTTTACAGTTATGATTCAGATTTGAGTAATTGCAGTTTATAAAAAACAAAATAGATTACGATTTGCCATTAACTCTAGTCTAAGAAGGAAAATTTTATATTCTGAATGTGCTGAAAGTTACAAAGTATCTCTGAGAAAATTTCCTCTACGTGTAATTTGCCAGTGCAAAATTTCTTATCAAATTGATATTGAAAATCTTTTATTATTTCTTTCCGTTTATTAGATAATATTCACAAGGTATAAAAATATTTACTTTCTCGGATACCTAGTATAGGGTAAGTTTTGTTATTATTTAAAAAATCGACCTCGAGACTTTGATTGATTTCCAAATTTTAGATTTAATTAGATTTTTTTTTCAATTTGAAATTTTCCAAAACTTAAAATTTTAATTGAATCCGAAAATACCATTTCTGGAATTAAGTGAGTGTGTGTGTAAGTCAGTGTGTGAACATGATAACTCCAATACATTTTGACTTAAGAACCAAATTTTGAACACGTACATTATAAGAAAATCGTAGGTATCTATCAAATTTTGGTTTTCTTTTGGTAACCGTAAGTAGCAATTTATCTAGTTGCTTGGTTGGAGTTTAATGTCACTAGATCCTCAAAGTATAATCTGTGCCATACAAAGGATAACAGGAAAAATTAAATTTTGACTTAGGAACCAAATTTTGAACACATACATTATAATAAAATGTAGATGTCTATCTACATAATCGTAGATGTCTATCAAATTTTGGTGTTCTTTTGGTAACCGTAAGTAGCAATTTATCTAGTTGGTTGGTTGGTTGTTTGGTTGGGGTTTTAATGGCACTGGTTTCTGAGGTATAATCTGTGACATACAAAGGGTAACAGGAAAAATTAAAATTTGATTAAGGAACCAAATTTTGAACAAGTACATTATAAGAAAATCGTAAGATGTTTACCAAATTTTGGTGTTATTTTGGTAACCGTAAGTAGCAATTTATCTAGATGGTGTTTGGGGTTTAATGGCACTGGTTCCTCAAGGTATAATCTGTGCCATACAAAGGGTAACAGGAAAAAATTAAATTTAATTTAGGAACCGAATTTTGAACATGTACATTATAAAAAAATAGTAGATTTCTATCAAATTTTGGTTTTCTTTTGGTAACCGTAAGTAGCAATTTATCTAGTTGCTTGGTTGGAGTTTAATGTCACTAGATCCTCAAAGTATAATCTGTGCCATACAAAGGATAACAGGAAAAATTAAATTTTGACTTAATAACCAAATTTTGAACACCTACATTATAAGAAAATCGTAGTTTTCTATCAAATTTTGGTGTTATTTTGGTAACCGTAAGTAGCAATTTATCTAGATGGTGTTTGGGGTTTAATGGCACTGGTTCCTCAAGGTATAATCTGTGCCATACAAAGGGTAACAGGAAAAATTAAATGTTGAGTTGTGAACCAAATTTTGAACATGTACATTATAAGAAAATCGTAGATGTCTATCAAATGTTGGTTTTCTTTTCGTAACCGTAAGTAGTAATTTATCTATTTGGTTGGTTGGTTAGGATTTAATGGCACTGGTTCTCAAGGTATAATCTCTGCCATACAAAGAGTAAGAGGAAAAATTAAATTTTTACTTAGGAACCAAATTTCAAACACGCATTTTGGTTTTTTTTTTTGGTAGCCGTAAGTAGCAGTTTATCTAATTGGTTGGTTGGTTGGGGTTTAATGCCACTAGATTCTCATAGTACAATATGTGCCATACAGAGGATAACATGAAAAATTAAAGACTATAACCAAAAACATAGAGGAAAAAACAGAGGCAATGATGATTTAAAAATAAAAACAAACGCAAATTACAATAAAGCACTAAACATTTACAGTGTATTTATAAAAGTTATAAAAACGTTCCTCATTCACGTGATTATATCAAATGGCAATAACGGACATCATAAATTCTTAATTGAATATGATGGTAGAAACCTATGTGTTTCAAAAAACAAAATGATCTGTGAGGTTTTTATCCTAGAATGTCTTTTATATTGTTTGAACAAGAATTAAAATATCGAAGGAAATGGTGATTAAAATAAAAGCTTTCAACCAGAATATGTCTAACACTCATCTCCATATTATAGTTTTTCAAATGGAGGCCAAATCAGCTAGCAACAAAACTTACTTGCTACTACCAATTACTATTCGGTTCCGATGATGCTATTTAATTTAATAAAATAACGTGTTCGCATATCTAAGAGACGATATTATTTATATGGTAGTATATATATGATTTGTAAACGTAAGAAAAAAAACATGGCTAACAAAAATAGTTGCTTTTCTTTTTTAATGAGTATACAATAGAACCTCGATTACCCGAGATTTCTGTTAACCGAGTCAATAACGAAGTCTAATTTTTTTTCTCCTTTCCAAAATGAGCTAGGAAAAATTTATACACTTTTTAGTGCGTTGTCCGTGTTATAGGAACTTCTTCCCCACAACGTGATTGCCCAGGCATGGCAATTAGTAAATCCAGCTACAATTCGTAAATCATTCAACAAAATAAATGCTACAAAATGATGCTACACCGATGGATCTCCTGTTGCTCAAAAATTGGCGAGATAGGGCTGCCTATGATAGAAATTCTGAACTTTTGCAACGAAAGCTAACAGACTTTTTTAAAAGAATGCAAATTTAACAAATTAATGTATATTAAATTTTAAAAATATAATATTTCCTTGAGATTTGTGTTATTTTGATAAGGCGTCTTTCGATATTTAACTAAGTATAGTTAAAAGAAATTCCGTTTTACTTTTTAAAATTTACTACTAGAGTTGATTTCCTTTTTAAATCTTTTTAGCTATGAAACAAGTTCATATATGTTTATTTTTATCATTTAAAGAACGTTCTATTGCTTTTTACTTTAAATGTTAGTTAATATCACAAATTTAATATCACAAAATGTATAAAACATTTTAAAATACAAATTACTATGTAAACTAATATTTTTGACATTATTTGAGAAAATGATATATACTATACATTGGCAAGTGAACGATTATATGTATTTAGAGTAAAATTTCTTTTCATATTGGTATCGAACAAATTTTCATTATCTGTTTCCGTTTTATTAGAATATACCCTCCATGTATATGCATTTTTAACTTAAATTTTGAAAACCATAGTTAATGTTATGTACTTGGTTGAAAAGTCGGTATCTCTATCTCCTTGAATTTTGAAATATTGTCACGTGGAAGTATAATATAGAGTGAATAAATAGTCTATTACCAGCAAAAAAGTTTATAGCAGGATGCGAGCAAAAAACAATCACTCTGCAAAACTGTTCTCATTTTGAAAGAATTCACATGCAACTTAAGAAATTTTTAGGGATATGGAAATAAGGCAGACTGACATAAAACTTCTTGAAAATTTGAGAAAAACAACTAAAATTACAATGAAAATAAAATCCGAAGATACTAAATGGATTCAAATTGATGGCACGTCAGCAGTACATATATGTTGTTGTTTCTGATGCCACTTGGTCAAACCAAGAAGAATTGAGCTATACGCTAATCGTATTAAGGCAAATGAGAGTGTCTTCCGTTTTAACGAGCAGTTCTAGGGGGAAAGTATGACTTTTTGGTCAAGTAAGTCCTCGTAATTTTGAAGCAGGAATCAAGCAGAAGACCCATAAGCTTGGTCTGCCACCAACAGAGGTATTGCTTGAGAAATTGGAGGATATTGTGACCACGAACAAATTTTATGTTCCCTAGTCACATTAAACGAACACGGCGGATGTCAGGCCGGCTCGGGTTCCGAACCCGCAACCCTACAGTTACGAGCTTGTCCGTTGCCGACTGAGATACCAGTGTTCAGTACAGATCTTCAAGCATATAGTTTAAATTACAATGAAAGTAAAACCTGGAGATACTACAAGGTTTCAAATTGACGATCTACCCGACAACAATCTTCAAGCATATAGCCAAGGTACATGCAGTTAATGTGATAAGTAAGAATAACAGTATATAAATAAGAATAACCGTCTAAAAGAAAATTTTAATATTCATACTGCTACAGTGATTTTAATTATTACCCCTACATAAAATTTAATTAATGCCAATGATAACTTTATATGTTTTTTAAACGATTTATAAATATTTCAATTAATCCAGATGCATCTGTAAGATGTATCCAATATGCTCTCATATTTCTTGAAATTTATTCCCTATTTTCATTAAAGCATCCCCTGTATAATAATAGCCTGAGTTATCTGTCCGTCTGTCCTCGAATTGATGAAGCAGTAGGACCTAGAATGGATAGAGGCATCGTTATTGGATTCTTCATGAGTTACGGTTAACAAAATTCAAAGCAGGTCTTTAAAACGTTCGAAATCCACCCCTTTCCACATTTCGAGCGTTTTATGCCTTTATTTCAATCCCTATTTTCCCCGGTTAAGAGCAAGCAATGAAATTTATCAATTTATCACATTATAAATAGATGAAAATAACCTTTATTCTAGCATTATGACGTCATTCCTTTAACCATCTCATTTAATAATTTCTTATTTTAAATTATTTAAATATTGTTTGCATTATTATGATACATTTATCACTGAACTTAGATGTTACGTAATTAATTTTCTTTTGGGTTATTCCATGTGAAATCAACGCAATTTTAGAACAAATTCTACCTGACCATCTTCGATTTTGATTAAATTTGATATAGTAAGTAACTTCATGGTAATAAAGAAAATCCCCAAATCTTATGTTCAAATAATAATTGGTTTGGGAGTTATAAGGCTTTAAAGTTGCCAGATTTGTCTAAAAAGTACACTATCAGCATAC
>CM063506.1:46252408-46257408 GCA_032207245.1 Pardosa pseudoannulata
CGCACCAGAATTTAAGGGTTCGAATCCTGCTTCAGACATGGGTGTTCAAAGGCGTTTGGGATTCACTTCAATCAATAGATCCCGGTCTCATTAACTCTCGTGTGACAAAAAAGTAGATTGTAGCGCTCCACACCTCACTAAAATATACAAAATACGTTAGTGGTAAGCTGATTTAAAATAACAAACTATTTTCACTTGTTATTTATGAAAAGCCAATTTTGAAAGAATATATAAATTTCTGAAATACTGATGTACTGAATAAACGTGTAACTGTAGTATAGAAACTTTCGATGAATTATAAAAATGCAAAATTCTTTACGCATTGCTCTTTTCATAAATCTTTCAAGCTGCAGTATACGGAGATAAAAATCATAGTCAAAGCAGAAAAAGAGAGGAAGCATCTAAAGGAAGTTAAAAAGAACGGTAGCATTGGTATTTTCTTTCCTCCTTAAAGTCGATAACGCGATTTTACCGTTTTGATATTCCAACATCCTATGTGATGAGAGTAGTAATACCACTATATAAGGTTAGAAAGTAAAGTTCCATTTTAATGAATCCCCTATATAATAATAGCCTAAGTTATCTGTCCATCTGTCCTTGTATTTATAAAGCGGTTGAACCTGGAATGGATATATTATGGGACGGAGGTAGCCATTTGAACTCTTGATGAGTTAGGGTTAGCAAAATTCAACGCGAGTAAAGTTTATATTTTCCTACACTATCAATCCGATTCTAAAATAAATTGGTATAAATATGCTTCATATCACAGCAAAAAATACTGTCGTCTTTAAAACGTTCAAAATCCACCCCCTTCCTCGCTTTTTGAGAGTTTAATGACATTATTTGAAGCCCTATTTTCCCCGGTTAAGATCAGGCAATTAACATTATCGCATAATAAATAGGTAAAAATAACATTTTTTCTCGCATTATGACTTTAACCAACCCCATTTAATCATTTCTTATTTTAAATTATTTAAATATCGTCTGCATTATTTTCATACGTTTTATCACTGAACTTAGATATTATGTAAGCAATTTTCGCGTGTATTTGGCGTAAGTAATAGATTAGGTACATATGGAATAATTTTTAATTTGATCATCGATTATTTTTTGTTGAAATGAAATTCACCGGTATTGACAACATATTCTATCTACCTCCAGGGTGTAGTGGAAATGTTAGTTTCATTCCTACTTCCATTAATTACTGTTGTAAAAAATTGGGAAGAACTTGACAATAATTTCAAGGTAGCTAATAAAACTTTGAATTATCTTTGTAAATGTATTCCACGTGATTCTAAACTGCTGTCACACTATTGGGAGACTTTAGAGGAGTCTCAACCAAAATTTCTCAACCAAACCTCGAAGGGTACTTTAAAATTCTGGGAAATTCAAAATTTTATTTATCTTGTCATATGACAGGCTGTATGCTAGTATAAAAATAAGGAACATTTGTATCTGATATATGACGTTTTTTTTCCACATTTTTCAGTTTGCATCGTTTGTTGCTTGTACGAAAAGGCCATTCCATTTTTTGAACCGATTTTGATAATTAATGCTTATTAATCTTCAGATAATTTCAGAAGTTTCTATTATTTACTCATGTATAACATACAGTTTCATTTAAAAATCTTAGGGTAAAAATTAAAGTGCATTATACAGGAAATAATTTTAAAAACTAATGAAACATAAGAGAATTATCTCATACCGACCTAGCGTTAAGCCATACGGCGTCCTGAGGACGGGTCGGCGCGATAGTCGTGCTCCACCGTCACCCATGTTCAACCACAGAGCGTCTCCACTCCGAAATCCAGCCTGTCGGGACTTATCGCCCGCTCCCAGTGTGTTCCGCAACGATCCGGAGAACCGAGGGGCACCGAGAAATTTTGCTCCAAATTTGGAAAACACACTACCACATTAACGGTTCTAATGTGAAGCAAAACTACATTATATATTATATAATGAGCCACCATACTGGGAGTATTGAGCCAATCCTTCGGGTGCCAACCGCACTTTATTTAAAATTCAAGATTACAAGGTATTGGTTAAACAGAACATAGGTTATACAGAGGAATGACAAGAATATTAACAAGTATTTTACAATATGTACAAATAACAGAGTTTTCTAATGTTTTCACAAGATGAGTTAGTCCTCCAAACAGTAGATCAGACACCGATCGAAGATCTTTCAAAGTCCACTGGCTGCCTTCTTAGAGTTGATGAGGTTCACCAACGACACTTCTTTGAAGTTCCGGGGGAAGTAGTTCCGACGGATGTCTTGTTGTAGACTGCAATCATACACCAGATGGGCAGCATCACCGATGGCTTCTTCACACCAGCATCTCTCAGCACGCTCAAAGAATCTGTTCTGGTAGGTGGGGACAGCACCATGATCAGTTATTGTCATGACTAATAAAACATAAATCTCAAAATTATTCTTTATAAATAAGATTTTAAATTTAAAATGGACTACAAAGTTAGTGTTTATACAGCTTAAAGTGCATTGTGGTAATTCCATATAATTACGTCGATAAAAACTTTTTTGTTGTATTCGAACACATGAGATTTGGTACCGAAGGGCTACCCCTTAACCCATTGTTTTGTCAAAAAAACATGTGATCTCACAATGTATATCCGGACAGAAGTCAGTAAGTGAAGCGATCTTTATTATTATATTTATCTCTCTATCTACCTATTTATCTATCTAATTATCTATCTATCTATCTATATCTATATCTATATCTATCTATCTATCTATCTATCTATCTATCTATATATATATATATATATATATATATATATATATATATATATATATATATATATATATATATATATGGGTGTGTGTGTGTATGTCTGTGTAATTATAATCAAACAGTACCCACATTTATAAGAGAAACCCTTTTTAAATTGCTCCCATTATTTTCCTCAGTCTAGACATACTGGTCTGCCAATAGTCTTGTTAAGCTTCTGTCATGAAATAAAAACATCCCTTGCCGTGGACGAAGAAAATTTTTTTTCATCCTATCAAAATTAGGACAAATTAAAGAGAAATCTGAAACAGACAGTGCCAGGATGCTCTCTGCGCAGAAATCGCAACGCCAAACCTGGAGCAAGAGAGAACCAAGTACCACTTGGGGTTTAAGTCTGGTGGGAGAATGCTCAGACAGCAATTAAGTTCTTAAAGAGAGTGATTTTTGACTACAGACATCTGCCAAAGGGTTGTGATCAGGATGACTATTATTGCTGATCGTTGCAGATTTTTCCTGGGAGAGTTATTATTTCCTTATTAAAATGACAGCAATATCAATTTTAGCTTTGAAAACTCAGAGAAAGAATTTCGGGGTTCGGCTGAAGGGATGAAAAATTTCCTCGTTGGAATTTAATGGTTGGGAAAATAGGATTAATGTAAAGAGGAGAAATTAAGATTTAGAATAAAAAATGGGGAAAAGGGATAGTTTTGGATAGACTTTAGGGTTTTAGATGTAGATATCATATATATATATATATATATATATATATATATATATATATATATATATATATATATATATATATATAATATATATATATATATATATATATACATATATATATATACATATATATATACATATATATATATATATATATATATATATATATATATATATATATATATATATATATATATATATATATATATATATATATATATATATATATATATATATATATATATATATATATATATATATATATGTGTGATATATGTGAGATGCATATGTATATATATATATATATATATATATATATATATTATACATATTCATATATATATATATACATATATATACATATATATGTATATAAATATATACATACATATATGCATGGATATATATATACATATATATGTATACAAATAATATATACACACATATGCATGGAGATATATATACATATATATGTATACAAATATATATAATATATAAATATATATATATAATATCTACATATACTAATCTTAAAAAGATCGTGGTATAGAAACTTTCGATGGATTATGAAAATGCAAAATCTTTACGCATTACTGCCTTTATAAATGTTTCAAGGTGCTGTATACGGAGATAAAATCGAGAAGAAATCGCAGTCAAAGCAGCAAATGGGAGAAAAAAAAGAACTGTTAGTAAAACGACCGTTCCTCAGCATTGGAATTTCCTTTTTTCTTTAAAGTTGATAGCGCGTATTTGTTGTTTTTATATTCCAACAGCCACCGTGATGAGAGTAGTAATACCACTATATAAGGCTAGAAAGTGAAGTTCCCTGTCAATAAATGAAAAACAAGAAACATTTGTATCTTATATGTAACGTTTCAATTTATCGCATTTTCCAGTTTGCTACGTTTGTGAGATGTACAAGAAGGACATTCAAATTTTTGGAATCGATTTTGATATGTTTATATATTGTCAAATAATTTCAAAATTAATTATTACTTACTCATGCATTACACGTAGTTTAATTTTCAAATATTCAGGACAAAACGGCCTTTCCATTGTTAAGGGTGTGACACATCTTAAGACTGTTATCCCTTTTTCTATAAAGTATTTAATGTTTCAAATATATAATTTTTTATCATGACGAAAATATACCACCCAAGAAAGCATTTTGTTAAAAAAAAGTTAAAGAATTTCCGTTTCTTTTTTACATGTTTAAAAAATTATAAATATGCTGTTACGGATGTGACAGTTATTTTACCACGTGTTACACTTAGGTTCACAATTACCAATTTTTCAGCAAATAGGTAATATCTAAGAGTAATTTTTTTATGATAAAGAAGGTTAGGTATTTATTACTATGTATTATTTGTAAATTATCAACAACAAATATAACCGAAATTCTCTAATTTTTACCAAATGCTTAGTTGGGTGATGCATTTGCTTCATTAAAAATATATACACTCATGTCCATAAATTAAGGATAATTCAGAATCACACAGAAATTGAGCTCTAAAATAAAAATTTCAC
>CM063506.1:46262408-46269908 GCA_032207245.1 Pardosa pseudoannulata
ATTACATGAAAGGACTAAGTATAGGAAGATCTATTAAGCGTTATAAAGCATTAATAAAAGTGCAAACTATTTTTGGGGTCTATTTAGCGAAGGCGAACCTAAATAGCACGAAAATAATTCTGAAACAAAAATGAAACTCTAAGAATACTGCGGAGTTGCTCAAGAATGCTGCAAAGAATTTAACGAATTGTTCGATTTCATAAATCATTCAACGCGTTATATCTTGTAATAAAAATTGAGCCGCAAAATTGAAGTCAAAGCAACACAATGTAGAATGGCGATGAATAACAGGAAAAAGTGTTAGAAAAATGACAATTTTTATCCTGAATAAGACTGCGTCTCTTTCTCCCTAATCTGATAACTGTATTTCATCTTTTTCGGTATTCCAGCTTTCAAAGTCATAGGAGTAGTATTTCAGAAATATCGGGTTCTAGCAAACGTTTTAGTCAATGCGAAAATCAATGAGGATGAACATAAAATTACGAAATATTTATATCTGATACGTGACGTTTCTTTTTCTTACAGGTTTCAACTTGAATGTTGAAAATATATGAATATTTCATTTTTGGCTTCTTACAAGAAGAATATTATGTAACTAAATGCTTGAAGGAAGTTTGTTTCACGAGGCCAGTAATAGGTGAAAACATTGACGAGTTGCAAGATTTGGCGACAAAATATAGTCGCCAAATCTTGCAATTCAACATAATATAAAGTACACATTTGTATGCGGATGTCTGTATATATTTTAGCTATGTTATACATTAACTAAAAATAAATACTCTTTGTGAGACATTACACCCACACTATATATATAATGTCTCACGATTAGAGCGCAATAACTGGTTTTTAGTTGATGGGAGTGAGGTTTTGTGTACATGAAAAAAAAGTATGCTCTTAATATGCGTATATAGAACCTGAGACTTAGGATTCATATCTGTCAAGAAAGGTTCGTTTATGCAAGCTATCATAGACTGCACCTACGCCATCTAGAGATTATACATTTAAAGTGTTAAAATTATTAACCTTAGTCACTGTAAAGTCTCAACAATCCTTAAGCTATCTTAAGATATAAATAAAAATGACAGAACCCGTTTTTAAACCACGTGTACTAATTACTCTTTAATGAAAGAATTTAACGAATGAAAGTATGAATATATCCCAACGTGACTATTTTCCCGATGATGACTACACAAATGTTTTTAACACTTTTACTGACGACGCCTGAAATGGAAAATATGTATGACTTTTTTTGTGATCCTATAAAATACGTTCATTGCATCCTGCGAGGAACTGCGAGATTATAAATTCCTAACTTAAATTTGAAAATTTATGTTTGTTTTTATTTTGAGTCACAATTTATGAATTATACACGCAGATTTTATCAACAGTAGAGGGTTAAGTGATAAAATGTCTTCAAATGACGTTATATAGTATACACCACTACTTTTATTCACAGAAGAGGGTTAAATGATAAGGTGGCTTCAAATGATATTATATACTATACACCTCTGCTTTTATGAACTGTAGAGAGTTAAGTAATCAGGTGTCTTCAAATGATGTTATAAACTATACACCGCTACTTTTATCAACAGTAGAGGGTTAAGTGATAAGGTGTCTTCAAATGATGTTATATACTATACACCGCTACTTTTATCAACAGTAGAGGGTAAAGTGATAAGGTGCATTCAAATGATTTTATATACTATACACCACTGCTTTCATCAACAGTAGAGAGTTAAGTAATAAGGTGTCTTCAAATGACGTTATATACTATACACCACTGCTTTCATCCACATTAGAGAGTTAAGTGATAAGATGTCTTCAAATGATGTTATACACTATAACTCTAGAAGATGGATTATTTTGGTGTTATATCAGTAATAAAAGCTGAGAAGAAATCTCAAGACAACAAAATGGACAGTATCAGAATAACAGGGAGGGCATTTTTGCAAGATAATTTTTCTTCAGCACTCACTTAATTATATTTCCCCCCTTTATCTAAGATCTTTAACTAGATATGCTTACACACACATATACCAACGGGAAACTACTATACCTTAGACCCGTATATATCTTGGTCATATAGTGTTTTCATTGGTATCCATTGAATAACCTTTGAATAATTAGGTTTTATGTACAGTCTAGCATGTAGAGTGTGTGAATGCATTATCAATATGGAGGATTTATATACCAGTGTAATTAATAGGATAGATTTAGAAACTGCGTCTTATAAAATAAGTATATTTATTTTCTATGTATTACCTCAGGTGTACTCAATCATGTTTTAACCTCAAATAGTTTTAATCCGTAAATGAGATATTATTTACAAATATATTATTCCTACGTCTATAATATGTTTTATACCTCTCCCTCTCTTTCCAATCTCCATATCTAGGAATATACTAAATGAGGTCCAGGAGTCCATTTACTTTCAGAAAAATGAAAACAAGCATAAGAGACATGTATAGGTTCTCAAGAGACAACCTCAGGCACTCAAGGATATGTGCCGGTGATGTTCATTCTTTCAGGTGACCACTGAGGAATCAGGTCAGATGTTTTTTACCTAAATAATGAAAATAATTAATAATCTGATAGTTCAATTTCTTACCCAAATGCATGCCAATGTGATTGAACATCCATTTTATAGTTCCCCTGAAATTTCTAAGTAAGGCTTTATTTAGTCTATTTTTTATTCTAAAGAAAAAATGCGTGATCACCGTTTTTATTCCGAAGATAAGTTTGATGAGGCTATAATAACATATTTTGCTTCGATTCCAATAAATGGCTTGAACATTTTAAAAAATCTGCCCACATAGTAAATTAGTGTTCTAAGGGATTTCTTTGACCACTCCTAAAATTCAGTGCCGAAGGACGGTGGAATGACTAGGATATTGTTCTTCGGTACCGGAGTTCGCGGTTCTGAATTCCATTACCAGCATGAATGTTCGTTGCTGTTCATAATCTGCAATAAGCAGTAGGTTCTGGTCTCATTAGCCCTCATTTAGCAAAACGGTAGATTGTAGCTCTCCGATCCAATCATTTGGTAGATTTTGGTTTGTGCCATTAAGTTGTATGAAAATTTTCTGAGTGACACATGTATAAATGCAAACTTTTTTTTTCATACAGAATAACATACAGGAACTAAAAAAATTTGTTGAAATCTGCAAATTGATATTCCCTATTATTTATGAATGAACAACCTTTTAATGATTATACAGGAAAATAAAACCTTCAAAGAATTATAAAAAAAATTATAAAGACACTTTTTTTCTACGCATTGTTTGCTCTCATAAAGCTTTCAAAGCGTATTATCAATAGTAAAATCCGAGAGCAAATCGCAACAAAATGGAGTGTCTTTAGAGGAGGGCTGGAGAAATATTTTGAATCGAACAATTTTTCTTCAGCATTCGTATTTTCCCCTTTTCCTTAGTTCGATAACGAGATTTTCCCGTTTCGATGTGGCAACGTGATGAGCGTAAGTAATTCAACAATATCGAGTTTCAGTAAAACGCTTTTGTCAATGAAAAATTCAATTTGAATGAACATGAAATAGGAAATGTTTATATCTGATACGTGGTGTTTCACTTTCGCTTTTACTTTAGAACAATGGTAGTCTTTACACACACATATATATAGATGTATGTGTGTGTATGTAATACCACAAAATAGAATGATCTTAATATTTAAGTTTCAAGCTCATTTCGGAAGATTATATTTAGTCATAATCTAAAGATGGAGCGTACACTGTTGCATGAATACCTAATTCTCCGGTGGAATTCTCACGTTTAAAATTGTAAAAGTCATATCGTCACATTTTAAAAACTTGCATCAAGCTCTAAGGGTGTAATAAAATTCTCTTCTGAATTGTACAGGGTTTCAGTAGCCATCATCAATAACAATTAGTCGGACGCTACGTTGAATATTTTTTTCTACCTTCGGAGAATCTCGACATCAAAGGTGAACTATCTGTTTGCTAATTACAACCGGTCACTTGGACTAAATACAATTGACAATGTATTTTTCTGGTATAGATGCATTATAGACGCCGTCTCTTTTTGTCGACAATTTGGTGATATTTTGGCAATTTTATAGGGCGATGAGTGGGTTGATGTGTTTACCCTGACTTTGGTGGTGGGGTATCGCAGCTCTAATGTGTTCTTGCACCCCATTTGTGCAAGTGATTTCTGACTTCAGTACTCGGCGATATTCCAGAAATTTGCATCTTCGCTGTTCTTTTGGTTTACAGTCGCCTACACCGGGTTGCATTTTTTTTTGTTCTTATTATTTTCTGGGATTTTGGTTTAATTTGGTTTGGAGCGCTACGGTCTACTGTTTTGCACACGAGTGCTAATGAGTCCTGGACCTACTGCTTAAAGCCGATTCCGAACGGCTACGAACATCCATGCCATAGTGGGATTCAAACCCACGAACTCCGTTTCTGGGATTTAGTAAATAATTTTGTTTTTGTTCTTATCATTTTCTGGCATTTAGTAATTTAGTTATGGTGGGTTTAGTTATTTCAGTTCTTACTATTTTTGAAATTGTTAAAAAGTATCAGGATATTTTAAATCAAACAAGATGTTTTGATTTGGAACAGTTTTTTTTTTGTTCTTATTTTCTGGGATTTAGTTAATTTAGTTTTGACTAGTGAAGTTATTTCGGTTCTTACTATTTTTATATTGTTAAAAAGTATCAGGATATTTTAAATTAAACAGGATGTTTTGATTTGGAACATTTTTCTTTTGTTCTTATTTTCTGGGATTTAGTTAATTTAGTTATGACTAGTGAATTTATTTCGGTTCTTACTATTTTTGAAATTGTTAAAGAGTATCAGAATATTCTAAATCAAACAAGATACTTTGGTATGGAACATTTTTGTTTTGTTCTTATTTTCTGGGATTTAGTAATTTAATTATGGCAGGTGTAGCTATTTCGGTTCTTACTATTTTTGAATTTGTTAAAAAATATCAGGATATTCTTAGGTGTGGTGTGGATTTTGCATTTCATTCAAAACTCCAAGTGTGTAGGAACAACGGTATTCTGAATCTGAGGGGGGGGTTAAATTTATTTTTTTATTTGGTAAAAAAGAATTATTTCAAAGTTTTTTAAGGGAGGTAGGAGTGTTTAAGAATATTTGGCGTTACCCTTTCCAGTTTTCATCTGTTATTAAATTTATTTTGCATTTCTTTTATTACAAGGGGGGAGTGGGGGATCAACTCCCCTCACGTGTTAAGATTTTTTATAATATTAGTGCTTATTAAAACGCTATCTATTGTGTTTATTCTGTTGATGTATATCATAGATATTACTAATCTGTTATTTATTTGAATGATGCTTTAAACTGTTAATCTGTTTTTGTTCTTTTAAAGTTTAGTTTTGTTAATGTTGTGTTTCAAATATGCCATGTGACCGTCGCCAAGTTTGTTTTTTTTTTCGTGACCTTTCAGAAAACGCGTACCGCCGCCATGTTTATCTACTTGGCGATTTTTCAAGACACGCGTTTTTCTGTTGGTAGGAAAAAAAAAAACATGGCCGACGGGACTGACGTCTATAATGCATCTGTTCCACTTTGCTCAGTGTAAGATCAGCCACGCACAATAACCATACCTACAATCTCTGCGGCTTGAGTATTATAATTTCTTGTCACTTTTCAGGTAATGTGGAAAACTTACTTTCTGTATAGCCTCAATATAAGTCCCATTGGGTCATTTATATAAACTCCTTAATTCCAAATTCTAAGTATAGTGTATTAAGTAAATGATAACATTTCAGAGTCACCACGTATAAATCAGTTGAGCAGTAGCCTCTGCACTGCTGCTGAAACTGTATAAGTAGAACAAAAAGAAGCCAGAACTTACATTGTTTGAATTAGGGTGAATCATTGGCATTCGTGAAGCAGAATCGTACCCTAGCAGCTAGTGTGAAGCTTAACAGCAGCACTGTGATACATGTCAAGGAAAAGGGGCAGAATGACACACATCTACACAAACCGAGGACTGTGGCGTCCAAAAAGTCAAAATATGGAGGGGAAAAGCTTTTCTACCAACTATCAAATAGACGCACGAGAACCGGAGCACCCAGAAATCCTGTAGAGGACACCGAAAAGTGACGCAATTGCTAGATTATAGACGCTTAGTCGCCAGGTCTCAAATGGACTGCACATATTCATCGTGACAATTGACAGCACAGTATTCCACTTCTACAGGTGTATCACTGTCTGCTTCTTGAATTCATCGACGTTTGCTGCCATTAAAATTGGCGTACAGATTAGTAAAAGATGTTTTTTTCTTATCTGATGAAGTCCGCTTTAATTTGTTGCAGTGTATTGTGCGCATTCGTATTAGACATTATTCTGGTGAAGGCTACCTTTCATAGTGAATTGTTGAATATCATACTCAATGATCACCTGGAGTTATGATCTCTAATACGATTGTGTATGACTGTCGATCTCATCTGTTACGAATTCCGGGTAATCTTAACAACAACAGGTACATTAGTGAAGTGCTGGTGATTCAAGTCGTTTCTTTCATTCAAGGCTGAACGTTGTTTGAATTAGGGGGAATCATTGGCATTTGTGAAGCAGAATTTCCTATCGCGCCATAGCAGTTCGTGTGAAGAGTAACAGCAGCACTGTGATGCAAATCAAAGAAATGGGGGCTCCTGAAGCTGTGTTTCAACAGGAGATTGTGCTTTCACAAGTTGCTAATATTGGTCAAAATTTCTTTTCAGCAGAAAATGACTTTTACTTCCTAGTTTCCGAATTTGCCACCTATTAAACATGTGTGAAATTTACTGGTCATCACTTCGATTAAATCTCATCCTACAGCTTCAATAAAGTAATTTTGGGCACGCATACGAACAGTGTGAAAGGTTTTTCCTAAGCAGACTCCCAAATACCATTTGACTCCATACCTCGTTGTGTAGTAACAATCATTTCAGCGTGCTTACACTAAATTCTGATTTCCGACTGATTTGTTTGCTTTGAAAATGCCATTAATTATATGTACTAATGTTTTTTAAATATTTTGTACAAATGTTTTTAAAATGTCTAATATTTTGTATAGTAAATTGTTGGGGTAAATTTCAACTTATTTGCAGAGTACCCAGCGTCATGTTGTGCGTGTGGTGTGTTTACTATACGTAGAGAGTCCAAAACACAGTTCATTTCATGGATTAAACGTTTATTCGTTCAGCTCGAACGATAATTAAATATAAACAAGGTATTAAAATCAAACTAGAGCTAGCAGTTTCAACATAGTACGTCGTATTTCCTTACGACTGACTTACCAACATTTTTAGCAACACCAAACAATTAGGCAAGGCCAAGAAAAGTCAATTTATACCACGGCTGACAGAACATATTTGCTTAGGAGGAGATGCGGTTACAACCGAAATAATTTGTATCGATATGTTTTTTATCAATAAACCTGTCCAACATAAATTTAGTTTAATTCCAATTAATCATTATTCGCTGCGTTGTAGTTTTTACAGACAGTAATT
>CM063506.1:46274908-46277408 GCA_032207245.1 Pardosa pseudoannulata
AAAAATAAAGCAAATGTGAATATAAAACAAATGAAGACACTTGAAATTACATATCAAGTATTTCGTATGTCCCCAGGCGGGATGAAAACATTGAAGATAACTAAGGGAAATTGAAGATAGCTAAGGCTTCAGTGTCTAAGTTAGTGTTCCCGTAACAAAAATACAATGATTGTGGGATTAAAGTACCTCACCGTTGTGTTCATCTGGACAGGCTGGAAGACATTGTGTTTTGGTAGAAGACTATTGCTACTGGGAGAAATTGCTGCACCATGCGCGTACTGGGATACTGCACAGTAAAATACTTGTTTCTTCTTTATATAGTGGGAAGGCACTAGCATATACTAATTTTTAACCGCAGGATATGTCGTTTGTATTACTATTTGTAATATATAAGAATTAAAATACAAATATTTGCTATTGTAAAAATATGTGGTATTGCGCCTTTTTTCGAATTATTCTTTAATTTTGGTTATGGGTATAGATGTTTCTTAACAACTTATTTAAATCTAAAATAAAGTTCTTAAAACATATATTAAGCAAATTTTCACAAACGTTAGGGCAAAATGTGACAAGTGACATATTAATCATTTCTATTGATTTTTAAAATCAAGAACAATATATTACAAGGCACTTACAGAAATAACCACTCCCTTGTGAGTCTCATAAATCTTAAATTTTTTCTTCGCCAAATCGCTAAATATTTTGATTTATTTCAGAGATTTACTTGAAGACGTTCCTCCCAGCAAATGATTTATAACTTTTTATTCTTTTCCTCCATTCTAATTTTTCAAGAAACCAAACATAAAATATTAAAGAAAGAAAAAAATATGTATTCAAGAACAACCATTATTAGAGGATTAAAGAGCTTATCAAGAGATTATAAAGGATTAAGGGCGTTTGAAGAAACGACATTTCATAATCTGGGTTAAAGCAGGTGATACTTTTTTGAAAGAATTAGCATAAACAGACATTGTTAGGTGGAGCATTAATTAGTGTTTGCATAAATTTAACAGCATTTTCTTTTTAAATTTATAATGGATAAATATAAAAATGTATTAAAATTCAAAGTACTTTTTAAATTATAAATGCATGCTTATCAATCTTTTTGCGTGACAAAGAAATGAAAATTTCCTTTGCTCATTCTATATACAGCTGTTAAATCTCTTGAAAATAGTTTCGTCCTTGTAAATTTTTAACTGTACCCGCTTTGTGGCATCCGGATATATTCTATTATTCATTGTGTCCCAGATAAAAGTACTAACCATTATTTGTAACAGTACTACACGAAAATTAATTTTTCTCTATGCTAAAAGAAAAACTTAAGCTACACATTGCAAATACACGTAAGTCTTGTATCGCCATCTTTTGACACAAAAATAAAGTAAGACGTTAGCAAGAAACAATTGCTTATCTCAAGAACAGAAGCAGAATGTTCACATTTATTTTACACACGTGAAAACTTTATATATCTTTTGTGATGGTACTAGTATTTGACTGTTGTTAAATGTATACATTTAAAGTGCTAAAAAGAGAAAACTGCTGGGAGATCTTGTTCCGATTGTATAAATTCAGTAATTTTTTTCCCAATAGTGCATTACGCATGACTATGAAAGTAGCCTAAATAGACTCTATGGATCGACTTTCTTTTATCTTATACGAAAGAAGGGAAAACTTGAAGTACTTTCTCGCTATTATTACGTTCTCGACTAAAGAATTTGTGAATTAATACATAAATAACTTAAAATAGCAAATACAGATTATTAATCATTTTTTTTTCGGTTTATGTCAGATAATAATGTTTTGAAAATATGTCTTTTTGATATGCAGAAATTTCATGAAAACTTCACCAACGTTTTGCTGTAATTGCTCCTCACTCTCCTTGCTTATCCAGTTAGCCTGCTGGCAACATGAGATGAATGGATATAATTGCATGACTTTCATGAGCCTAAAATATTAAAGATTTTATGTTTGTCAATATGCTCGAGGCCTTGAAGTGCATTGCATCCAGTGGCGCCAGAAATCATCAGTACAAATACTATCTATGACTTTGGAAAAGAGGCCTTTTTTTCTACAAATGTTGTTTCGCTTGCATTCCCCATCTAGAGCAGTTTTGGGCTTAAAAGGTTATTTTACCTGTATTCACCATATACAAGAAGATGCCTAAGGCTCTAGCGTTCGAGTTTGACTTTAAATAAGCTCTCGAACTGAACATTTATTGCAAGAATCGATATCTGGAGAACTACGGTCAATTTTTTGCAATTAAATATATCGTGCTTCTTAAAATATGTTTGTTGGTGTGAAGCATTATGGTTTACTTTACTCGGATTAATGAGACAAGAACTACTGCTGATAGCCGATTCCAAACGACTATGAAAACCCACACCAGTAATGGGTTTCAAACCTATGAGTTCCTGCAGCGAAGAGCACTTTACCCATTCGGCTATCGTACTGTCGAATTAGACAAGAACCGACTACTAAAACCGATTTAAACGGCTACGGA
>CM063506.1:46282408-46327408 GCA_032207245.1 Pardosa pseudoannulata
GTGGCCATATTCCACTTGAACTAAATCAGAAAATGTGCATAATAAAAGGTAATTTTATTCCGTATTAATTTGTATTTGTTAACACACTATTTTCTATAACACATCTCTAAATATTCCTCTAACGGTGTCTTTTGGAACTAATTTATTTTTTTGCGGAATCCTTTGACCCCCGTTTTGTTTAGTCTTCCTACAAAATGTGGCGTCATTCTCGCAAATAGATATCGCTACAGAACACTGTGAGCACACTCAGTTTAATTATGACCACTCGGTATATAGATTTTACTGTTACCTGTAATCACACGATATGCGTATAATAGACACAGATATTAAAGGAAAAATTCAGAAGGGTAAATATCTTACTATGAGTAATGTTGATTCTATATTTCATTACTGTTGCACTTCTTTTAAACAACACTTCTAGTAACAGTAATAATTGACAGTGTTGAATACTAAACTGTCTACTAGCTGAAGAATTACCATTTTCTTTTTAATATTACACTGTTTTCAATTTAACCCTTTAGCGGACAGCGGTTTTCCAGAGAAACCACCTATTACACTTGATTTTTCTGCTTTTTAGAAATATATGAATGAATTGTTTACTATTTTTTTAATGTTTTTAGCAGCTGTACCTAGAAAATCAGTAAAACATTTTTTTCTCATCTGTGACCCCCCGAAAAATATCTATCTAAACATTGATTATAAACTGTTAATTTATTTCTTATACCATTTTAAATATAGTTATTGCTCTTCTAATATAATAAAAATTGAGAAATTATTGTGTTTACGCTGTACAAGTAGAAGAGATTATCAGGTACATTACCCCTCAAACCTTCCTATGTTTCCTGTAAGGAAACCCCTATTAAATCTAAAGAAATGTTTTCATATATTTTAGGTATATAAAGATCATACATAATATTTATAAACTAATTTAATTGATTCCATAAGAATTTATGTTAGTGATTTGTAAAGGGTTAAATACTAAAGTATCACAAGATATCCATGTTAATCACACGTTGTATTACTTAGAGAAACAAAAAAAAAAACTCTCGTAACCCCACCCCCCTTTTGAAAAGTGGATCATATTCAAGATATTCCATATCAGCCCCCTCCCGGATTATCTCGTAGTACCCCCCTCGCCCATTCCGAATAGCTAAGTCGACCGATAATAAGCGTAAAGGACACTTTATAAAAGGAGACATCTTTGGAATGACATTAAAATAGCTGCTAAGACTTAATTGATTTGTTCAAATAAAATATCAATATTCAAGATATTCGATTTCAGCCTCCCCCGGATTATCTCGTAGTACCCCCCTCGCCCATTCCGAATAGCTAAGTCGACCGATAATAAGCGTAAAGGACACTTTAAAAAAGGAGACATCTTTAGAATGACATTCTAAGACTTAATTGATTTGTTCAAATAGAATATCAATATTCAAGATATTCAATTTCAGCCCCCCTCCGGATTATCTCGTAGTACCCCCCTTGCCCATTCCGAATAGTTAAGTCGACCGATAATAAGCGTAAAGGACACTTTATAAAAGGAGACATCTTTAGAATGACTTTAAAATAGCTGCTAAGACTTGATTGATTTGTTCAAATAACAAGTGGTTTACAATCATAAAAGCAGCTTGTATGTCAAATTGTATGCGCATGTTATGCAGAAGTATATGCAGTACATTTATTTTGATAATTTAGAAAATAAATGTGATGAATGTTGCGATCAAAATATCTTGCTTATGTTAAGGAAAGGAAAAATATATATGCAGCATAAAAATGTTTAAAACCAATAACAGAAAGAAAAATAAATAAAAATATGGATTGCAAACCACCCATAACAAACCTACCGTCCGCTCTTTTTTCACTATTTATTTCACCCTCTAAAACATAGTAACTATTCCGACGAGAACTGCTTGTCTTGAACTCTTCCATACGTCACTTGTGACGAAACACTGTATAGAACTTAACTAAATATCCAACGCGCATGATCTTGCTACTGTGTATTTTTACTTGTACAGTGTACTGTGTAAGCGCCCTATAGCGCACTGGAGACTGGAGTTTGATTCCGCAGATAGCTGATGCGTAAAGTTAACTTAATTAATTTATAAATTAAAACCGATGATGTCTTCAAAGTGGTTTCACGTACAGTTTTTGACCTCCAAAAACGTTCCGAAAATGGATGTAATGTACATTTCTGCCAGTGTTTTTGATTTGAGGTAGGAGGTCATGTCGATTTTAGAACTGTATCCTTGTCTGACATTTATTGAGGGATGCACTACTCCCTGATAGCTTTTCATGGATTTGTAAATCTCTATTTCGAAGTATCATTTCGGAACAGATGTATCTCTAATTGCACCACTTAAATATATTGGATATTCGTAAAAAAATATAAATAATTCTCTTGAAGAATATTTTTATTTGTACTTTAGACTCCATTATTTCTTATGATATAAACTTGACAATTATGTGTATTAGAAATTACCAATCTATAATATCTATTTATATATCTATTTATAACCGAAGTAAAGGGAGAATAACGAGGTGGGTTTGTATTACATTGTATGACAAAGGGTGAAGTAAAAAATCATAGAACATTTCACTGACACAATAAATCAGCGTATTTTTTGGAGACTTTTTTCCCTCGGTTGTTTATATAATTAAATTTTTTTAATTTTTTCTTTAATTATTTCTTTATTTTTGGATTTACATAAAATGTAATAACCGATTATTCTATATAGTATTTTGGTAAAATTCCTCCTAACCAAAAATACAAGAACATATCTTTTATTTTTAAACATTTGGTCGTCCTCATACATGACAATTATTATGTGATGTATATTATATATGAAGCTTTAAATTTCCTACGTTTTATTGAAAAACAAAACTAAATTTAAGACGCTACAACAAATTCTTTTCTGCTTAAAACAGAGTTCGTCGGGTATTTAATGTGATATACATCCATTATAAAACATTAAATGTGTATATCATATGGGAAGTACAGGACAAGCAAAATGGTTAATTTCCAGGGCTTGCTTTGCAATGTAATTCTTTCAGTAGTCATAATATAGTGTTTTATTTATTAGAATTCTCAGATATTTTAAAGAAGGTTTAAACGAAATCTTGATGTTTTTTAATATTATAGATGGGTATCTTCTCGATAAATTTTTGCACAACTGAAGGGCAACAGGTTTTGATTCAGATATTTTCAATTTATATTTTGGATAAAGATTAGAGATTTTTCAAAATTGTCAATTACACCTATTTTCCTAACTGACTACCTCAGACTCATGTAAGATAGTTATATAAAAAAAGCTGAGTCGACATTAACCCCTTCCGGTACGATTTAATAATTAAAAACTGTGCTGAAGTAACCATTTATTTTTTATTTAAAAAACTTGTTTTATTTTACAATTCTTACATATTCTTAATTAAAATCCACTTTTTACATAGTGTTAAGTATCAGAAACGGTAAAATTAAGATAATAGTCTTCAAGCTAGTGGTACTTTTCAAAACAAAGTGCAAAGGAATTCTTAATTGTTTACATCGCCAGGGAGTCTCACTTCTAATTTGATTCTTGTAACACACACGGCATTTCTTAGTAAGTTTTCTTTTATTCTGACTCATCAATTTGGCAGTGACTTGTACCAAGAAACTTTAAATAAACAATATGTAATAGTGACCTGGGATTTCCACAAGTAACAAAAGTGTTGCTAAATTCAGTACACTAGAAATTTTAAACTAAATTATCATATTTATCAGTAACTTTAGTCGCATGACGAGTTTAGCTCGTCATTGTACTTTATGGAATGAAAAACCAATGATGAGCTAGACTCGTCATTTTACCAGAAGGGGTTAAAAGAGCTTGGTGATATGTCACTCGCCCTTGAAGATGCTATAATTAAGATATAGAAATGGGACTTCCTTTAATATTATCGTTTTAAGTGAAGAAACACCAAACATTTTGTTTAAAAAATATGATTAAAGTTGGTTAATTCTGTTAAAATATAATCACATATATACGCGTAGATATTGTATCTTTTATATGGATACATATTCCACTTGGATTTATTTTCTTTAGTCAATATAAACGCAATTAATTGTCAATGTGAGAAAATATCTTATCTCTTCAATAAATAACTATAATGATTACTATTGTAGATGGAGGCCATAAATAACATAGAATATAACTCCTTTTCTCTCGCCATAATCTACGACAATACTCAAAGAGCAGGGACAAATAAAAGAAGAATGATTATTTCGTCAGTTCCTACAAATTTTCATTCCTTATTTTTCTTTTATTATCCGGTCAGATTACTCAATAATTCTCTTTGTATCCTGGGGACTACCATTTTGGAAAAGAGGCAAGAGAAAAAAAAATCGGGGCTCTAACATGGGGATATAATAAAAAACAGCTGTGATAACATCGTCCTAAAGGACGAATCAAATTATAAAAAGAACATACGGTAGGCTTGCTTAGTTTGCTCTTTTCTGGATGACAAACAAGTTTTTTTCTATGTCTGTGTTATTGATTTTAAAGATTTGTAAGATGTTTGTATAAATTCTTTCTTTTTTTCAACGTTTTCGTCTTATTTCGTATTTATTTTATGTTTATGTTTTAGATCATCAATACAATTCAACTAATTGTTAGTTTTTTAATAAAATAAGGCTCTTTCAGTAAACAATTCAAGATTATAAATTAGTACTATATCTTTCCAATTTTGTACTGTACATTGTAAGGTATTGGCTCAGTATAAGTATTGAAAAAAAATTGACAGGGAAGATATGCCTGTAGATATTTTGCAGTGATAATTATATTTTATATCATTCTTTCTCCAAAATGTATCTGCTATTCTGCTATTAATGATGATTAGAGATATAGACCTCTCACTTCTTACTCAAGAATTTCCCACAGAAGTTTAATCATTCTCGTAACATAACTACTTAAAGATGTACATAACGTTTCAAGGAATTGTGCAGATTTTAATGCTCAAGAGATTGATAAACTCAAGGTACAACGCTTTATAAAATAGGGGTATACAAGAATAGCGGCTTGGCAATGTACCTTATGTTAAAACTTTTTGAAAGGTGAACATGCTGAAATGCTTTAACAGGGCTGCCTCTGGCGCCTTTTATTCACAATGACGAAGGTTTGATTACGGTTTCTTCAGCCTCTGTTTTCCATATTACATTTCTATGTATGGTGTACAATGTCTTCCGATAAATCAGTACAGGAAAATTGAATAAACGTTTAACGATCTGTGAGTTCTGAATGTGCGAACTCATTTGTATTTCATTTTAGACCATGGATTGTTAGATGAGAATTGTTTATATTGCTCGTAACTATCAAAGTTTTACCTATCTTTTCAGAATAATCTTGCACACTCTTCCTATGGTGGAAACCAAAGTAAAAGAAATACGTGAGTTTATCTAGGCTACGATATCCCTGTTTTAATGCTCTCATGGACAATGTTTAAGTCTTTTAACCATTGGTTTAAACGTCTATTTCTAAAAAAATACTACGCTAAAAAGGATTTCGTGGAAATTTTCAGAAAATATAGGAGTTCTTGCATATATTCTTCTCTTTAAATAGTATTATTGCACTCGTTATCACACTATATTCATAATCCGTATACATGCTCATAATGAAATAATCACCCATGAATAAGGAACAGTATTTTCTATATTTTCTGTTAAAACCATCATTTTTACGGCAATCCAAGATTATATTTAGCCATTTTATAATATAGGCTCTCTTGCATATGAGGAGGTATTTGCGCTTTTAAACAATACATATGTGTGTGTGTGTGTGTGTGCGTAACCTGTGAAAGTATTTCTCATCGATTACACAGGAGCCTATATTATTTAGTTTGCATGGACTTTCTAGACAATAAGAACGTCGTGAGCTAACAGATACATCAGTTCAAAGTTCTGTAACTTTAAGTTTACTAAAGATCGAAAAACATCTGCCTAACCGACTTTCAATAGAATGCAACGTCTCTGCAGAGAAAGAATAAGAATATACACATCTATCACCAATGCAAAACCGCAAGGTAAGTGAGTCATGGATTTTGTTCCCATGACACTAAAGACTTTTCAGGAGTTTTTGTGACGCAAAAGTGAACTTTGAGTTACTTTGAGCAAGAGTGACTTCTTTAAGTTAACTAGAAACTTCTCAGGCAGGATTTTAATTATTGCAGAAGCAATGCTAGGAAAGATGAAAAATGCAGTCAGTAGACAGAAAATTAGCATTAAATCCGACGTTGCTTTGGGAGATGGGGAAAATGAGTTTAAGTTGGAGAACACTGCTTTATATGTCAACTTACGGCTAGGAAATTAGGTATTAAAATTAAGAAAGGAGAAAGAAAGGGAATTTTGGAAACTTATTAAAACTTATTATTAACTTATTGGAATAGTAATAATTTTAATATGTTATATATATATATATATATATATATATATATATATATATATATATATATATTTATATATATATATATATATATATATATATATATATATATATATATATATATATATATATATATTGATAGATATATAAATTTATATGTATATAAATATATCAACCAATTCTTCAGATGAAGGATATCCGAATAGGCAGGGCGCTAATCTTTGGGTTGGATGTTCGAATAGCAGGATTGTTAGTAAGCATTCACAGTCAGCATTAAGTAGTAGGCCTGATTAGTCCGCATAAACGAAAAAAAAACGCATCACTTTAAGCTAAAAACCATTGTCTTTAAATTATTTTTTATTAATTTTACCTATATATAACTTAATTAGTAAAAATATTATTCTGCCATTTTGCGTAACTTAAAATTTAGGATGCATTTAAACAACAGACGGTGACTTACTTTAGAATTATCTAATTTTAATAGCTAATGAGATTTTAATCACAGAATTAAACTTCTATACTTACTGATAGCGTTCGATATCCATTTTGGAAAATTTAGAAGAAGTTAATATAGTTTTAATTACCTCTTGAACACTAAAAAATATATATTTAAAAAGTGGTTTTTATCAAAGGTCCATTTTTTTACTGGTTTGATACTTTTACGAGAGGAAAATTAAAGATTTGCAAAAACTGCTTAAAGAGTATGTTTATCGGGAATTTTTATATTTTATACATGTCCGAATTTCCTAACGAGTGTTTTAAGTTACATATGTTAAAGTAAACTTTTAAATTTAATTAAATAAAGTTAAAGTAAATTTAAATTTAAATAAGGAAAGTTAAAGTTTGACTTGACAAGAAAGTTAAGTCAAACAGTTTTGACTTAAAATTATTAATGCTGCCATATCCGAAAATTACCTGCATTGTTAAAATATTATGCTCGTAAATCTTTTCGTGTGCACATTGATCACCTATAGAAAACTGTGATTCTGGCATGTGTTCAGATAGCGGCAGAGGCTCCTACTTAAAGTCTAATTTTATTGAAATATTCTTCAAAAATACATCCAAAAATAATCCCAATGAACTCAATTTTTCAAATATTCATTCCAGGAACAATGTGCCGGCATTATAGTTATCATTTATCTCCGTTCAATAAGTATAACATCTATTGAAATTAAATTTACGTAGGTGGTTCAACAAAATGTAAGGCAAAGAGCTCTCACGAGAATAGAAATTCTCCGTACGATTTAAATTCTCTGCCTAGACAAAAGAGGTGATGACAGCAATTGAAAGACAAAGGCAAATGCAGGTAAATGTGACATTTACTTGCGAGGCCTTAGATAAGTATCAGTGTTTTCTTTTTCTCTTAATAATTAATATTTTTTAAATTCATATCCATTTAATAAGTACATAGGAGGTACATAATTTGGAGGCCTTACATAGTAATCTGTGTTTTCTTTTTCTCATAATAATTAATATACTCCGTTTAATAAGTATAAAGTGACATGTATTGGAATTAAAAATACGTAGGTGGTTAAAATATAAGACAAGAGCTTTCACGAGTGTAAAAATTCTCCTTATCATTAAATTATCTGACTAGACAAAAGAGATTATGACAACAATTGAAAGACAAAGGCAAATGAAGGTAAATGCTAATGAAGGTGCCACTTCCTTGCGAGGCTTTAGAGAGTAATCTATGCTTCCTTTTTCTCTTAATAATTAATATATTTTAAATTCATCTCCGTTTTTTAAGTATAGAGTGACATCAATTGAAATTAAAAATATGTAGGGGGATTCAAAATATAAAGTAACAAGAGCTTTCACGAGAGTTGAAATTCTCCGTACGAGTTAAATTCTCTGTCTAGACAAAAGAGATGATGACAGCAATAGAATGACAAAGGCAAATGAAGGTAAATGTGCCATTTCCTTGCGAGGCCTTAGATACTAATCTGTGTTTTCTTTTTCTCTTAATCAATATTTTTATAATTCATCTTCGTTTAATAAGTATAAAGTAACATCTATTGGAATTAAAAATGCGTAGGTGGTTTAAATGATAAAGTAACAAGAGCTTTCACGAGAGTAGAAATTCTCCGTACTAGTTAAATTCTCTGCCTAGACAGAAGAGATGATGTCAGCAATTGAAAGACAAAGGCAAATGAAGGTAATTGTGCCATTTCCTCGGAGGCCTTACTTAGTAATTTGTGTTTTCTTTTTCTCTTAATAATTAATATTTTTATAATTCATCTTCATTTAATAAGTATAAAGTGACATTTATTAGAATTAAAAATACTTAGGTACCTCAAAATATAAAATAAGAAGATCTTTCACGAACGTAGAAATTCTCCGTAAGAGTTAAATTCTGTGACTAGACAAAAGAGATGATGACAGCAGTTGAATGACAAAGGCAAATGAAGGAAAATGTGCCATTTCCTTGCGAGGCCTTATTAGATCAGACATGCCAAACTCGCGGCCCATGGGTCGCATGCGGCACATGTAAAAACTTTTTGTGGCCCAATTGAAGTTTTTCAGCTGTCTAAATAGTTTTAGTCATTTTGACTTTATACAGTTGTAACATAGAATTTTAGTAGTTAATGTTTACAATAATAAATATCACATATTATGTACGTTAATAATAAATTCACATATTATGTTGGTTAATATCAAATCTTAAGACTTGATAGTAACCAACGTAAACCTGGTCTTTGAGTAAGGTTGGACAGGTTACATTTAAATTTGAGTGTTCTAGAATATTCTGTCAATCGGCCATTACTTATACAACCAGCTGACTCGTGATACGTGCACGTGCTCTGTTCGACCAGTCAGTGGAAATTGTATATCAGAAACCATTATATCACCATTTGGAACTACATTTCGCTGCGAATAATTTTTTCCAAATTAAACCTGGTAAAATGAAAGTGTCGCAGCGGGTTGCTTGATAAAAACATCACCAATCAGCTACAATACGCGTCGACTACATTATCCGTTAATATTACCAAAATCTCTAGTAAAATACGAAAACAAATGTCATATTAATTTAAAAATAATACATTTGGTAGTGCTTGTGAATAAACTTCAAAATATATTTATAGTATAAATATAAGAATGCTATTTTAACACTCATGGTTAGGAAGGAAGGTAAGGTGTTGGGGGTGATTATAAATACAGTATAGTTAATATTTATCGTCGTTGTAGTTATGATATATGTATAACACAACTTTTATGTACAGGCACAGCTGGACACTGTAAAAATGCATATTTTGGATACTGCACGGTAATAAAATATCTTGATTAATTTGTTGTTTTATTTTTATATGTGCAGCCCACCTCCGTTCAGTAAATTGTTTTTTGGCCCTCCAACTGATTTCAGTTGGGCACCCCTGTCTTAGATAGTAATTTGTGTTTTCTTTTTCTTTTAATAATTAATATTTTTTAATTTATCTCTTTAATAAGTATAAAGTGACATATATTGGAATTAAAAATACGTAGGTGGTTCAAAATGTAAAATAAAAAGAGTTTTCACAAGAGTACAAATTCTCCGTACAAGTTAAAGTCTCTGCCTAGAGAAATAAAATAATTACAGCATTTGAAAGACAATAGCAAATAAAGGTAAATGTGCCATTTCTTTGTCAAATTCTCTTCCTAGACAAAAAAAAAAAAAAAAAAAAAAGATTACAGCAATTGAACGACAAAGGCAAATGAAAGTGAATGTGCCATTTCCTTGCGAGGCCTTAGACAGTAATTTGTGTTTTCTTTTTCTTTTAATAATTAATATATTTTAAATTCATCTCCGTTTTTTAAGTATAGAGTGACATCAATTGAAATTAAAAATATGTAGGGGGATTCAAAATATAAAGTAACAAGAGCTTTCACGAGAGTTGAAATTCTCCGTACGAGTTAAATTCTCTGCCTATACAAATGAGATAATGACAGCATTTGAAAGACAATAGCAAATGAAGGTAAATGTGTCATTTTCTTGCGATGTCTTAGTAATCTGTATTTTCTTTTTCTCTTACTATTTAATATTTTTTATATTAAAAGTATTTAATAACAGTTTTCATTGTATATATTTACAAATAAATATTAACAATAATTAAAACAAAAGTTTTACTTTACAAATGTCTAATAAGATCGATTTTAACTTATGCATGGGAAACCTGGACAACAACTTTGTCATCAGTAAAGATACTGGCGACCTTTGAAAGAAAAATCCTTAGAAGTATATTTGGAGGAATAAAAAGAATAATGTATGGCTCAAGAGATCAAGTTTAGAACTATATAATTTATATGATGAAACTGAAATAACAAATTTCTTCAAATAGCAAAGAATAAAGTGTTCAGGCCATCTAATCAGAATGAACAATGACCGAACAACAAAAGGGTCTTCGTTGCAAAACCTACAGGAAAATGAAGATGAGGAAGACACAACCTGAGATGGATTGACTGCCTGGAAAGAGACCTTCAGGTTCTTAAAGTAAAAAACTGGAAGAATTTGGCCACCAGAAGGATGTCTTAGAAAAAGCCTATTGATAAGGCCAGGACCCATCCTGGGCTGTCATGCCACTGAAGAGGAAGAAGAAGATATTTACAAATCAGCCAAGTTATAGAAAAATTTGCTGTGTTTAATTAGTTCATGACTAAACCTACACTAACGAGCGTGCTCTCTCTCTCTCTCTCTTTTTTTTTATTTATTTATCTATATTTTGCAAGAAATTGGTTTGGCGCGTAATCTTTATAAGGAGTTGAATTTCTCTCTCTTATTTCAATCTCCTTTTTCTACTCACACTGATATAGCAACTCGTTCACTGCTGTCAAACGGGTTTCTGCACTACCTTTCTATTTATGCATTAATAATATTGGTTTTGAATTTATAACAACAATAACTATATTAGAAAACTAATGACAGAAACTGAAGTCAATATATAAATCAAACTTGATATTTTTTAAGACAGATAAATAAATTCAATACAAAAACAAAAAACGAAATTCTTTAAATATCCCAAAATGGTAAAGAAATGCAAAATTGGCTTGTAACAGGATATCCAGTCTAGTAAAAATGGCTCTTCATAAGCCTGCGTTATGTTTCTAATGGCCCGTGTATGTCCGAACTTTGCAGAAGTGGCCAAAACAGGCGGAATAAAGATGGCATCCGGGTACGTGAAGGGATTCCCGCATAGAGCATTATTCGATTTCGTTCGGATTTTCCTGTCAGAAAAAGAAACATTTTGTTGTCAAAGCGGATAAAACAGCGGAATATTTAATCGGAAAATTTTAAACTCCAAGCATCTGATTTTGGTGTTAGAGACGTTAAACTTTAGAAATAAAATTGCTAAACCGGGTGCCATTTCGATGATCTATGTATCGGAATTTTATTCGATAATAAAGAATTCAAATGGATTTTCAGATATCTCAGTTCATGTATAAAGTAGAAAAAAACTTTTATCTAACATTTAACTATGTTCTATTTGGTACGTATCTTTTAATCTATTTCTTTCAATCTTTTTCTTTTATTGTAACTCTGATTTCGTTACATAAAATTACTGTTTTTAAAACTTAGTTTCGATATAGCATGTTTTCTCGATACAATATGAATGTATTAGTAGAAAAAGGCTGCTTTTATCCTGAAATGTCTTTTTTATATTATATTTTTAATCTTATTAAAATATTATTTGCGATTCTGCCAAAATAATCGCTACTATTAAAAGATTAGAAATAAGATTAGCTTAACAAGTTAATGCCCAGTTTTTTCTCTCAATATATTGATAGATAAGTTAAATCTAATTTTATATATTGATAAATAATAATTCTAGTCTATTACAGACTATATATATTGATATATTGATAGATAATATATTGATAGAGAAGTTAAATCTAATATTATATATTGATAAATAATAATTCTCGTCTATTATAGATTATATATTGATAGATAATATATTGATAGAGAAGTTAAATCTAATATTATATATTGATAAATAATAATTCTCGTCTATTATAGATTATATATATTGATATATTGATAGATAATTTAAATCTAATATTATATATTGATAAATAATAATTCTAGTCTATTATAGACTATATATATTGATATATTGATAGATAATATATTGATAGATAATTTAAATCTAATATTATATATTGATAAATAATAATTCTCGTCTATTATAGATTATATATATTGATAGAGAAGTTAAATCTAATATTATATATTGATAAATAATAATTCTCGTCTATTATAGATTATATATATTGATATATTGATAGATAATTTAAATCTAATATTATATATTGATATATTGATAGATAATTTAAATGTAATATTATATATTGATAAATAATAATTCTAGCCTATTATAGAATATATATATTGAAATACGAATAGATAATATATTGATAGATAATTTAAATCTAATATTATATATTGATAAATAATAATTTTAGTCTATTGTAGACTATATATATTGATATATTGATACACAATATATTGATAGGTAATTTAAATCTAATATTATATATTGACGAATAATTGTTCTAGTCTATTATAGACTATATATATTGATATATTGATAAGCAATATATTGATAGATAATTTAAATCTAATAGTATATATTGATAAATAATAATTCTAGTCTATTATAGACTATATATATTGATATATTGATATATAATTTGAATCTAATATCATATATTGATAGATAATATATTGATAGATAATTTAAATCTAATAGTATATATTGATAAATAATAATTCTAGTCTATTATAGACTATATATATTGATATATTGATAGATAATATATTGATAGATAATTTAAATCTAATATTATATATTGATAAATAATAATTCTATTCTACTATAGACTACACAAAGACAAAAAAAATGAAAAAACTTTGAATCCTTAGTAATTAGCTGTCACTTTAAACAACAGAGAATGGCATCTATGCAGAAAGAAAAACTTCCTAACACACAATGTTATGTCGTATGTAAACACTGCTCTAGCTTGCAGTTTTATAAGAGACAAAATTTGTCATTACAACAGCCAATGTACTTATTGAAAAAGCAAATTTGTCTGCATGGTTCTAACTATCATAAAATTTCGATCCAATTGACAAAATTACAATCAATGGCAGATACTGAAAAATATGATAGATTGTTTATGTCCTATAAACAATCTATCACATTTTTTATCTACATTCACTAAAAAGGAAACATTCAAATTCCGCAAACTATATTTTAGATGTCCCTAAAATGGAACGAAAGGCATTAATAAATTAAGGTTAAAATGGACTTTCAGCTAGGTGACATACGATTCTACATTCACCAGTTTTATATCATAAAATTTAAGTAAGAATAAGAATAAAAGAGAGTGTTTTATTAACCATTACTTTATAATCATTATAAATATCACCACATCATACAATTTAGTTTCTAATAATTACTTTAAACAGTTTTTAAACACATTTATTGTTAATCAAGCGATATCGCATGACATCTATCAAGTTTCTAAGTTCAGAATATTTATAATGGCCACTAGGGAAGGGAATGACTTCTGCGAAATGACAAAACTTTAACCTAGTCAATGAAAGTGTTAAATAAAAAATATGGAATTTCATATGAACTCTGAACATTCCATATGCAATTCTAAACATACAATACACTTAATATTTATCAAAAATTTACCATGTAGAATATAGAATAAAAGTTAATGGAAAGTTAGTATAATGTATTTCAGACGGTAAAAAGCTATCCATCTTAAAGTTAAAAAGATTATCATATATATTTTACAAGAGAAGAATGAATATTTAAACTATTTACTAAGCATTATTGTAATGCCTAACAGGCCTTTTACGAATAAAATTAACCCTTCAATACGTGAAAGAGATGAACATTGATATTCAAAAATACTTTTTTAAAATTCTAAAGATTTTACCTCAAGTATGTAAACTCTTTCACATAAATACATTGTTGATAATATATGAAATTTATAAGCAGATTACTCAAAGATAAAATAAATTTTTTAAAGTTTACAATTTCCTTAAGAAACATGATTTTTCTTAAAGTTGTTAAGTGGTCTTAAAAAATATATCTTCCTTAATACCTAATTTCTCTCACATTCATTCACACGCAAATACCTCTGAGGCGTGTTTCGAAATTTATATTGAATTTTTTAAATTAATATTGACCAAATAATGAAACTATTGAGCTATTTTTCGGAAATGCTTTGTATATATAAAGTTCATAGGAGATTACATTGTTTTTAGCAAACTTTTTGTCACAAATTACTTACACAATTTCTTACATGGCTTATATAAGTTCATAGATAGGAAGAAAAAATATTGGATGGAAAGAACTGTTAATATATTTTAATAAATTGCTGACAAAAATTACTTTTTGCCTTTTATTTAGTAAATCAATATTTTAAGGGTTTACAAAAATAGAAAAAAAGGGATTTGATTGAATAGGGTTTATGTAACGAAAAATTTAACGTACCATATATGATAAACCCTGGCAAATAAGTCGTTAGACAAATTTAAACCAAATATCCGACATATGTTGTCGATTATTTTCTGACACAAGTAAAAAATACCAAGGCTAAATAACAAATGTACAGAATTACTTTGAAGAAATAATTCTATTATATAAGCAACAGTCATAAAACCTGTTTAAAAATATGATATATTTAACTATCGTTGAAAATAGCCTGTAAAACTTTAAAAATATTTGAAACATCAAAACAAAAATTTTCAAAAGTATATCAGAAAAGAAAAAAAAATACCACTCAGCACTAAAATTATTTTCAACTTACAGAAATCGCAAATAACTGATTCCATCTTATCATCACCTGCTTATGGGGAATTTCCTTTCATGTGATTTAACAACAAAGTTGATTTTTTTTCATTTGCAAAAGAATAGAAGAAATCAAAGAAATTTTTTTCCGTAATCTAATAAATTTGGAGAATATCTCAAAGCATCTTTTAAAGCACTCTTTTAAAATTCTGAAATGGCAACGGTATTAAATGAAATGGCTGTATTGTTTATTTCAATGCGCGTATCTCGTAATGGAATGAGGAGGTTAAAGTTTTTCTTTTGGATAGAAATATCTCGAATTTTATAGTTTTCTGCTTGCTAAGGAGTGGTTTAGATGTTAAAAGCTTTAAAACAAAGGGAATGTTATCCTCCATTGTTATATTTCAGTTATTTCTGGTATGTATAAGAGATCTACATCTCTTAACATTGATTTGAATTTTCCAAAACTAGGATCTGGTTATTTATATCCTAATGGTTATTTCCTTTAGAAATCATTTTAAGTTTATATTTCTACAGTTCAAATGTCTATGATGTAAATATATTACTTAACACTTCGCATGCAGGCAACGTATTTTTACGTTTTTTGCAGTCTGTCACTGGAGCTCGAGTCACGTAAAAGTACGTATTTAGTAGATTTGTGGTGGATACCCGCTAACCACCACAAATATACTAAATAAGTATAATTATAAGTATGTGTGACATTATATGCATGTTGTTTGCGTTGCTATGCAACGCTTTGAATTTTTTCTTTCTACAAGTTATGATTGTCGAGTTACTCGGTCTTTTGTTACGTTATTTCGCCTTCAATAGAATTCCTAACTCTAGAACGTACAAGTCGGTTTTTGTCAATTTGAAGCTTCATTTTTTTATTCTTGAATACAAAATTGATAAAACGAGCAGCTGTAACAAAGATCGTGATGAAGAAATATGCTCTGACAGATTATCGGACTTTAATCTTAAAAATCGTTTATTTTTGTGATTTCGTAAAAATATTGTTTTATTTTTTGTTAAATAATCATACAGTATATATTAAAGTGTAAAATAAAAAAAAAGTTTTGTTCACAAAAAAATTTTTTGTATAGTATTTTTCGATTTTCTGCGAATTTTCTGAATAACTAAACTTTTGCGTGATTCACGAAAAAACGCCAGCTGCACGCGTAAGTTGGCGGTGGTTCACTCATGCCAAGTGTTAAAAGGACAAAACTAAATATTTTTAAAGTTTTTTTTGGAGTATTCTTCAAAAACATGAAAGAAATTTATTCTAAAAGTAGAATACCTGACAGACGTTGTCTTGTTTTAACGATGTAAATCCAAAAATTGTAAAATGTTTTTCACAAGTTGACTTCCAACTGCGAGTTAACTTATAGATTGCGTTCTTTTCTAGGACACTTACTAAGGGATATCACGTACTCTATTTACTTACCATTTTTGTGTAGCTACGAATAAACTCGTAGTATATCAGTGCTAATATCGATAGAATGCGAGAAGAACAAAACATCAATGGGAATCATCTGAAAAAAAGAAGAAAAAATCAATGCTGGCTTGCATAAACAGAAACTTTATAAAAAAACCAACAAAAAATATAATTATCTCAGAAGGTTCATAATCCTACAGTACTTACCATCCTCGTCAAAAATTCCGTCAAATTCTGAATCACTTAAATTTGCGTAGTACTCAATTTCATTTTGAGTCAGTGGTCTTTTCTTATCCATATTAGGTTCTTGATAATTTAATTATAAAAATAATTAAGAAACAATACACTCAAGAAAGACGTAAATGGGATGCATTCGATTACAATTTCTGAGATACTACTGACGTATATGGACGCGTATCTATGATTCAGCTTTAGAGAAGCGACAGGTCGAAGCGTGTCCGTGCGCGAATTAACACGTAGTTGGCTTCGGCGAAGAGATTTCTGTTACAGAAGCCAACTACGAGATAATTTGTAAGACCTTTTTTTAAAAAATAACAAATCATATTTTTATGCTTTTTGATGATAACTATGGACTAGAATTAGAATTTTTAATAATATAATGTGATTCAATTAAATTGACATTTTAAGCCATATTTCTGAAATTGCCGTGGCAGTGAATGTGTTAAGAAATTATAAATGTATGTTAAAAAAGTGTTTAGTTATTTAAAATATACTTGACGACACCACGCGTAAAAAATTATCACAACTCGACTTATCAATTTCGTGTGAGCATATCTATCTGTATAGTGTAAAAACTAAAATACCCACATTACCTGTATGAATATTTGATCTTGGGGTTTTACGCACTGAAACCCGTTGCGCTGACCACTGCACCGCAGATATGTTGGAAGTGGAGGATTTCAAGCGGTATCATAATAATCTCAATAAGCACGCTATTCTGGATTTATAATAAAAAAACATTTTCTATCGGATCAAATTGTGAATCTTAACTATTCTCGAATCAATTTAATTACATACGGGGAATTTCCTTTCATGTGATTTAACAACAAAGTTGATTTTTTTTCATTTGCAAAAGAATAGAAGAAATCAAAGAAATTTTTTTCCGTAATCTAATAAATTTGGAGAATATCTCAAAGCATCTTTTAAAGCACTCTTTTAAAATTCTGAAATGGCAACGGTATTAAATGAAATGGCTGTATTGTTTATTTCAATGCGCGTATCTCGTAATGGAATGAGGAGGTTAAAGTTTTTCTTTTGGATAGAAATATCTCGAATTTTATAGTTTTCTGCTTGCTAAGGAGTGGTTTAGATGTTAAAAGCTTTGAAATAAAGTGTACGTTATCCTCCATGGTTCTATTTCAGTTATTTCTGATGTGTGTAAGAGTTCTACATCTCTTAATTATGATCTGAATTTTCCAAAACTAGGATCTGCTTATCTATATCATAATAGTTATTTTTTAGATATCAGTTTAGATTTATATTTCTATAGTTCCAATTTCAATCATAGAAATATATTATTATTATTATATTATTATACTTAATATATAATTAAACTATTTTATATTATTATATATATATAAGATATATATATTATATATATATAATAATTATATATATATATTTTAATATTATTATTATATGTATTATATTATAATACTTAATTAAAATATATTATTATTATTATTATTATTATATTTAAATGACAAAACTAAATACTTTAAGGTTTTTTTAGAGTATTCTTTACAAATGTGAAATAATTTTATTCTTAAATTAGACTATCTTACAAAACGTGGTCCTGTTTTCGATGTAAATCCAAAAATTGTAAAATGTTTTTAAAAAATATAAATTGGACCGTTTTGAAAGAAAAGTAAGAAAAAATATTATTTAAAAATTGCTTGACGCCACCACCCATAAAATCATCACATTTCGACTTATCAATTGCGTGTGTGAGCATATCTGTATACTGTAAAAAACTAAGAAATCTACATTACCTGTATGAGGATTCGATCCTCAGATTTCGCACTGAAGTCCGTTGAGTGACCACTGCACCGCAGATACGTTGGGGGTGACGGATTACAAGTGGCATTATAATAATTTCAAAAAGCACGCAATTATGGATTTATAATAAAAAAACATTTTCTATCGGATCAAATCGTGAATCTAAACCATCTTCGTATCAAATAAATCACATACACAAAATTTCATCAAAATCAGTCCTGCCGTTAGGAGGAGTTCTTTACAAACACAAGGATATTACACAAGAATTTTATATATAGATGGCAGAACTAATTATTTAGGATTAATTGACAAAACACTGAAATAATGAAGATTTTATTTTTCGGAGAGGTAATATGTACCGAATTACAGTTCATGCATTAATATATTTTTACTGAAAAACCTTCAGAGCCACGGTAGCTCAGTCGGTAAAAGGCAACGATCTCTTAATTAAGAAGTTGCGAGTTCGGAACCCGAGCCGGCGTAAGATCCGCCGTGTTCGTTAAAGGTGTCTGACACGTAAAAATAGGTTCGTGGTCACAATGTCCTCCAAGTTCTCAATAAATACCTCTGTCGTGGCAGGCAAAGTCTGTGAGTCTTCTGCTAGTCTGCTTCAATAGTGCGAGAATACTTGAGCGAAGTTGCTTTTTTGTTGTCAAATGAAACATCTTGGTTTGTTCACTCATACACAAAATACTAGTCAAAAGTACGTGTCTAATCTAACCTTGGCCAGGCCAACTTTTAACTCCATAAAATAGTCAGCTTCTAATTGAGTAAGGGAAATTTATCCCAACGAATTTAATAATACGTTTTACTTAAGCGACTCATTTTTACTTGTTTTTTGCTTGAGAAGTCGATCTGCTTAATGAGGGGTGCAAAACAACTTCACTTTATGAGGTTCTAATTGCCTGGTTCTGGGTTAGCCTAGTTTTAGTAAGGTCAAATGTATTCATTTTGTAATCGTTTTCAATGTTTTTCTTTTACTAGTAGTAATATTGTTTAACAGTAAGTTACCAGTTTAAAGGATTCTATATCATGTTTATTTGCCTTAAATCTTTTCTTTGTATGTTTTTTAAGTAAATTAAACGTTAGTTTTATTTTTAAAAGTTTGTTTATGTTCATTTACATAAAACACATTGCTGATACTCGAACGATAACTTTTACAATTCCATTGTTTACAATTTAAGACTGTTTAAGAAGTCTGTTTAATTTTTAGTTTGACTAAATTAGATTGACTATCATTTTTCACCTTAACCTCTAAGCGGTTTGCACGTGCAATTCCGCCAAACCGATGATGTCTTCAAAGTGTCTGTCTCATATAGTTTTCTACCTCCTAAAATGGTCTGAAAATAGATGTAATGTAGATTCTGCCAGTGCTTTTATAGGAGGATCAGGTCTATTGTTTAGGAACTGCAGCCCTCTTTGACTGACATTTTAAATGTACCCCTATTATTTGAAGCACAAAGCTAAAAGCTTTCCATGGCTTTATAAATCTCTAATTCGAAGTATTTCATTTGATATATCTCTAACTGCAAAACTTAAATATCTTGGATGTTTTCTTAAAAATATAAATAAGTCTCTCAAAGAATATATTTTTTTTGTACTTTTAGAATCAATTATATCTTATGGGATGATCTTCGAGACTTGACGAGCTTTATGTGTTTTAAAATTAACCCCTTGGTAAATGACGAGTCTAGCTCTTCATTAGTTTTTCATTCCATACCGCACAATGACGAGCTACACTCGTCATGCGATTAAAGTTACTGTTAAATATGATAATTAATTTAGTTTAAAATTTCTAGTGTACTGAATTTGTCAACAATTTTAACACTTGTGAAAATCACAAGTCACTATTGCATATTGTTTACTTGGTACAAGTCATTGCCAAATTAATGAGTCAGAATAAAAGAAAACCTACTAAGAAATGCCGTGTGTGTTACAAGAATCAAATTAAAAGTGAGACTACTTGGCGGTGTAAACAATTAAGAATTCCTTTGCACTTCGTTTTGAAAAGCACCACTACCTTGAAGACTATTATCTGTATACCTTATTAATGTTTTGCTTTGATATTTTCTTAATTTTACTGTTTCTGATATTATTTAACACTATGTAAAACGTGGATTTTAATTACGAATATGTAAGAATTGTAAAATGAAACAAGTTTTTTAAATAAAAATTAAATGGTTATTTCATGCACAGTTTTTCATTATTAAATCATACCGGAATTAACAATCTAATATCAATTATATATCTATTTTTATAACCGAAGTAAAGGGACAATAACAAGGATGGGTTTCCCGTATTTCATTCGAGTAGACAAAGGGTGAAGGAAAAAATCATAGAACGCTTCGGCCACTGACACTGTAAACCTTTAGCGTATTTTTGAGACTTTTCGATGTTAGGGTTAATGGTGCTCATTAAAACGAAAGGCGAATCTTGACTTTAACACAAGAGCCTGCAGAATCAAATCGTACTTGGTTTGGTTTGGAGCGCTAAGGTCTGCTGTTTTTCACAAGAGGGCTAATACACTTACTGCTTAAAGCTTATTCCGAACGGCTACGAACATCCATGCCATAGTTTCGAACCCACGAACTCAGTACCGACGATCAGCGCCCTAACCAATCAGCGTTCAAATCGTACTTGCCTTGTCCAAGTTATGAGAAACAACAACTACTGAAATCCATTCTATTTACATAACAGCATACTTATGCTTCAAGTAGAAAAGCACGTTTTCTGGTTAAGTTGAAAAAAAGAAGAATACTGATGCATTGTACCTAACATAGTGTAGATAGAATTTATACGTTTCTATGTAAGGACAGCTTCGGAGAATTTTATGAAAGATGCGTTTTGACTCTATTAAAAACTTCCTTTGTAGAATCACAAAAAAATGTATGGGAAGGGAATGTTCTGGACTAGAGTGTCATTTTAATTACATGGACATGTTATACTTTTTTTTTCATTGTAGCTATAGTTTAAAGTTCAACTCTGAGAAAAGTTTGTACAATATTATACCAAGCAGTGAAACAAAATTACATCCCCTATATAAAAACCTAAGTATCTGTCCGTCTGTATGAAGCGGTTGGACTGGAATGGATAGACATCCATATAAGGTTTTTGGCGAGTTAGGGTTAGTAAAATTGAAAGCAAGTAATGTTTATCTTTTCCTAAACTATCGATCCAATTCTGAAATAAATTGGTATAAATATGCTTCGTATCACAGCGAAAAATACTCTCTTCTTTAAAACGTTTGCGTTTAACGCCATTATATCAAGCCTCATTTAAGCAGGCGATTAAATTTTACAATTTATCACATAATAAATAGGTAAAAATAACATTTTTTTCTAGCATTATGACGTCATTCCTTTAACCATCTCATTTAATCATTTCTTATTTTAAATTATTTAAATATCGTCTGCATTATTTTCATACGTTTCATCACTGAACTTATATTACGTAAATAATTTCTTTTGATATTTGGCTTAAATAATAGATTAGGTATATATGTGACAATTTTAAATTTAATCATCGATTATTTTTTGTTTCAAGCTAATTCTCCGCCAAAAAACAAACCATTTTATTACCTACCTCATAAGGTAGTTTACAGAAGTTAAAAATTTCACTGATCCCGTCATATGACGGGCTATATGCTAGTCTTTCAATAACAGTATCTGTTGTAATGTACATACAACCTATACACCAGTGTTCGTTACAAGGGGGAAACACAGAATGAATATAATACCTTATATAGATTCAGACATTTATTCTATACATTTATTTACAAAAATACTTGGTTAACATAATCAATCATTTATATTTCTATTCACAGACTAATTATCCCACATCACTTTATAAGGAATTATTATTATTAACAGAGGCCTAAGTCAAAGGACTATAAATATTATTTATAAATTACCTCCATTGAAGTCGCCGGGGAGCAGGCAGGGGCTTTTCTCACGGGCATACGGGACGAGTTGGTGATGTTGAGCGGGGCGGTGTCAGTCCGGGCGCACGGGACGAGCTGGTGCTAGTGGATCCTTGTTCCACTTCTCTCGACTGCCCACTTCTAACTCTCAGCTCTCAGCCTTCAGCTCTCACTCCGTTTCCAAAAACTTCACCTAGGTCCCAACGCCCCTCCTTTTCTTGTCATCCAATCCCTTCTCTTTGGGAAATTTTCCCACATCACATGCCCTTCGGGAGTGCAGGTGGGCTCATTAAAGTAGCCCCTTTTTGTTCAAGCTGACATTACATTTTAGCCCCTGCTCCCATAATTCACGCTTACAGTTCTGTGCGAGCTTGACCGTTATGCTGCCATTCCGTGAAGTATCCTCTCTGCAGGGGTCCCTAAACTTGACGTAAATAATTGGGGTCTTAAATTCGTCAAGGAAAATCCTCCACGGCTATGCATGCACGTGCAAATCACCGTGAGAAAGTACCTCGGTAAGTATCATTCAGTATACATAACACCATTATTCATCACAGTTATTGCTTTTTGATTTTTACAAACTACGCAACTTAGTATCATAAAATTGAGTCACTAAATAAGCGTAGCAAACAGGAACAAGGATCCCCTATATAATAATAGCCTAAGTTGTCTGTCCATCTGTCCGTCTGTCCTCGAATTCATGAAGCGGATGTACCTGGAATAGATAGAGGCATCCCGATTGTATTTTTGATGAGTTAGGGTTAGAAAAATTCAAAGCGAGTTTGAAAACGTTCGAAATCCATCCCTTCCCCCTTTTCGAGCGTTTCATGCCATTATTTCAAGCTCTGTTGTCTCCGATTAAGAGCAGGATATTAAATTTATCAATTTATCACATAATAAATAGGTAAAAGTAACATTTTTTCTAACATTATGACGTCATTCCTTTAACCATCTCCTTTAATCATTTCTTATTTTAAATTATTTAAATGTCATCTGCATTATTTTCATACGTTTTATCCCTGAACTTAGATTATACGTAAATAATTTTCTTTTATATTTGTATTAAATAATAGATTAGGTACATATGTGATAGTTTTAAATTTAATCATCGATTATTTTTTTTCAATGAAAATTTTATCACCGGTATTGACAACAAATTCTGTCTATTTTTAGGGTGTAGTGGAAATGATAGTTTCACTCTTTTACTTCCATTAATTAATGTTGCAAAAAACAGGGAAAAACTTAACGATAATTTAGGCGTAACTAAGAAAACTTTGAATTATCTTTCTAAATAAATTCAACTTGATTCTAAATATATTTGTATTAAATAATAGATTAGGTACATATGTGATAATTTTAAATTTAATCATAGATTATTTTTTGTTGCAATGACAATTTTAATACCGGAATTAAAAACAAATTCCTCTCATAAAAGTCTAGGAGTCTTATTCATGGACTAATAAATATCTAGCGTTTAAGTTATATATCTTTGAAAATTAAGAAGTTTGTTGGTTTGTGTGTTTGTTTTTTATATATAACCACACGGTTTGCATCGATTCCCGAAATTTTAGACGTCATTCATATATACCACCAAATAATCATTTTCAATAATAAAACCTCTGCTGTCCATCCTATCACGTAATATGACAAGATAAATTAAAATTTGCAACTAACATGCGGTCAGTAAGGATAAACAAATTATTGAGCGTGTACCAGATAATTCTAAGCCAAAAAACAAACCTTTTTTTTAAACCTGCCTTATAGGGTACTTTACAATTCCAGAAAATTAAAAATTTTACTGATCCCGTCATATGACGGGGTATATGCTAGTCGTTTACTAATTCTAGAATGAGATCAGTAAAGAAAAAGAATACCACTCTGAAATGAAACCATTTTTTAACTTATAGAATCGTAAACAACCGAATTACTCTTATCTTCACCTGTTTATTGCGTGTTCCTTTTATCTGATTTAGAACAGAGATGCTTCTTTTTCGTTTTAAACAGAATAGACGGAATCCAAACAATACTTTTTTAATCATAGCATTACTTCTTTAGAAATCTAGAAAATTTGGTGAAGGAATCAAAGCATTTTTCAAAGCTCTCTTTTAATTTTCTAAAAAACATCGGTATTAAAAATAAATTGTTGTAGTGTTTATTTTTAGACGCGTGTTTAGTAACCAAATGAGGAGGTTGTAAGCCTTTATTTGCAATACAAATATCTCGCGTTTTTTACTTTTTGTCCCGCTAAGTGGTAATTTAGTTGCTAAAAGCTTTAAAACAAAGTGAACGTTATCTTTTGTTATTTTTATTTGTTTTTAATGTGTATAAAAATGTTTATCTCTTAACAATAATGATCGGAGTTTTCCATAAATAGTAAAACGCATCTGCTTATTTGTAACTTAAAGTTTGTAAAGTAACAGTTTTTGATAGTCAACTCAACTCGACTATTCACAACACGACGCAATACATGCATAGGCGGTAAAACGGTTGGCGCATATAGTGGAAAAACCGGGGCACGAGAGATTCAAAGTGATTAATCTCTTAAAACGAGGTACTGTCTTTAAATTTGCATTTTCTATCTGTCTATGTTTTATATGAATCCACAACCTTTAACAAATAAAAATTAAAAACTTTTCCTTATATAATTTCTTCAAATATTGATTTAGTTTCCAACATGCTATTAATATTCACATTTAATTGGTATTGTTAATGTAATAGTCGAGTCCGTCTCTGTTGGTGGTCGGGCGAACCTTTATTCTTTTGAACAATTGACAAAGGCAGTATTGTACCAGTAATGGTCCTTTTGACGCACGGACGATTAGAAGTGTCAAGTGTGCCGTTTTTGTCAACGCACCGACAGAGAAAAGAAATTGTGTTTTATGTTACCGCGTCGGCTGGGCGCCAAAGGGCGTTTCGGCTATTCTAAGGACAAAAGTCAACGAGGGGGGTGTCGATCTCCCCTGAAACCGAGTTTTCCTGTTTGGAGAAGAAGAAACGGGAGGGGATTCCCGGCTGAACTTTGAGATGAGTCGGTTGCCTAGAGTTATCTCCTCTCTGGACGACTTTACATATATTTTTCTTTAAATGTTTTTTATTTGGTAATAAATCAACATTGTTAAGTTTAATCCTCTACGGCTGATTATTTAGTCTCCATACCTGCTCCCTATACGAGACCCATGCGAAGTCATACCCAAATGACTAGAGTATGACTTACAATCAGAAATAGAAACATCGCAGACCGCCCGCCGAGCTTACAGTCAATATATATCTTTAAATGATAAAACTAAGTACTTTTTTAAGTTATAGTTCAGTTAATTCCGCTTAATGTGATAGCGGTTAATGTTAACAATCGCTTATTGTTATCGAAATCACTTGCTCTCGATTTTCTCTATTCACTTGTTAAAAATTATCGCTTTATGTGATCGTTAGATCGGTTAACGTTATCAGTTTTTGAACCTCATTTTAACTGGCAAAGGAATATTCACAATGTATTCAGAAGGAACCCATTCTATCTTTGCCTTCGCTGTTGTTTGAATTTGTGAAAATTCTCCCTCTTCCACCTAGGGAAATGGAGAATGAACAAAGGAGTGGGGTATTACACGTTCCTGAAATTTTTCAGAAATACGCACACCCTGCTGGTGTTCAGTGGTTGTCAGATAAGCAGAAGGCAACACATTCTTATCGTAACTGAGATGGAACGTAGTCCCATTGTATGCCTTGCTCGCTTACATGCAGCTTGTCGATGTGGAAGCCAGATAAGCGGAATGATTTAACATTAAAACAAAAGATCGAAATTTTAAATCGTTATGACAGTTTGATTATGATTATGAACAATTTATCAATGAGTTCTTAGAAAAAATTGTAGACAGTCAACAACTGATCAATTTTTTTTTAATTATACATACAATTCTTATGTTTCAACACTTTTAAGGACAGTTGTTTCGCAACAAAACCACCCGTTAATACTTTTTAGCTGTTTTAAAAACATTAAGTTTTTTCTTTGTTTTGGACACTTTAAACAATAAACAGATAGTATAATTACAATTAATTTATTTCTATTTGAAATATATATTTTTGTAATTGCTTTACAAGGAAGAATCAAGAGTTCGATTTTCATCATGATCTCATATGAAAATACTTACCCAAAACATTACTTATACATTGTTTACCTATTTATTAATTACTTTATCTTAAGGGTAACTATTCATTGCTCTCCAAATTTATTTAAAGTTTTAATAAAGAAATATTTTCCTGCTGCACAAGGGGAGCGTTTCACAGTTAAATCAACCTCTCTAAATCTCGCACCCCTCCCCTCTAAAGAAAAAGAATGTAAAAATATTTTTTTTCATATATTTCAAATCTATAAGGCTCATAGATAAAATTTATAACCTAATTCCATTAAATACCAAAGAATTTGTAATCATGATCTTCAAAGGGTTAAAGGATAATATACATAAATGCAGGATAATATAAGGTGTGTTTTTTCATTTTGTTTTGAAATTTATTATGTGTAAATTAAAGACGTGAGGGTAAATTTATCTAAATTTGCATATCGTTTATTGTTATCAATTGGTTATTGTTATCAAAATCACTGTGTTCCAAACTAATCACATTAAACGAAGTCCACTGTTAATTAAGAACATAAGAAAATAATTTTATTATAAAAGAAGCAGATCTTTATGTTTTAATTGTTGTCTGTAAATGCCATGTAGGGTTTTTCTCGTATAATGTTAACCTATGGGAGAACAAAATTCTCTCTGACCAGCTCGCATTTAAGGTTTGGTTTGGAGTGCTACGGTCTACTTTTTGCAACACGAGGACTAATGAGACCCGGGACCTATAGCTTAAAACCGATTCCGAACAGCTATGACCTTCCATGCCACTGCGGGATTCGAACCCACGAACTCTGGTACCGAAGGCCAGCACCCTAACCAATCGGCCATCGCTCGGCACCAGCTCGCATTTAAAGAATTCTTTAAAAAACTTATATCGCTTGGTAGAACACTAAAACTTTTAGGATGCTATATTTTTATTAAAAAAAGACACCGAGAAAAATATATTTAACTATTTTTCAAATTCAAATAATAGCCTTTAACAGGCAGAAAAATATGGCTTCCTAAAGAATTTGTCGTTCTCTGACGTGGCAAATTTCAAAAAAATTCTTCAAATGTGATTCGGCCTCAGGGGTTTTCTCCATGGGATAACAATCCTGTGAGAACCATCTTCTAAGACAGACAAGTACAGACACACTTCATGGTAAATTAATATCGTATTTCTAACGTAGAATTTCAGGCTGAAATGGTACTGAGTTCTTCTACAGCAGAGGGGGCGGAGGGACGATGCTGGGGGGAGGGATGAACTTGTTTCCGGCTGTAGGGCGGTGATGTGAGCAGATTTTGGCTTTCAAACTTAATTTGACAAATACAAAAAAAATTTATTATATTAATTATATAATTTACACGACTTTTATCAGTAATAATACCAATATTGAGACCTTAAAGCCATTTCCCAACGGCTACGAACATCTATGCCCCAGTGGGATTCGAACCCACGAACTCCGGTGGCGAAGGTCAGCGCCCTAACCATTCGGCCACAGCATTCGTTCGAGCACATCAAAGACTGTGTATAACATCTACACAGGTGACGAATCATGGATCTATGCATATGATCCGGAAACAAAACGGCAATCAACTATATGGGTCTTCCAAGACGAGGTAAAACCAACAAAAGTTGTAACGAGGAAGAAGCACATCGAAACAAATGATTGCCTGTTTCTTCGGCATTAACGGTCATGTGGCAACAGTGACGTTAGAGCAACGCAGGATGGTCAATTCTGAATGGTATACGACCATTTGTTTGCCAGAAGTCATCGGAGAAATTCGAAAAAAGCAGAAGAACAGGCGAATCATTCTTCATCATGACAATGCGAGCTCTCACACATCGACTCAAAGGCATTTCTGACGGAAAGAAAGATCGAAATGATGGGTCATCCGCCGTATAGCCCTGATTTGGAAACCAATGACTTCTTATTCCCACACATCAAAAATAAATTACATGGACAACGATTTTCGACCCCCGAAGAAGCGGTTGATGCATTCAAAACGCATGTTTTGGAGTTACCTCAATCAGACTGGAAAAAGTGCTTTGAAAATTGGTTAAAACGCATGCAAAAGTGTATTGATCATCATGGAGAATATTTTGAAAAACAATAAAACCAATTTCGATCCTACATATTTGTTTTTTTTTTTTATTAGGCCAGAAATATAAATAGCAACCCTCGTATTACAGTGAAAATCAGCGAAATGTATCCGCACACAATTTGTTAATACCAGAATGAAATCAAGAGATAAAAGCAGTACCATTCAGAACAGAAATTATTTTCAGACTGCAAATTCTCCAAACAAATGATTCCATCTTATCTTCACCTTCTTATGAGAAGCTTCCTTTTTTTTATCTTATTTCAAAATAAAGCTACTTTTATTTATCTGAAAAAATAATGGAAGAAATCAAAGAATTGTATTTTTATAGGAATCTAATAAATTTGGAGAAGGTCTCAGGTCTCAAAACATCTTTTAAAGTACTCTTTTAAAATTCCGAAACGGCATCGATATTAAATGAAATCATTGTATTGTTTCTTTTTATACGTGTATTTCGTAATGGAATGGAGGTGTTTTAAGCTTTTCTTTGACATGGAAACATTTCGAGTTTTATTGCTTTCTACTTGCTAAGGATTGATTTAAATGGGAAAGCTTTAAAACCAAGTGAAGTTTATCCCTTTTTTCTTACATTTTGGTCGTTTCTACATCTTCGAGATATATTGATATAGAACTGCCGAAACTAGCAAAAGATACCTAGTTTATTTATATCCCAAAAATTACTACCAATAGAGACCATTTTAGTTTTCTAGTTCATGTCTTAAATTGTATTGTTTTGCAAAATGCATTGCTTAAAATAGCAGAAATGAATGGCAATTGAAACAGCATCGGTATTAAGTAAATACTTTGTATTGTTTATTTTTATGTGTTTATTTCGTAAAAGATAGAGGGGAATTTAAGCTTTTCATTGAAATGGAAATATCTTGAAATTTATTGTTTTCTACTTCGGTGAAATCTTTAAAACCATGTAAATTTTATCTTCCTTACGTGTTATTTGTTTCTTAGTACATCTTCAAAATATACTGATCTGAATTTGTCAAAAGAAACGAAAGTATTTTATTCATTTCTCGCTATTTTCTATCTTTAGAAATCATTTTAGTTTTCTACTCTTAAGTTTTAAATTGTATTGTTTTCTCAAATACGTTACTTAAAATGACGGTATAAAATATTTTCTAACATAGAGGATTATTGAAGACCCTTAAAGTATATTATTGTAAAACAAGAAGAAAGTTTTGTTTTTAGATGAACTGAAAATGCGCTATTAAAATTTTAGGATTGAAAGGTAATTGATTTTACCAGTAATGAGTTTTAAACCTAACTTAAACTTTGTTTTCTGTTTTCAATAATAATTTACGAAATGTCTGTTTGGGACTCAAGTGTCATTTTTGCTATCTGCAATGGTATAAATAAATATTGTCCAAAACTAAGGACATTTATGACAAACCACATGGTTTTGTGTGAAACAGAGACACACATTCATATTGACAACCCTATGAATATAAAGATAACTATATAAAATGATAGGCTTTACTTGTCCATGAGAGTCACTGAAATTTGTACTTTTTGTTGTTAGAATAGTGATAAACATTTCATTGTGAACATTGTTGTAATGTTGATAAACGTTTCATTGTAAACATTGTTGTAATGTTGATAAACATTTCATTGTAACGTAAAAATTAACCAAGAATTAAATTTAAAATGAGTTCTTATATAAAAATGCTATAATTTGGGTTACATAGAAATGAAAGTTAATCGCTATATATCTAAATTTCCAGGTCAAATCGAATGGATACAACTCAGACGATGTTTAAAATAAGAAATTAATTTAAAATAAGAAATGAATAAATGAGATATTTAAAGGAATGACGTCATAATGATAAAAAAAAATATCATTTTCACCCATTTATTATGCGATACATTGAAAATTTTAATCTCTTGCTTTTAACCTGGGAAAACTGCGTTTAAAACAATTACTTGGGATGACGTCACATTGCTAGAAATATTGCTTCTTTCCCTTAGTTATGATGCGATAAATTAAAAAATTAATCGTTTGCTTTTAACTGGGGAAAATAATGCTTGGAATAATCATATGAAATGCTCGAAAAAGGGGGAAGGAATGGATTTCGAATGTTAAAAATTTACAAAAACCTTCCCAGGGATATAACTAAAAATTTCCCAAATTTTCACTTCGATTGGATGTATGGTTTTTGAGTCTATCGAGTACAGACAGACAGACAGACACAAATTCATTTTTAGATATATAGATTTAAAGAAAAATCTCTACAGTTGCACTTTAGTACATAATAAAGAAACATTTTATTCATTATCGAGCAGCGTTATGTCTCTTGTCCCTTTTCTAGAATATGTCAATTTGTTTTGACTGATTGCGAACTTGGATAAGTATGGTCCCCATTATAAAGGTTTTTATTGCTTGCAGAATAAAATCAACAAAGAAACAACAAAAAAATTTGATTTTAATTCACCAAAGAATTGTTTATCGAATGAAAATTTGGGACTACAGTGTCTTTTTGTTATTTGTGTGTTTATGCATTTTATTGGCTGCACCAACGAGGACCATCTTCCTTAAAACAAAGGTTTAACATGTTTTGGGTGACCTCGGATGTACAATCCACAGCAGCTCATAATATACAATGCAGTATAAATACAGTAAAATTATTACAAACCAACACATTCAAATACATAACAGAAAAAATAACACTTATAAATACAAAAAATAGTAACAAAAATAAAGGAAAATAATAATAATAATAATAATAATAATAATAATTGCAAGAGATTTGCATAAAAATAAATGCAATAGCGCGGTACAGTGAAAGTTGCATAAACGGAATCAGCCTTGTTACGGAGCCGGTAGATTCTCTAAATTTTAGTGTAATATAGCAATATTTATTAGCAGAAATTTGATAAAAAAAATGTCTACAACAACACTATAATAAATGTCTTTTTATTTATGCCCGCTGAGGTAATGTGATGCCTGACATGTGCCGTCTCTGACGCCTTAGAGTTCAATAGATAAAATAAATCGGCCCAAAAGGTGGGGGCTTCTCAGAAACCGATAAAGGAAAATCGCTCGCAAGTCAAAACAGGCTCTCCCGTCATGAGAGTCATCTACCTTAAAACAAAGGTGTAAGATGTTTTGGGTGTCCTCGGATGTACAATCCACAGCAGCTCATAGTATACAATGCAGTATAAATACAGTAAAATTATTACAAACCAACACATTCAAATACAGAATAGACAAAATAACATTTATACAAAAAATAGTAATAAAAATAAAGGAAAACAATAATAATAATAATAATAATAATAATTGCAAGAGATTTGCATAAAAATAAATGCAATAGCGCGGTACAGTGAAAGTTACATAAACGGAATCAGCCTTCTTATGAGGCCTGCAGATTCTCTGAATTTTATTGTAATATAGCAATATTTATTAGCAGAAATTTGATAAAAAATGTCTACAACAACACTATAATAAATGTCTTTTCAATTATGCCCGCTGAGGTATGTGACGCCTGACCTGTGCCGTCTCTGACGCCTTAGAGTCCAATACATAAAATAAATCGGCCCAGAAGGTATGGGCATCTTAGAAACCGATAAAGCAAAATCGCTCCGCATAGCCGGACAAGTCAAAACATGTTCTTCCGTCATGGGAGCCATCTACCTTAAAACAAAGGTTTAATATGTTTTGGGTGTCCTCGGATGTACAATCCACAGCAGCTCATAATATACAATGCAGCAAAAATACAGTAAAAGTGCAAGAGATATGATGAGGGGGAATCCACTAAGTGAAGCTGAAAAAGATGATCCCTCAGCAAATGGCCTGTCCTGATTCCAAAAAGAGCCACCCCAAACACTCTCGGAAGAGAGGGGGAATACTCTCTTATTTAACCCCTTAAGGTCCAGCAAGTAAATGTTATACGAGTCGACCGTTGGGAAAACTGTTGCCGTTTAACGCGCCATCTAGTAATTAAGTCTAGCCTTTAAAAATTAAAATAAAACGTTCAGATCTCCTATTACGCATGAGCGACGCTGGTGTCTCAATATCAACCGTAGATCAACGCATGCAAACGGCACTCGACTGATACGAGTGAAATCACTGCGTCGCGTATACGAGACGTTGGTAGCGAAGGGGTTAAGAGAGATGAGCATCTCCTCCCTGAGGAAATCTCTCTGAGATGACAGATACTAGTTTTTTAATATAATCTCTGATGATTCTCTTTATGTTCTAAAAGGAGCACCAACAATAGGTGGAACCAAATAACAACGCTCCTAGACGAACGTGTCTGCACGTTCATTGACATAGACATTGTGGTGACTGGAAATCCATTGTAAAACCATATTAATCCTTGAAAAGGTCAAAGACCTAATTCTATTTTTACACTCAAATTCAAAGGGTGTTATGGATATGTTATAGCTGGTAATGGTTGGAATTATAGCCCAGGAATCAACAAACAAAGAATCATATTTTTGGTAGTATTTTCAAATTACTATAATAGGGGAGAATGGGGCACCTTGGGACATAGCCCACCTTGGAACACCTTTATTTTCAGGCTTTAATTTGCAACCAGGAATTAGTTCTCATGTGTAATGATAGATGGCCTTCCTCTTCACTATTCAAAGAATTTTGATGAAGATAGTGCTTATAGGTAAGGAACAGTTTCATTTTCTTTGTTTTGAATAACCTAAAATTACATTAATGTGCATTTTAAAAAGTAATTTTTTTGAAAAAAAATTAAAATATTTTAAAAAAGTGTATTGTTATGAAAGAAAAGTCATTTATTATTATTTCTATGCTAATAAGTAAATTGTATTGTTAAGCCTAACTGTATAGTAGTTACCAAAAGATACTACGTAAAATGGGGCAGGTTGGAACACACATAGATGGGGCATCTTGGGATAATTTAAAAATTGTAAACAAATATCAATTCAAGCAAAATAATTAATGTTTTGGTGCCTAATTTTTAATTGATCTAACATGTCAAAATATTAATTTATTAATCTTTTCTTTTTCAGAAAAAAAATGGTGAAAACAAGAAAAACAAACAGAAAGTATTCTGCTGTAAATGCTAATATGCTTGAATCAGCTGCAAATATACGATTTGTTAAAAAATGTATTAACTTGAACAATTTTCAGCTATTTCTCTTTTATAACAGTTAATAAAAATAATTTGAACAGTATTTTGTATTTATTGTTTAGTGTCCCAACCTGCCCCATACAGGGGGGCGGGTTGGGACATTGGAAAGGTATTTTATTTATTTTATTATTCTTTAACTAAATGAGATATTAAGTAGTTTTAATGTTTATAAGAAGCAGATATGATGACAATATATGCATGCATACTTATTTTTTTTCTATTATCTTTAAAAAAAATTCATAAAAATGTTTAACTGAAAGGTGTCTCAAGGTGCCCCGGTCTCCCCTATATAGTAAATCAACATTTAAGACATTGCAAAGCATTATGTCTCCTGTGACTTTCTGGAATGTTACTTTCTCTTGTCTGATTGTATGATTGGATAAGAGTATAGTCACTAAGGCTGGGTCGTTTATCAATATATCGTCAAATATGAATATACTTTCAGTATCAGGATAACAATATTAAAATTCTGCTATGCTGATCCTCATCGGCGATACTGTTTTTCCCTCAAGCGCGATAACGTATATCGCATAACGACATCTTAAATATTATAAATAAGTTAATATTTTTTCATGTTATTGCATTCGTTTGATATTCGCTTCATATTTGCCTACATACTTGATACAAACACAAGCCAGAAAATTTGTTCTTGAAGATTACCACTTCTCCGTCCAGGTCTTCGGTAGTATTTCCCAATCATATCTCAATGTACAAAAAGAAATAGAATGACAGAAAGATAAGGTTATTCAAAAATAGCGATATCTGAATTCCTCTATATAATAATAGCTTAAGTTATCTGTCCGTCTGTCCGCAAATTTGTGAAGCGGTTGGATCTGGAATAGATAGAGGCATCCATATTGGTTTCTTGATGAATTAGAGATAGCAAAATTCAAAGTGAATAAAGTTTATCTTCTTCTAAACTATCGATTTGATTCTAAAATAAATTGGTATAAATATGCTTCATATCACAGCAAAAAATTCACCCGTTCCCCCCCCTTTTTCTTCCGTTTAATGCCATTATTTCAAGCCCTATTTTTCATTGATTCAGAGCAGGCGATTAAATTCATCAATTTATCACATTATAAGTAGAAAAAATAACATTTTTTTAGCATTATGAGGTCATTCCTTTCACCATCTCATGTAATCGTTTCTTATTTTAAATTATTTAAATATCTGCGTTATTTTCATACGTTTTATTCCTGAACAAGATATTACGTAAATAATTTTCTTTTATATTGGGCTTAAATAATAGATTACGTAGATATGTGCTAATTTTAAATTTAATCATCGATTACTTTTTGTTGCAATGAAAATTTTATCACCTGTATTAAGAACAAATTATTTTCAAAAAAGTCTAGGAGCCTATTTCAAGGACTAATAAATATCTAGCGTTTAATTTATATATCTTTGAAAACTAAGTAGTTTGTCCGTTTGTGTGTATGTTTTTTATACGTAACCGCAAGTTTTCACTAAATGAATTCAACGTGATTCTAAACTGCATTTACAGTATCGGGATACTTTAGAGGAGTCTGAAGATAAACAAATTATTGATCGTGTACCAGTTAATTCTCAGCCAAAAAACAAACCATTTTTTACTGCCTCAAAGGGTACTTTACCATTCTGGAAAATTAAACATTTTACTGATCCCGTCATATGACGGGCTATATGCTAGTAGTAATATAACCTCCTACTTTAAAGTATTATAACGATATATCAGTGGTATCAATATCAATATGGGGATATATCGTGATATTAATTTTTTGGTAGTCCATCCCTAATGATCACCAGTATAATAGGGTTTTTTTTTCAAAATAAAATCAACAAAGAAACAACAAAAAGTTTGTTTTTAATTCACCATAAAACTATTTGTCAACTTTAATGTCTTTTTGCAATCTGCGTGTAATGCGTGAACGATATATCAGTGATATCAATATCAATATTGGGATATATCGCGATATTTATTTTCCGATATTGTCCAGCCCTAACGGTCACCAGTATAAAAGCTTTTATTGTTTTGAAAATAAAATCAACAAAGAAACAACAAAAAGGTTTATTTCACCATGTCAACTCTAGTGTATTTTTGCTATTTGCGTGAGCTTGCAATTTCTAATAATATAGATATATTTATAAGCAGAAGTTTGATAAAAATTTCTACGACAACACTACAATAAATAATAAGGCAACATTTAGGTCATTATTGCACAGCGTTAGTCTCTTGTGACTTTTCTCGAATATGTCACTTTGTTTTAGCAGATTGTGTTACCGGACAAGAGTACAAACACAAGTATAAAAGTTTTTATTTCTCCGAGAATGAGATCTACAAAGAAACAAAAAAAAAGTACCTCTCAGAGCCGAAATTATTTTCGACTTACAGAATCGCAAACAATTGATTCCATCTTATCTTCACTTGCTTATGGGGTGCTTCGTTTTATCTGATGTAACAACAAAGCTAGTTTTTTTTCATCTAAAGAAAGAATAACAGGAATCGAAGAAATTCCTTTTTTTAGGAATCTAATAAATTTGGAAAAGGTCCTGAAATATCTTTTAAAGTACTCTTTTAAATTTCTGAAACGGCATCGGTATTAAATGTTATCGTTGTATTGTTTATTTTTTTGCTCGTATTTTGTAATGGTATGAAGGGGTATTAAATTTGTCTTTGATATAGAAATAGCTAAACTTTTATAGATTTCTTTTACCCATAGGAAGATTTCAATATTAAAACCCCTGATACAAACTATCCATGTTAGTTTAGATTTTTTAAGGGGACACACTATACAGGATGTCCCAAAACGATATGCATTTCTAAACATCCCATACACTTGATGTTTATCGAAAATTTACCATCTAGAGCATAGTATAAAAGTTAATGAAAAGATAGTATAATGCATTTTAAGCAGTAAAAATATATACATCTTAATGTTGAAATGATTATTATATACAGGGTATTACAAAACAACCGCATAAACTCTGCACGGCTAGATTCCTATTTGGGAGTACACAAAAACTGCCGAAAGAAGCGTTCTTGTACGATCCACAGTTTACGAGAAAAATACGAAAAACAAAGTATGACGTCACGGCCGTTGCAAGAAAAAAACACTTTATTGTACATATCAACAACAGCATTTGCATATCTTTCCAGACGATGATGTTTAAAACGTTCGCCGAGTATATCGCGTCATGCATGCGCGCCATGGAATGACGTTCAGCAACCGTTGAACTGGTGTTTAAAAGGTGCATCTTGCAGCTACCGGTAGTCTTCGTATGGTGGTCATGTATTCCTTTCATGACTACTGTGACATGTACCTGATGTACGGACGATGTAAAGGAAATGCCTTACGAACTGTTAGGGAGTAGATGTCCATGCATATACTGCTGTTGATATGTTCAATAAAGTACTTTTACTTGCACCGGAGGTGACGCCATATTTGTTTTTTGTATTTTTCTCGTAAACTAAGGATCGTACACGAACGCTTCTTTGGGCAGTTTTTATGTACTCCCAGCAGTATATGCATGGGCATCTACTCCCTAACAGTTCATAAGGTATTTCCATTACATCGGCCGTATTTCAGGTACATGTCGCAGTAGTCATTAACGGATTTGGTTTGGTTTGGAGTGCTACGGTCTACTTTTTTGCAACACGAGGGTTAATGAGACCGAGACCTACATCTTAAAGCCGATTCCGAACGACTACAAACATCCATGCCACAGTGATATTACTCATTAACGGAATACATCACCACCATACGAAGACTACTGATAGCTGCAAGATACACCTTATAAATACCAGTTCAACGGTTGCTGAACGTCATTCCATGGCGCGTGCATGTATGACGCGATATGCTCTGCGAACGTTTTAAACATTATCGCCTGGTAAGATATGCAAATGCTGTTGTTGATATGTACAGTAAAGTGTTTTTTTCTTGCACCGGAAGTGACGTCATACTTTGTTTTTTGTATTTTTCTGATAAACTACAGAACGTACACGAACACTTCTTTTGGCAGTTTTTATGTACTCCCCACGAGGAATCTAGCTGAGCAGAGTTTATGTGGTCATTTTAAGACACCCTGTATTTCAAGATGCATAGTCTGCATTAAAAGAGCCTTTTTTATTCAAAATAGTTCTTATCTTTATTTATAAAATTCTTCTGTTCTTGTTTGTAATAGAACTCCTCCTAAACGGCTGAACTGATTTTGATGAAATTTTGTCCATATAATTAAAATGACATTCTAGTCCCGGAAATTCCCTTCATGTACATTTTTTGTGATTCTACAAAAGAAGTTTTTAATAGACTCAAAATTCATCTTTCATAAAAATCTCCGAAACTGTCCTTTCATAGATACAATTAAACTCAGCATTGGGTGTGGAGATGGAACAATAAGTTTCATCTCCACACCCAATGCTGAGGTACAATGCATCAGCAGTTCTCCTTGTTCAACTTAACTAGAAAACATGCTTTTCTACTTCAAACTTAAGCATAACGTACAATCGTATGTTCGAATGGCTAACATTAAAATATATTAATGCATCCGCTGTAATTCCACGTTATACATTACCTCTCAGAAAAAAAACATTATTTCAGTGTTTTTTCTATTAATCTTCAAACAAAAAGTTCCTTTCATCTTTATATATAAAATTGAAATAGAACTCCTCCTAAAAGGCTGGACTGGTTTTAATGAAATTTTGTGTGTGTAATTAAGTTAATTCGAGAATGGTTTAGATTCCTAATTTGATCCAATAGAAAATGTCTTTTTATTCAATATCCAGAACTGAGCGCTTATTGAGATTATTATAATACCGCTTGAAACCGTTCACCATCACCGTATCTGTGACACAGTGGTCAGTGCAACGGGTATCATTACCAGAAGTCCCAGGAACTAATCCCCGTACAGGCGATGTGATAGTTTTAATTTACGTTTGATTACGTCTGATTATTTTTATGATGACTGTAAGCCTTGTGACGTCAAGTATTTTTTAAATAATTGTTTCCTTGCTTTTCCATCAAAGCGGTCCACTTTATAATTTATTTAAAATCATTTTACAATTTTTAGATTTACAGTAAATACATTTTGACATACCTAATATAATAATATATTAGGCATGTCAAATAATAAAATCCCGTTTTTAACTCTGATAAATGTTACAACTACCCTTAAAGAACTCTTTTAAATACAGAAATTTCTGGTTCTTAATTCTACGTATTTGTCCCACACATTTCACAGAGGATTTCTTAAACTCTTTTATAAATCCATTTTGTTAAACCCCTTTCTAAAAGTATTCCTTCCTGGACCATCCATCCATCCATTATAATAACTGTAAACAATGCTTCTAAACTTCAAAAACTGCTAATTTGTAAGAAACTTGAGGATAGTGTATAATTTTAATAGTTTGTAGTTATTGAGTTTCTAATATTTTATTTACTATGTTGCTGCAAAGTAAATTATAGCTATCCGCAGCAAATTATAGCTCAAAATACAACCACTGTTGTTTCTATATCTTTAAATTACAATTTTTTTACCACATTAGTCTGAAATTGTATAAAAAGTAACTGTTTCTTTATAAAATAAGCAACTTATGAAAGAATATTTATTAAATTCCAATATTTGATAATGGAAGCATCGCGTAGCTCATCGGTGATACAACATTAATGTAATCTGGACTACAACGTTAACAACATTAATGTAATGAGTTACTACAACGGCAGTTCGAGGAACTGACCTAAAGGCGAAAGTGATGTCAGTGACCCTCATTCGACCGGATTGGTCAAAAAGAGTTGCTAACCGCGGAGTAGCCATCTTCGGTCCAGGCAACGCTCTCCAACGGACTTTTTCGACAGATTTGTGGGCCCAATAGGAGAGAGGGCAAGGAAGAAGAAGGAGTGTGCAGCTAAAATTCTTTTGCGGCAATTCATGGGATCATAGGTTGGAGGTATTACAGAACCGCCTGGGCCAAGCCCTAAAGTTGTGCAGTACATGGGATTTTGCAAACAAAATTAATGATATGATTTGGCTCTAACAGGAAAAATAGGTGTAAGAAATGGGAAGGAATGCTTGAGTTTGAGCTGAGAAATTATTAGTAATAAACATAAAAATAAAATAGAGAGAAGCTAAAATTCCAGGTCGGAATTTACTGAGATGAAATGAATTTAATCTCATTTAGTGAGTTTAAAGCACAAAGAATAAATTTTAAAAAAATACATTAAAAGTTTTTAATGATAAAAATAAAGACTTAGAGCATAAAATACTCTAGTAGGTGATAAGTGAGAGTCTAGCTGGTAAAGATTAGAGAATCTGAGATTGGGATCCAGAAGACAAATTCTCGACGAATCAGAAATGAGATTGAGGACCAATGGCAATCTTAGAAAATGACCCAGCAAGATGTGTCCGCAAGAAGCGCTGCTTCAGATTTTTGAAGTACTAAACAGATAAGGGGGGGGAGGAAAGCAGACATAGCAGTGGAGCACGATCCTGGGAGGACCAATCAAATTACTGGAAATGTGAACGACTAGAGGAATCTTATTTATTAGAAGTCGAGTGCTAAGATGGCCATCTGCCATCTACGATTATTAGAGTCTGAATAGTCACACTGAGATAATTCGATAAGATGATCAATGTTGAGATTTTTATTAAACTTAGTAGCAACATTTTGAAGAAAATTTGGAAGAGAGGGAATATTAATTTCTTTAAGAATTTACCTAGTCGGGAAATACCAGGGAAAATTAGTGATTTGTCTAATGGTAATATTTTGAGTCGAGCTAGAGATTTAAGGTTGGAGTCAGCCCGTATGATCATGCAACACTTGCATAAGTGAGTTTGGCGCGAAGATATGATTTGTAGATGAACAACTTATTATCAGTACTTAATTTACAGTTTCGAGCAATTAGGGGGAAAAGAAGACGTTTAGCAACTCAAAACTGAGATTTAATTTTGTAGATGTGGGTCTGCGGCAATTTTCTCACCATTTTTCTTTTTAAAAGAACAAGACGACATGTTGGGCAAATCTTCACTCAAGTATGGTCCCTCAGGGATGATTACATAATTAGTATCATTATTATTTATTTTTACTTTTATTTATATTTAAAATAAAGGAAATTCAGCACTAGGAATTAGTTTTCATTGAAATTTGTAATTTCTCAAGGGGACTCCACTTATACCTGCGGCTGACCTCGGCACTCGGTTTTCACCTTCTCATGATGAATAAGTTTAAATAATTTTATATGTTCTTTGATTATTCTTTGTAACATTTAAAATTCATATTTAAAATTTTGTTATCATTTTCCCAAACTCCCGAAATAAACTGTTTCTAAGCAAAGATGATAAGAAAATATCTCAATACATACCAACTCTTCTGCATAAAAGCACTAAACCTGTCAAGTTTATGAATACCAGATTTTTCACTCTATATTTATACTGTAAGATAAAGCAAACATTCTACCAAAATCCATTTTTTGAATATCTATTTTTCTTCCTAAACATGACATTCCGCGTTTTTACTGCAAAATTTCATCAACAAAATCGGGGATGGTTCGTTTCAGGACAAATAAATCCCTTTAGCAAATCAGACAGAAAGCTCACGAAAAATGTAGTTTGTATGTCTGCACGATACTTAAATTGCTTATCTTGTTTTCTGAGCATCCTAAAAGTGCTTTAAAGAGGCAGAGTTGAGATGGATGATGACCCATCGCACGTGATTCGATTTCGGAAAGTAACAATGCCGATTGAAGTACGGTAATCCTTTTCAGACAGAATGTCTTTTCTTGTTAGATCAGACAAAGTAGAGCGAATTCGAAGAGGCTATGAATGCATAATAGAATTATTCAGCTGTTTTGAATTTCGGAAACGGGGAAGAAAAGAATTTTTGTTCAGTACTTTTTTTAGAGGCTTCATAAAATTTCCTGAACTTATGTGATCTTTAGGTCTCGATACGATTCTTAACACGTTACTTCCAACTACGAGATAACTCGTAGATTGCGTTCTTTTCTAGGACGCCAACTACGAGTTATCTCGTACTGTGTTAACTTGCCATTTTTGTGCAGCTGCGAATAAACTCGTAGTATTTCAGTGCTAATATCGATAGATAGCTTCTGGGAAAAGAACTAAAAATTGATACTCTTGGAAACTAAATAATTCATGACTTTGTCGAATTTCTTTCCACAAATTTTAATAATATAATGTAATTAATTCAAATTGTCATTTTAGACCAGATTTCTGAAAATTACAGTGGCATTGAACATGTTAAGAGATACTTGATGTAATAGTTTATTAATTTTTCAAAGTTATAATGTATACTTAATTATTAAAATAAAGGCTTCATAAATTGTTATAATAAATCATTTGATTAGTTTGCACACACTTAGGATTAATTGCTAGGATTAATTTTATTCAGCTTTACTATTGAGTTTTCCATTCCTACCAGTTTTTATATTCTTCCTAAAATTCTTCTTTCATTTCACTTCGAGAGTGGCCGCAATTTCATTGTCGATATAAGCGTAATTAGTCCGCAAAGAAAATACGTGTGTTAACCTTGCAAAGTTCATTTTTCTTGGTTTCTATAACTAAGACAAATTTTAACATGACATTAAATAACTGAAAAGACACGTTCTTATAGAGTGAATTAGAACATTAAATGTAAAGATTAAAAAAGATTAAAGATTAAAATTAAATATAAAGATTAAAATTATAGTGTTTAATAATAGAATTATTTAGTCTTAATCCCATAATATAACTATTATTTTAACTCTAATCATTGAGCAACAACTGACTTTCCTTCTATATAAATATATTTTAAAAACTAAGACATATTTCATACTGTAAAGGTATATGCTGTGAAATTTCTTATAACTTTTCAGACAGAATGTCTTTTCTTGTTAGATCAGACAAAGTAAAGTGAATTCGAAGAGGCTAGGAATGCATAGGAGAATTATTCAGCTGTTTTGAATTTCGGTAACGGGGAAGAAAAGAATTCTTGTTCACTGCATTTTTTAGAGGCTTTATAAAATTTCGTGACCTTATTATGTGATCTTTAGGTCTCGATACGATTCTTAACACTTTGACTACCAACTACGAGATAACTCGTAGATTGAATTCTTTTCTAGGACGCAAAACTACGAGATATATCGTACTGTGTTTACTTGCCATTTTTGTGCAGCTATGAATAAACTCGTATATCTGTGCTAATATCGATAGATAGCTTCTGGGAAAAGAACAAAAAATCGATGCTCATGGGAAATAAATAATTCAGGACTTTGTAGAATTTCTTTCCACAAATTTGAGTTTTTAATACTATAATGTGATTAAATCATAAGTGTTAACACATTGTGTGTGGGTATATTTCGAAGCGGAATTGTACAGGTAGCGGACGTTTTGAGCGTAAATTTAGTTATTCAGTTAAATCTCAATAGATCGAAAATTATTTAATATTTCAACCAACTTTTTCTATTTTATATTGAAATAAACAAATATATAAATAAAAATATATAAATAACAACCATATATTTTTTGAAACAAAGAATATATCTTTTAGTGGATAAATTTATAATTTATCGTAAATATGGAAAATCAAATAGAAATAGTAGTATATAGTTTTAATTTTTTCCCCGTTCTGTGGTTCAACATCGACTGATGTAAAAACTAACTACTCTTTGTCTAAATTTTTCCAGAATCTATATAGTAGAAACAAACAATCGGCTTCGTTTTCCTGTATATACCGTTATTTTTGTACCCCAAAACCTACCATGTTGTTACACTTACTCGTACTAGTACGTGACCCTCGCTCAAGTATTAATCGTCAGAAAACGTACTAGTATGTGTCTCGCATATAATGTGTTAAGAGATACTTGATGGAATAGTTTATTAATTTTTTAAAGTTATAATGTATACTTAATGATTAAAATGAAGGCTTCATAGACTCTTATAATAAATCATTTGATTAGTTTACACGAACTTAGATGCTAGGAATAATCTTATTCAGCTTTACTATTGAGCTTTCCTTTCTACCAATTTTTATAAATCTTAACTTTTTCTTTCATATCATTTCGAGAGTGACCGCAAGTTCATTGTCGATATAAGCGTAATTAGTCCTCAAAGAAAATACGTGTGTTAACCTTGCTAAGTTCATTTTTCTTGGTTTCAAAAACTAAGACAAATTTTAACATGACATTAAATAACTGAGAAGACACGTTCTTATATAGTGAATTAGAACATTAAATGTAAAGATTAAAAACGATTAAAGATTAAAATTAAATGTAAAGATTAAAATTCTAGTGTTTAATTATAGAATTATTTAGTCTTAATCCCATAATATAACTATTATTATTTTAACTTGAATCATTGAGCAACCATTAACTTTCCTTCTATATAAATATACTTTAAAAACTAAGACATATTTCATACTGTAAAGGTATATGTGGACATTCTTATAACTCTTCACACAGATTGTCTTTTCTTGTTAGATCAGACAAAGTAAAGCGAATTCGAAGAGACTATGAATGCTTAATAAAATTATTCAGCTGTTTTGAATTTGTAAATGGGTAAGAAAATAATTCTAGTTCACTATTTTTTTAGAGGCTCCATAAAATTTCGTGTAATTATTATGTGATATTTAGGTCCTAATATGATTTTCAAGAGATACGTAATATAATAATTTATTAATTTTTAATGTTATGATGTATAGACGATTAAAATAAATGCCTAAGGATTAAAATGAAAGCTTCATAAATTCTTAAAGTAATAAAACACTTGATTAGTTTACACACACTTAGATGCTAGGAATAATTTTATTGAGCTTTACTATTGCGCTTTCCTATCCTAGCTGTTTTTATAATCCGATAACTTTTACTTCATTTTACTTCGAGAGTGGAAGAAAGTTCACTGTTGATATAAGCTTAGTTAGTTCCGCAGGGAAAAAAAGGTTGTTAAGCTCACAAAACCCATTTTTCTTGGTCCCCAAAACCAAGACCAATTTTAACATTACATTAAATAACTGAAAAGCCTAAGTTCTCATATAGTGAATTAGGACTTTAAAGATTAAAAATATACTAAATTTCTAGTGTTTAATAATAGATTGATTTAGTCTTAATCCCATAATACAACTATTATTTTAACGGAAATCATTGTGCAACCCTTAA
>CM063506.1:46332408-46344908 GCA_032207245.1 Pardosa pseudoannulata
ATTCAAATGTTTCATAAATTTTGAGAAAATGGAGAATTTTTTTTTACCGCAGCGCTACAAATCAGGCAACATTAACTGGACTGTATAAGCAATAAATAAACCTGGCCTTCAAAAACCAATTAATTTCTAACGTATGCTAAGTATGCAAAATAAAGTTTCAAATAAGTTTCTATATTAGGCGTCCTATTATCAAAGATTTTCATTGAAACAAAGATCAAGTACACCTCAGAGCACAAAATATAATCAATATCCGTTTCAGTTAACTATTATATAGAAATTTTACTAATTATTATTACACGTTTGCAATCGAATGCCAATTCAAGTGGTTGGTTGGTTAGAGTACTATGGCCTAATTTTTGCTGCGCGATCACTAATGAGACTAGTTCTTAAAACTGATTCCAAACGACCATAATTTGACTTTGTAAAAGTTTCATAACACTAGAATTTTTATGTGTGCTCTTTAAAAAAATTATTCCCGAAGCTCGTCGCGAGCATATGACGCCTGACAGCCCAATAGATAAAAGAAATTTCTCCAGGAGATGGAGGCGCTCAGAAAATGATAAAACAAAATTGCTCCGCACAGGCGGACAAGCCAAACATGCTCTCCCGTTATGGGAGCAAAGGTTCAAGAGATACAATGAGGGGAATACACTAAATGACGCTGAAAATAATGATCCCTCAGCAAGTCATGGCCAGTTCTGATTCTAAAAAAAGCCTCCCCAATATCTCTGGAAAGAGAGGGGCATACTGTCCTATTTAAGAGATGACCATCTACTCCCAGAGGAAATGTCTCTGAAATGGCATATCTTAGTTCTTTTAATAGAACCTCAGATTATTCTATTTATGTTCCTAAAAGAAGCACCAAGAGTAGGTTGAACCAAATCGCAATCCTCCTTAGTGAGTGTGTCAGCCCATTCGTATGCATTTAAGAAGACAATATTTTGGTAAAATATTAATGAAACATTGCACCATTTGGCAAAAGAAATTATACATTTTTATAAATGTTAAAACTAAAAAAATAAATAACAAAAAATTACAGCTGCTAATAGCAGATAAAAGAAACCTCTTCGAAGTTCTAATATCATTTTTGAAAATGGTTTTTGATAAAAAATTAAATATGATTTATATTTTTTAACAAACCTATTTCCGTCAGTGTCGTTTTAAATTCATCTTAAGGATTCTATTTTCATCCTCGAAAATAAAATAGAACCCCGCATAAAACATGATGTATAATGCACATGTAAATTTTCTTTATTTCTTTTTCTATAAATACACAAAATTTTTTTTTACCTTATTTCGTATTTTTTAACATTAGTTCTTATCTCTTTCATTTCTAGCAGTGAATAAAGAACAAAATATTTTAACTCAAATTTTACACAAAGGAATGACAGAATATTTTAAAGTATTGATCTTTGTCAATGAATTTTTTAACAATGAATTTTATACAAAACTACTCTTCTCTTTTTATTTGTGCGAAGCGATATATTTTTAGCTCACGTTTTTTATATGTAAGCTGAAAAGTCTATTTAAACAGTAAAAATAAAGAATAAAGAATTAGGAAATCATATTGTGTTGTAAACTCAAAGAAACAAAATAATTCGTGCATATAACTATACTTTTTTTTTAAAAAAAAAGGATAATGATATCAGATCAGAAGATAAATACAAATAAAAAATTACATATAATTATTCCTTGCTTATTTTATCTCAGAATGTTTTACTCTTATATTTTCTTCTCCATTTATATCTTTTGTATATGTATTAAGAGATAATAAAAGGTACAAATAAAAGGTAAATTGCTTTTCATTATCGATTTACCTCAAAGGTGCAGTAAAATTTCTAAATATAACTATTTGTTTTAAGGCAATTTCTTCTCTTCTTCATTTAATATATTTATTTATTACGATAGTAGATTTTCCAATAATTTATTTTATTTATTTCATGCTAAGAGAGTCAGTAAAATACAAAATTATAAATAGAGGGCACAACACAGTTTATACAAATCGTTATTAATAATCATTTTCGTAACAAATAATTTAAGAAAATTATTTCTTTCTTCATTTTATTATTTATTTTATTTTTATTTCCTCTTACAAAATAGAGGGAGTAAAGTAGACATAATAAATTTCTAGGGTCATATTTCAACGAAAATATTCATTTTGAACATGAGGAACTATCCCCTATATAATAGTAGCCTAAGTTATCTGTCCGTCTGTCCTCGAATTTATGAAGCGGCTGGACGTGGAATGGATAGAGGCATCCACATTAGATTCTTGAGGCGTTACGGTTAGCAAAATTCAAAGCGAGTAAAGCTTATTTTCTCTTAAACATTCGATCTGATTCTAAAATAAATTAGTATAAACAGATTTCATATCAAAGCGAAAAATACTGTCATATTTTAAAAGTTCAAAATCCACCCCTCCCCCCTTTTCGAGCGTTTAGTGCCATTATCTCAAGCCCTATTTTCTCTGGTTAAAAGCAGGTAATTAAATTTATCAATTTATCATTTAATGAATAGGTAAAAATAAACATTTTCTTCTATCCTTATGATATCATTTCTTTAACCATTGTATTTATTGATCATTTCTTATTTTAAATTATTTAAATATCGTATGTATTATTTTGATACGTTTTATCACATAACTTAGATAATACGTAAATAATTTTCTTTTATATTTGGCTTAAATAATAGATTTGGTACACATGTGATAATTTAAAATTTAACCATCGTTTATTTTTTGTTGCAATGAAAATTTTATCCCCAGTATTAAGAACAAATTCTTTTCATAAAATCTAGGAGCCGATCTCCCCAAAGTCGTTTAACGACTAACCACTATTAATCTCTGTTTAAAAGGAGAATTGAGTCCCGTCATTGGTTAGCACCATGGTTTAATAACGGTTAGCGAGGTTACGAATTAGCTTTGGTCGACCGGCTCTTCGTATATCAAGAAAGCATGTGTTTAATTTTCTATTAATACAAATATTTATAAAAATAAATATCTTCTATTATACAGATATTCTAGTAATGCATTTTTTACCTGCTTCATGTGGTACTTCTTCATTTGGAAGAAACCTTTCCTGGGTCCACCAAGAGACGTTGATTATATAAAATTGTAAATAACCCAGTTTTAATTTTACTTCTATAATAAAGATAAAAAAATACAGGTGATTTATTTTGTTACTGTTTGTTGCTACTCCTTTTCTAGTGTAAGTTAATTCTTACGCTGACCCATCTAAGACATGCAGCAGCATACATACTGAAGACTAGAGGTCACGACTATAACCACAATAGCTATTGAGCTACTGCTGACGAGAGTTACGCCATGATCTGTGTTAATGTTGTCAAATCCGATAATGAGCAAACACTACGAAAGTAAGCTATCAGGAATAACTGAAGACCAAGATCACTCTGGTGAAACCTAAGGACACCCGGGTGCTTGAACCCGTGTATCCTAAAGGAGGTTTACCAATGATGTTGTATCTTTTAGCCCTACCCAGAGGACACGGACGCAAGAGACGTTGTCTCCCCATCCCTTAGTATAAAAAATGCCTACACAATATTGGTTCGACACGAGGTCCGGCCGACGCCGTCGCATTATGGGACTAGTCTATGGATAAAAAGGTAATAAGCAGCTTCTCTTGAGTGAGGAACCACCAGGGCTGAGTACTGATTGAAACTCATGATAGGGTGTGTCTTTCATTTGATGAGCACCGTTAGGTGAAAGAGGACCGACTTTTGCTCAAGTGGGTCCTCGTAATTTTGAAGCAGGGAACAAAAAGAAAAACCCCATGCTTAGCTACCACCTCAAACGTATCATTTAGGAACTTGCAGGGGATTACGACCAGGTACCTATTTTTATACCCTAGTCGCCATCAACCCTCTGACTGCTCATCCCGTGATTTCCACGGGCAATTCAACTGTCGCAAAATTTACTCATCCGCGATTTTCGCTGGCATGTGTTTTTCTTCTTAATAAAGAAGCACATTCTGCCATTACACCGTTTAACCAATGGAATAAATTATATACAGTATTAGACATTTAATTAGGTAATAAATAGAATCATAGGACTATAACTATAGTTATATTAGATAATAGAATTATAGATAGCATGTTATAAATAGAAATTAACTATATTTCATTTTAAATTTATTAAAAAATAATTTTTTTGTGTGATAACATCTGAAATTAGTTTTTCTGAAATCTTTGTTTCTCTTGATAAAAGTTAATATAAAAAATCTTTTCTAGCAAAATAAAATAGTATTTCAGAGGGTTAATAAACAAGAAGGATCTTTGGCCGCTTTGAGATCTCTCAACTCCTCCTGTTACAGATCACTGTATTACGACTGGGTTACCACAACTCTTACACACGTGATATTTAGATAAAAATTTTAATTTTTAACAAAAAATATTTACATTGAGACATTATACCATTAACACCATTTGTAACACTCCTTTCATAGAAGACGAGAGGATCAAGAGATCTGTCTAGAGAGCAGAAATAACATATATAATTTTACTTCCAAATAAACTCGAATATAATATAAGAATATTAGTAACTTAATATTTACATTTAATGTGTTTTATAAAACAGTGGTTGAAATAAATGTTGATTACACGATTATTTGTAATCAAAAACTGGATTTATATCTGCTTCACTTTTCTCAAAGTAAATAAAAAATCTAAAATCTTCTCCGATGGATATAAGTACAAAACTTAAGAAAACTTTCCTTATATAAACAGAAGATCACACTTCATATCTTACAATTTTTAAACTAAAAAAAAATCTTCTCAAATTTCAATAAGCATGTTAAAAAACACCTAAGAAGAGTGTCTTTTAAAATTTAATTACTTACATTTTAAATTTAAAAATAAACAGAAAAAAAATTAGTAATGTAATTTTTTTTCGTAGAAGTCATTTCTTTCAGCTAGGTGAAATGTAACGAACTTCTTACATATAAGATTATTTTTAAATATTTTAGAGCTCAGTGAAGGATATTATCTTACAACATTTTTCCCTTTTCTAGTAGTTCAGAAGAAAGTTTCGTAGATTTTTTTTTTTTACTTTCCTTCAAACGTAATTTTTTATTAAAAGAATTTCAAAAGATTTTTTAACTGAGTTAACAACACTGGCACACAAAATATATGTTTTTAATAAAGCACAGATGTGTGGCTACATTTTTTAAACACAATTGTTTCTATGTAACTTCCAAAATGAAGTTATTTCTAAATTAATTTTTTGCTATACTAGTTTTACACACAAAATCAATTTAGTATATATCATGAAAATTAAATACAAAATACTTTCGGATTTAACCATGCTATATTATTTTAATGATATATTATTTTAACTTACAAAAATAAATCTTGAAATATATTTTCAATATTAGTATTAACAATTACATCTGATAGTATCTGTATACTGTAAATTTAAATGTGTTGATCCTAAACTTAAAATTGTCTTAAATAGTAGCAAGAAAGATAAAATCTCAAATCGTACAAAAATATATATTGAAATATATTTTTAACCTTAACATTAAAGAAATTGGCCGTTTTTATCTTAATACGATTGGATGAACAATATTTTATTAATCACTACATAAACATAATTACATTAAATTAAAATTCCAAAATCGCCTGTACGGGGATTCAACCCTGGGACTTCTCGTACTGAAGCCCGTTATTCTGACCACTGCGCCACAGATACGGGGGCAGCGAAGGGTTTCTAGCGGCATTATAATAATATAAATAAGCGTGCAGCTCAGGATTTTTAATAAATAAAACATTTTCTATCAGATCAAATCGTGAATCTAAACCATTCTCGAATCATTTTAATTACATGCAGAAAATTTCATTAAAATCAGTCCAGCGTTTAGGAGGAGTTCTACCACAAACACACGAGTAGAAGAATTTCAATATTTAAAGATATAGATTCGAAATACAGAAATTATCTTTAGTAAGAAATATATATAAAGATATAAGTATATTAGAGCTCAGTGAAGGATATTATCTTACAACATTTTTCACTTTTCTAGAAGTTCAGAAGAAGATTTTTTTTATTACTTTCCTTATAATGTAATTTATAATTAAAAGTATTTCAAAAGATTTTTAACTGAGTTAACAACACTGGCACACAAAATATATGATTTTAATAAAGCACAGATGTGTGGCTACATTTTTTAAACACAACTGTTTCTATGTAACTTCCAAAATGAAGTTATTTCTAAATTAATTTTTTGCTATACTAGTTTTACACACAAAATCAATTTAGTATATATCATGAAAATTAAATACAAAATACAAAATACTTTGAAATTTAACCATGCTGTATTATTTTAATGATATGTTATTTGAACTTACAAAAAATAAATCTTGAAATATATTTTTAATCTTAGTATTAACAATTTCGTGTGGTAATATCTGTATACTGTAAATTTAAATGTATTGAACATAAGCTTAAAATTGTCTTAAATAGTAGCAAGACAGAAAAATCTCAAATCGTACAAAAATCTGTCTTGAAACATATTTTTAACCTTAACATTAAAGGAATTGGTCCTTTTTTATCTTAATACGATTGGATGAACAATATTTTATTAATCACTACATAAATATAATTAGATTAAATTAAAATTCCAAAATCGCCTGTACGGTGATTCAACCCTGGGATTTCTCGTACTGAAGCCCGTTATTCTGACCACTGCGCCACAGATACGGGGGCAGCGAAGGGTTTCTAGCGGCATTATAATAATATAAATAAGCGTGCAGCTCAGGATTTTTAATAAATAAAACATTTTCTATCGGATCAAATTGTGAATCTAAACCATTCTCGAATCCACTTAATTACATGCACAAAATTTCATTAAAATCAGTCCAGCGTTTAGGAGGAGTTCTACTACAAACACACGAACAGAAGAATTTTAATATTTAAAGATATAGATTCGAAATACAGAAATTATCTTTAGTAAGAAATATATATAAAGATATAAGTATTTTAGAGCTCAGTGGAGGATATTATTTTACAACATTTTTTCCTTTTCTAGTAGTTCAGAAGAAGATTTTTTTTATTTTCCTTCAAATGTAATTTTTTATTAAAAGAATTTCAAAAGATTTTTAACTGAGTTAACAACACTGGCACACAAAATATATGTTTTTTATAAAGTACAGATGTGTGGCTACATTTTTTAAACACAATTGTTTCTATGTCATATTAAGAATGAAGTTATTTCTAAATTAATTTTTGGCTATACTAGTTTTACACACAAAATCTATTTAGTATATGTCATGAAAATTAAATACAAAATACTTTGAGATTTCAAAACATTTTTAACTTAGTTAACAACACTGGCACACAAAATATATGTTTTTAATAAAGCACAGATGTGTGGCTGCATTTTTTAAGCACAATTGTTTCTATGTAACTTTAGAAACGAAATTTATTCTAAAATAATTTTCTGATATACTAGTTTTACACACACAAAAAAAATAAATTAGTATATATCATGAAAATGAATTACAAAATACTTTGAGATTTAAGCATGCTTATTGATTTTTTTATATTGAATTGTATGTATTTCTATTTTACTTATAAAATAAAATAAACAAAAAATTTGAATTTCGAATTTTCTAAAACAATGCTTTGAGATCTTTTGTACGGTGTCACAAAGACTCCTTGTATAAATTATCGTACATGCAACCCTCATAGTTTATCTATTCAAAACATAGTTTATGTATAAATTATGTATACAAACACACAGATACACACACATAAAAATCTTTTTTATGTTGATACTAAACAACCCGACAAATGTTGTCCTGCTTTAACCCTTTGAAGTTCACGAACATAAATTCTTTGGAATTTAATGAAGTTAGTTTATAAATGTTATCTATTAACCTTATGAATGTAAAATATATAAAAATTTTTCTCTACATTTCTTAGAGGAGCATAACTTTAGGAGGGTTTGAGAGATAGTTAAACTGATAAAGCCCTCCCTTTGTACAGAATATAATATTTTATAAAATTTGTATTACATTGTAAGAACAATAAATAAGTATCCTTAAAATAGTACAATAAATAAAAAGTTTAACAAATAGTACAATAAATAAATAGCTTCACAAGTAGTATAATACATAAATAGCTTAATAGATGGTATACTATATCAATAACTTAAAAATAGTATAATAAATAAAAAGCTTAACAAACAGTATAATAAATAAATAGTATAATAAACAGCATAATAAATAAATAGCTTAATAAACAGCATAATATATAAATAAATAAACACTATAATAAACAGCTAAACAAATAGTATAATAAATAAATAGCTTAACAAATAGTATAATAAATAAATAACTTTAAAAATAGTTTAATAAATAAATAACTTAACAATTTATAAGTGTTGTTTGGTAGATACTTTTATTTGAAGTTATTAGTCAGAAAAATCCAATTACTGACTTTCCAGGTACGGAAAGTTTAATTACATATATTCCAAAAGAAAAAAAATAAATTAAATGTTGTGCTGTCATATATTAAGCTTTAAATTGTCAAAACATAAAAAGTTGAAAAAAAACTATTCATATGTCTACAAAAGGAAAGAAAAAAATTAAAATAATTAAATGTGGTTTCGTTGCGAAACCACTGTCCGCTAAAGGGTTAACGCTGTAAATCAAAAATTTGTGAAAGGTTTTTAAATAAATTATAATTTGGACTGTTTGGATAGAAAAGTAAGGAAAAAATTACTTTAATAATACTTCACTTAATTACATACTCAAACTTTCATCAAAATCAATCCAGACGTTTAGGATGAGTTCTATTACAAACACATGGATAGAATTTTTTTTATATAAAGATAGATAGATAGTTGGATAGATAGATAGATAAATAGATAAATAGAGATTTACTTGATCTCTAAAATACGCTTCTATTTTATGTAGAACTATACTTCTTTATGTATATACTAGACTACCCGACAGATGTTGTCCTGCTTTAAAGCTGTAAATCAAAAAATTGTAAATAGTTTTTAAATAAATTATAAATTGAACCGTTTTGATGAAAAATTAAGAAAAAAAATTATTTTAAAAATACTTGATTCCACCAAGCGTACAGTCATCACAGCTGGACTTATCAATTGTGTTTGAGTGTATCTGTATAATGTAAGTTTAAATGTGGTGAGTTTAAACTTAAAATTGTGTTAAGTAATAGCAAGGAAGAAAAAGTCTTTTTCATATATTTTTCATAACAGATGTATTTTTAAAGTACAAAAAATATATCTTGAAACATATTTTTAACCTTAATATTAACTTAAATGAAATTGGATTTTTTTTCATAATACGATCGGATGAACAATATTTTATGTGAATTCTTACATAAACATAATTCGATTAAATTAAAAATTCAAAATCGCCTGTACAGGAATTCAACCTTGGAACTTTCGGACGGAAGCCCGTTACGCTGACCACTGCGCCACAGATACGATGGCAGCGAACTGTTTCAAGCGCCATTATAGTAATCTCAATAATTGTGCAATTCTGGATTTTTAATGAAAAAACATTTTCTATCGGATCAGATTGTGAATCCAAACCATTCTCGAATCAACTTAATTACATATTCAAAATTTCATCAAAATCAGTCTAGCCGTTTAGGAAGAGTTCTATTACAAACACACGGACAGGAGAATTTTATATATAAAGGCCTAAATATCACTAAAAATAATTTTTAATCACGTTTGAGCTATATTATTGATAAATTCTGTCCTCAAAACTGTTGAAGAGCATAAAATGCATAACTTATATGAAATTGAAATATTTCGGAAAAACTATCATACATTAAATTAAGTTAACTGTATTTTTATCGTCTAGGACGATATTTACGATTAAAAAACTGCATTATTATGCTAAGTAGTCAATAGGGATTTAAAATTTAAGCATAACATAGCATTGTTCAAAGCTTTGTAATCTTTTGTTAGTAAAGGCATTTTATGGATATATTAGATAAAAGTCCGGATCACATAATTCAGTGGGAATAAAAGTGCATAATAGATTCAGCAATAGATACTTTGAGGATTAGGAATAGAAATTCAATACAACCCTTCTTTCAATCTTGAGTGTACCAGAGTTCTATTACAAACACACGGACAGATGATTTTTTATATAAAGATAGATAGATAGATAGATGGGTGGATAGATAGATAGATAAATAGATTGATAAATAGAGGTTTACTTGATCGTTAAAATACGGTTGTATTTTATGTATATACTATACTTCTTTACTTATATACTAGACGACCCGACAGACGTTGTCCTGCTTTATCACTGTTAATCCAAATATTGTAAAAGTTTTTTAAATAAATTATAAACTGGACCGTTTTGATGGAATATTAAGAAAAAGAAATTATTTTATAACTACCTGAAATCACCACGCTTACAGTCATCACAATTCGATTTACCAACTGCGTGTGAGCTTATCTGTATACTGTAAATTTAAATGTGTTGAGCATAAACTTAAAATTGTCTTAAATAATAGCAAGAAGGAAAAAAATCATATCGTTTTCATAGCAGATGTATTTTTATAACGTACAAAAATATATCTTGAAATATATTTTTAATCCTAATATTAACAATTACGTGTCAGAGTATCTGTATACTGTAAAATTAAATGTGTTCAGCATAAACTTAAAATTGTCTTAAATAATACCAAGAAAGAAAAACAAGTCGTTTTCGTAGCAGATATATAATTTTAATGTACAAAAATAAATCTTGATATATAATTTTAATCTTATTGTTAACATAAATGAACTTAGATTTTTCTGTTAATGTGATCTGATGAACAATATTTTTTGTTTTTCCCTACATACAGATAATTAGATTAAATCAAAATTCCCACAATGCCTGCATGAGGATTCAATCCTGGGGATTCTAGTCCTGAAGCTCGTTGCGCTGACCAATGCGCCACAGATAAGTTTGCAGCGAAGGGTTTCAAGCGGTATTATAATAATATCAATAAGCACATAAATCTGGATTTTTAATAAAAAAAAGCACATTTTCTATCGGATCAAATTGTGAATTCAAAACCATTCACCATTCAACTTATTTATATACACAAAATTTTCTCAAAATCAGTCCGGGCGTTTAGGAATAGTTCCGTTACAAACACACGGATAGAAGAATTTTATATTTAAAGGTATAAATTTCAAATACAGAAATCTTCTTTAATAAGAAAAATATATAAAGATGTAAATATCACTGAAAATAATGTTTTCAATAACACTTTTGAGCTAAATTATATTTTGATAAATTCAGTTTTCAAAACTGTAGAAGATTATAAAATGCAAAACTTATATGAAATTGAAATATTTCGGATAAACTATCATACATTAAATTAAGATTATTGTATTTTTATAGAAAAAGATGAGATCTACGTTTAAAAAAACAGTAATATCATGCTAAGCAGTCAATAGGGATTTATAATTTAAGCATAACATTATTCTTCAAAGCTTTGTAATCTTTTGTTAGTAAAGGTATTTTATGGATATATTACATAAAAGTCCGGATCACATAAATCAATGGGAAAAAAGTGCATAATAGATTCAGGAATAGTTAGTTTAAGGATTAGGAATAGAAATTCAATACAATACTTCTTTCAATCTTAAGTGTACAAAAGATATAGTATTATAACACTCGGACAGAAGATTTTTTATATAAAGATAGATAGATAGACGGATAGATAGATAGAGAATTATTTGATCGCTGAAATACGGGTGTATTTTATGTATATACTATACTTCTTTATGTATATACTAGACAACCCTACAGACGTTGTCCTGCTTTAATGCTATAAATCCAAATATTGTAACAGTTTTTAACACTAGACTGCCCAAGGCAGTCATTTTGACTGTTTTTTAATTTCAATTAGAAAAACAATTATGAAATATAATGACACAATTTCTTAGAATTTGGTGACTTTTTCTATAACATATAAATGGGTTTATGAATAATTGTAGTTACTTCCGCCCTCCTTTATTATATAATATTAAAAACTAATTTTAAACAAATTTCTTTACATATTTGTTATTTTTTCACAATGCAGTCATTTTGACTGTTTTGGGGCAATATAGGTATACAAGAAATCTCGGGCAATCTAGTGTTAAATAAATTATAAATTGGACAGTTTTGATGGAAAATTAAGAATAAAAAGGTATTTTAAAACTACTTGAAACCACCACGCGTACAGTCACCACAATTCGATTTACCAACGGCGTGTGAGCGTATCTATATACTGTAAATTTAAATGTGTTGAGCATAAACTTAAAATTGTCTTAAATAATACCAAGAAAGAAAAAACTCAGATCGTTTTCATAACAGATATATATTTTTAACGTACAAAAAATAAATCTTGAAACATATTTTTAATCTTAATATTAACATAAATGAAATTTTTTTTATTTTAATGCGATTAGATGAACAATAGTTTTTGTTATTAGCTACATGAACATAATTAGATTAAATTA
>CM063506.1:46349908-46352408 GCA_032207245.1 Pardosa pseudoannulata
CTTCCATTAAGGTTCAAGGTGGTCTTAAAAATTATAGTAATTTCCTGTCTGTAATCTCCAATCGTAAATTTCATCCATTTGAAATTTTTTATGTAATCCGTAGAGATATACGCGATTGTTTCTTTGCTTACTTACGACATATATTGTAAAAGGAAGTTATAAATGCCATTTAATGATGCAATTAAAATCTTTATTTTTATCTCAGGGTAAAACAGTTAAACAGACGATAAATATAATAATAAAGATTTTTAGACTTTCATTATTTCTATTGAATTATTCAATATATTCTCATTGTAAGGCCTGAGACGCAATATAAAGCTCTATAAACAGCATTTAACCCTTTAAAGGTCACCAAAATAAATTCATGGGAATTTAATGTAATTTGTTTATAAATGTTATCTATAAGCCTTGTATATGTAAAATATATAATTTTTTTTTACATTCCTTAGAAGGGTTTGCCTTAGAAGATACCAAATTAGGGTTTGAGAAATGGTTTAACTGACTAACCCCTACTCTTGTACAGCTTGAACATTATGCCTTTTTAAAAGTTTAACTATACTGGAAGAACAATAAATGATAATCCTTAAACTGGTATAATAAATAAATAGCTTAACAACTTAAAAGTGTTGTTTGTACAGATACTTTTATTTGAGGTCATAGTAAGATAAATTGAATCTGACTTCTCAAGTACAGAAAGTTTAAATACATATATTTCAATAGAAAAAGAAATAAATAAGTTAAACGTAGAACTATCATCTGTATATATTTAAAATATCAAAATATAATATGTATATAATAAATAATATATATATATATAAAATATATATATAAATATAAATATATATATATATATATATATAATATATATATATATATATATAGATAAATATATATATATAAAATATATATATATATATTATATATATATACATATACATACATATACACACATATATATATATATATAATCAAAAACTCATCCATGTCTCCAAAAAGTTTTTTTTATTTGCAAAAGCTCTTGATTCTACATCATTGGCTTCCATATCACAGATGTATGAGATTGGAGCCGTAAATAATTATAAAAATAAAGTAAAGTAATCCAAAAAAAGTTTAAAAAAAAAGATGTTTAATAGGTGGTTTTGCTACGAAACCACTGTCCGTTAAAGGTTAAAAGTAATTTTAGATTAAAAATTAAACCTTCCGATGAATCGCAAAAAAAATTTGCTCATAGAATAAAAAAGCATTTTTTAAATATATGTTTTGTTGTGTGTAAATACATAATTTGAATAATAAACAAATAATGTATTTAAATAAAAAAATTAAACCTAACTTTTTAAATTAAGCATTTAACACTAATTTACGACCGAGCCAATTTGACTCATTAAAAATTTTATCACTATATATATATATATAAATATTTTTATATCTTTAATATTCAAAACATACGTTGGTTTTTAGTTAAGTAATAAATATATTCTTTCATTTTCCCACCCCTTCATTTCGCATTATCAAATGTGGTATACCTATTTTCATGGTTGTGAGCCAATTTGACTCTAGAATGGTTTAACAGTTAATCGCATAACATAAAATTAAATAATTCAAGTAAATATTTCATAACAAGATTTTATTTTCCAATTGGCTGAAGAGCTAAGAAGTAAATATAGAGAAGAAGTCGAGAACACTTCCATTCCAATGACAGAAATTCATGCTACTGACGCACGGAAGAATTGTCAAGTTCAACAATCATGCAAAAGAAACAGATGTAGAAACCATTGTGCTAAATGTAATAGAAATGTTTGCGGAAAATGTGTTCAAAAACAGATTTTATATGTAAAAAATGTTTTCCATAAATTTTTTGATAATAAACATTCCATTTAAATTAATTTAGAACTATTTTCTTTGCAAAAAACTTCCATTTTCTTGTATGAGTGAAATTGGCTCACTTCAGTAAAAGTAGGTATATGAACAACATCCGTAAATATAGTGTTAAAGAAAGTGTAAGAATCTTATCTTAAACAAGTAGAATATTTTATTTGTGAAAAATCTTAAAACAAGTTGTTACAATGGAAATTATATTGCTCGAAAGATGTGCAATTCAGAAAATCCCAGAAGTACAGAACTGTAAATTTTATCAAAATAATTTAATTAGCTTGTAAAGAAGTGACAAACACATGCATGCAAATCATCTGTAAAAATTGGAAAGAATAAATGACAGCAATACAAGATTATTCATAACTGAAATATAGTCTGTCATGTGACAGGATCAGTAAAATGTTTAATTTTCTAGGATTGTAAAGTACCCTATGAGGAAGGTAAAAAAATGGTTTACTTTTTGGCTGAGAATTATCTGGTACACGCTCAATAATCTGTTTATCTTTACTGACCGAATGTTAATTGCCAACTTTAATTTCTCTTGTAATATTACGTGATATAATGGAAAGCAGAGGTTTTAATATTGACAGTGATTATTTGGTGGTATTTATGAAGGATCTCCAAAATT
>CM063506.1:46357408-46359908 GCA_032207245.1 Pardosa pseudoannulata
GCTCGTAATCGTCTTCTTCCTGACAGATGTTTTTCATTGTTACTCCGGATCAAATAAGGAATGGTGGGATATCGAAAATATCAATCTGTATAAATATCGATATGTTACGGGTTTAGCATATACATCCTTTATAGATGCTAGATATATAAGCTATACTTTTTATTCTATTTGTATTTGGTATTGTATCTGTATGCTTTCATATTTTTCTTTACATTAATAATATTATATTTTAAAAAGGTATTAAAAGTGAAATAACACATAATTATTAAACCAAAAATTGAAAATACCACGAAACGCAAATTATAGCTATAACACAAAATTTTGCTTCACGCAATAAAAGCATATAATAAAATCTACTGAAGATTTATCCAAGCCTTATTCATTTCCCAACAAACTTTGGATTAAAACAATTTTTAGATTTGAAAAAATTGTAAGAATCCTTCATACCAGAGTACATATTGAAATGATAAGGAATTGAAATACTCTTTTATTATTACTTTATGTTATTTAACAAAAATGACGATCTTAATACTGAAAACAAATGAAATGTTTACAGATATTTTGAAAGACAAAGCAATTTTTTAATAACAACAATGAAATAAATTTTCAAAATGAAAATTTATCGTAAGTTCTAATACAAAATAAAAGTTTTAAAAAGATGTTCCAGTTAAATTTTAAAAGAAATAACTCATAATTATTAAACCAAAAATTGAAAACACCACGAAACTTAAATTATAGCTATAACACAAAATTTTGCTTCACGCATTACTCACAAAAAATATCATATAATGAATTCTATTGAAATATTATCCAAGCCTTATTCATTTCCCAAATGGTTTCACATCTATTTCTTTTATATATATATATATATATATATTATATTGTATATATATATGTATATATATATATATATATATATATATATATATATAATATATATATATATTATATATATATATATATAATATTATATATATAATATATACTAATAATATATATATGTATATCATATATTTATATATATATATATATATTATATATATATATATATATATATATATATATATGTGTTGTGTGTATATATATTATAGTGTATATAATTATATATATATATATATATATATATATTATATAATATATATATATATATATATACATATTATATATATATATTATATATACAAATATGTAATATGTATGTATGTTGTATATATATATATATTATTTTAAATATATATATACATATTTTATTATATAATATAATATATATATAATATATATATATATAATAATACATATATGTGAATGTATGTATGTAATATGTATGTGTATAAATATATATATATTAATATATATATATACATATTATATATATATATAATATATATACATATATGTAATGTATGTATGTATGTATGTAGTATATATATATATCTATATATATATATATATATAAATATATATACATATATTATAATATATATTTTTACTATTATATGTATATATATAATATATATATATCATATATATATATATTATATACATACAATATTATATATATAAAACAATATATATATATATATATATTTTATATATAAAATTTATCGTAAGTTATAATACAAAATTAAGTTTTAAAATGATGTTCCATTTAAATTTTAAAAGAAATAACTCATAATTATTAATCCAAAAATTGAAAATACCACGAAACGTAAATTATAGCTATAACACAAAATGTTGCTTCACGAAAAAAAATCATATAATGAATTCTATTGAAGTTTTATCCAAGCCTTATTCATTTCCCCAATGGCTTCACATCTATTTCTTTTATTTCCCCGCAGCAATGTCATAAGAAAAGTTTTCTGACTTTTCAAGAATAAGTTAAAGAGGATTATAAAATACAAAATTTCTCGAGTAAAAAATATTTTTGCTGCGTGAATAAATGATATCAATCAGACAACACCTCGAGCGTTATTGAAAAGATTCATATATGTGCGATTTTTTACAGAAACTTAGCTTTATTAAAGATGCTACCCGTGAAAATAAACCCCTTTGGAATTTTTACCACACAATAGATGGAGATCGATGATATATATATATTCATTTTTTAAATGCCTGGAGTGGTTAGTTAAAGTTTTATGCAGCACTAATCTGGCTGTGTATTTTACTTCCGCATATTTCACAATTGTTCTCATTAAAACTTTCAAAATGCCTCTCTAATGTTAGAAATTTTTATTTATGATATTTTAAAAGTGGAAACTACTTTAAAGGAACTGTTGTAAATTTGTCATTTAAAAAATATGATATTTTATTATTTAACTAAAAAATATATATGTATTAACAATACAAACGCATTTTTATGCTGGTGTCAGATGGAATGTATAATGTATATATATATATATATATATATATATATATATATATATATATATTATTCCACAATTTATATGTATATAATTATGTAATATTCCTGTAGATGGTAGAACTAATATTTTTATATATC
>CM063506.1:46374908-46382408 GCA_032207245.1 Pardosa pseudoannulata
TGAAATATAATGGTTGGTTAAATTAATTTGCAGTATATAGTTCTGGTAAAATATATTAATTGATAATAAATATTGTTGCCACATTTATACATATATGTAATATATCAAAATTATTTTACGTTAATATGTCCTTTAAAACCTCCTCTCCCCCATTCTAATTGCTTAAAATCTTTTTCCCAATCTCTAAATGTCTTAATCAATGGAAAGTCTGCGTATTAAAATTCTTTATATACAATTCCCAAATTTTTCTATCCTATAGATGTAAATTTTCAGTCTATTCAACAAGTTTCCCAGTTGTCGCCGGCAAAAGGGTCCTCGTTTTTCCTGATCTTACACTTAAATTCGCTGAGTAAGTGGTTCTTCGCTTTTGGATGCATCTCTGTTCGAGCAGAGTGATTTTTGTCTTTTCCTTTGTCTGTCGTTGACTAGTAAAGATGCCCTTTTTAGCAGCTCTGAAATAAAGTTTTAATTAAACTTGTGTGGTACTCTTCAATGCGGCAAGACTGCGTCGTTCTTATTACCGCTATCTAATAAGGCTTCTCGTTGCCCAGTAGCCCGGACAGGTAAAATTAATATGGGCTAATGTCCATCAGTTACATAATTATTGTGATAAGATGAAATAGTTACATATATAGTCACGGATATGCGTAAGGTATGAAGAGTCACAGAAGTATTCTTCTTAAAACATTATTTATTCACATATTAATAGACCATGTCACCGGACAGTTGGCCGGCATACGCAAACAAAGGAGTCCTAATCATTCATGCAACAACCCTGTCTCAAAACTCCCTCAATCCTTTCGCGTTAAGTAATTTTATAATGAGTTATTTAAGATTCTTGTGCCTGCATTAAAAGAGTAAGCTGCAATTCCGCACTTAAACCCGTAAATTATTAATTTTACGTCTTCAAGTCTGATATATATATATATATATATATATATATATATATAATGTCGTGGTCCAGTAAACGACACTAGAGTCCTGACATCAGCTTCATATCTTTATTTTGATCTCACCACACTATACTCAACAATGGCGTCTCATATTGGCGCCCAATCTGCTAACAAAGGCAGTTTTCACTGCTTCGAGGAGCCACAGGTCCGTCTATAGTAATTGCTTATCACTCTCTGCCCATATCACTGCGCGTGAGCCGTATTTATGTGACTAATAACGCGAGGCGCGTTACTCCCATTAAAAGAATCCCTAATTAAATCTCTTAAATTACTCTATATTTTAAATCCTGACAACTTTCCCCCCTCCCTCTGAAGGCTTGCACAGGCAGGAGGGCCCTTCCTGACCAGCAAGTCCCCAGAGGACCCTAAAATTTTGAAAAAACATCTAATTAATTATCCCAAAAAATAATAAATTTAAGTTACTTAATTCAGTCAGAGCAGGTGGCTCCCTCACAAATAACAATGTTATAAAAACTGACAAAAATTTCAAAAGTAGTAAAAATCACCCTATGATGGTGCTATAAAATGATTAAAGTCTTTTACACAATTACCTAAAACACAAAAATCTTTCCTGAAAATCATACACATTATACAATTGTAAAAAGAACATGAACTTGGGAATATATGGTTAAATATGAATAAAATATGTTAGGAATAATAATATATTTGTTATAGAAAAACAACACCTTGAGTGAAAAAATCTTAGGAGCTCCCAAAAATAACAGTATGAGTATAATAAGAGATAAAAAAAACACAATATCAAAATATCACTAATATATGGTGAAAGCAAAACAAATGACTTTGTGAATAGTTTCTCTTATAGCACAGTCCAACAGTATTATGTAATGTCCTTGAGTTCTTATCACAATCAGTAGTAGTATAATATGTAATACAGTAAAAAAGTACATAAAAATCTAAAAAGGAACCTATGTTTGATAACAATGTACACTGTATTGAGATCTCTTGTCAGAAAACATCATAATCTAATTTAATTACAAAATTTCACTTCATTTGTTATTCTTCGTTGATTCATCAAAATACAAAATATATCACATGTCGACAACTTTAATCTATTCCAAAAATAATATTATAACAAAATTTCATCATAGTATTTCTCTCAAAAATCACTCGGTAACTTATAATCTCACAAGTAAAAAATGTGTCATAATGAAAATCACTCATTATCTGTCAAAAAGTAACATAAAAACAATATAGTGTTTACAATAGTGTATACATTCTGTTTAAAACAGGTGTGTGATTCTTGTTTGTGTCTGTTTGTGTAGGGTTTTTTGGGGATGTTTTTCTTCCTGGGCATAATAAATTTAGAACAGAAAACTCCCTGGGTAATTAAAATTAATTATCAAAAATATAATAATATAGCAAAAAATCAACTTAATCAATTATAAAAACAGCAAAATCAAAAACCTTCCTTAATCAAAATAAAACAAAATTCAAAACATAATGTCATTATCAGTTCTTATGTCAAAATCAGCAATAAAGTTGACTCCATAGATGAACAAAATTAGTTATACATCTTCATGGTGCATCAAAACATCTTCAGTTAAAAAAGAGAATTTATGTAATATTAAAATCATAATTAAATCAAAACACAATTTCAAAAATTTCAACAACATTCTATAAATCCCCAGTATATCCCCCCCCCTCACAATGAGAAAAAAATTCTTCTTAACATGTCACTCAATAAAAAACAAAAATTTTAAAAAAAACGACTAAATACAAATCTAGTTAAATATAAGAAATGAATATAAAATAGCACATAAATATCAGAATATATTTAGTTTAAGTTCGTAATCAGCACATCATTTCTTTAAAAAACAAAACCTCACTCAGCAAAAGTTGTCAAAACATCATCTCAGTTCGATTGCAACTCAGTTCAGACCGAAAATGCCACGTCATAGGAATTAAGCATTCACAGTTTCTTGCAATGGTCATAACAAGGAAATAAAAGATTTAACGTTATCGGAAGCAGTAATTTATGCGCTCAAGCCGAAAAAAGAATGCAGTTTTAGATTGCCGGGATTCGAAGTTACAACTCGTATAATTTCGTTAGCTTCCGACCAAGGTCACAGACAATTAACATTTTTATCGATAAAAATAATAGAATTTTTAATCACGCGCGCTGAAAATAAAATAATTTTTTCTCTTCGGTCAAAAGTTTTGCCCATGTAGGTGGCCTTTTCTACGTGATAAAATCATAGAATAATAAAATTTCTCTGAAATCAAAATTTTAAATTCCGAAGGAAATTATTAAATTGCTACCGACTCTTGTCAGGGTCCCGTAAACGACACGAGTCCTGACATCAGCTTCATATCTTTATTTTGATCTCACCACACTATACTCAACAATGGCGTCTCATATTGGCGCCCAATCTGCTAACAAAGGCAGTTTTCACTGCTTCGAGGAGCCACACGTCCGTCTATAGTAATTGCTTATCGCTCTCTGCTCATATCACTGCGCGTGAGCCGTATTTATGTGGCTAATAACTCGAGGCGCGTTACTCCCATTAAAAGAATCCCTAATTAAATCTCTTAAATTACTCTATATTTTAAATCCTGACATATATATATATATATATATATATATATATATATATATATATATGTATATATACATATATACATATATATATATATACACATATATATATATATATATATATATATATACATATATATATATACATATATATATATATATATATATATATATATATATATATATAATATATATATATATATATATATATAATATATATATATATATATATATATATATATATATATATATATATATATATATATATATATATATATATATATATATATATATATATATATTTCGAGGTTTTGATTTGATTTCGAGGGGATCAGACGGAATGTGTCGGAAAACTTTAAATTCAAATAATAGGACAGATATTTTCTTATTTGTCGTTGGTTCCATATATGTAATAAGCTCTGTCTGTTTTTTTTTATTAAATGACAGTTGAGAAGTGTCTCCCCAAAACTAAATAATTTTGTGCCGAAGTTTTCTTTTAACTTAACGACTTATTTTTGTGCATCCAGTCGATATCCATAATGTTTGTCCTGAATGACATGTATTCATTCGGTTCATTCATCTATGAGTATATATTTTTCTCTGCATAGATAGAAAAAAAAGATATAGAAATTTGTGTGATCAACTATCCATATTTGGAGTTTTTAAATTCAAGTATTGGGTTTAAAATATAAAAAACAACACTATTCATTTCAAACCTGAGTTCTGTACTATAACTACATTATTATATATATAATTGTTATCAACAAAAACTTAAATTTCAATTAAGAGTTCATGAAATAATTGAAAAACATTTGTTCATAATTGCACCATTTTGAGTTGAAGCGGGTTTCCTTCCAACTTAGCAATATATTTCTTCGCATTTTCAGTAGACATCTAGAATTTCTCATTTAAATGGCATGTATTCATGCGTTTCATCCATGAGTTATTCACTCAGCTATTTTAAAAGAAAAATAAACTGTATTCGTATATTTATCTGTCACTGAAATGTTCTATTTCTATTACGGATTTTCTCCCGAGTGCTTTAAACAGACTGCGTTCCGATGACCACGCTTCGTATGTGATTCGATATCCCGAAATCGTTGCTTTTGTTCCCCCGCCTCGTAATCCTTTTTCAGACAGATGTCTGTTATTGTTACTCAGGAAGAATGAAGACTGGGATGATTTCGAGGGGATCAGACTCCAGAATATATATGGGGAAGCTTCGAATTTAGATAATAGGACTGGAATTTTATTATTTGTCGTTGCTTGCAGATATATAATAAGCTCTATCTGTTCTTTTTTTTAAATCAAATGACAGTTGAAAAGTGTTTCCTTAGAACTAAATCACATTCAGCGGAAACGGTTTTCTTTTAATTTAACAATTTATTGCACTTATAGACGATATTCAGAATGTCTCACATACTGGCATGCATTCACTCGACTCATTCATATATGAGTTAGTCCCAATGATGTTTTAAAGCCCCAAAAAATATTAATATGTTTATATGTAAGCTAAATGCTCTAATTCTCCTACGAATTCCTGAGTGATTTAAACATATTACGTTACGAAGCATCGTATTCAATTCAATATCCTGTCACATCTGCTTTCCTTCCACGCCTCGTAATCCTTTTTGAGACAGATGTCTCTTATTGCTACATCGGAAACAATAAAGACTGGGATGTTTTCGAGTGGATCAGGCTCAAAATATATCAGAAAACTTTAGGTAGAAAAAAAGGACAGAAATTTTATTTTCTTTCATTACTTGTAAATATATTATACTCTGTATTTTTTCAATCAAAAGATAATTGAAAAATCATTTCCCCTTAACTAGATAGATCATCTTGATCTGAAACGGTTTTCTTCCAACACAATCACTTATTCCGTCAAACATCCATTCCACATACAGAATGTCGTATTTAAATGACATATATTCATTCGGTTCATCCATCTATGAATTTTTCTTTCAGCTGATTTAACACGTTGACTGCCAACTACGAGATAACTCGTAGATTGCGTTCTTTTCTAGAACGCCAACTACGAATTATTTCGTACTGTATTTACTTGCCAGTTTTGTGCATCTAAGAATAAACTCGTAGCATATCAAGGCTAATATCGATAGATGGCTTCTGGGAAAAGAACAAGAAATCAATGCTCTTGGAAAATAATTAATTCAGAACTTTGCTGAATTTTTGTTTACAAATTATCATTCGAATTTCATTCGACTTCTGTCTACAAATTATCATTCGCATGGGAATCATCCTTATTATCTACAGATTGGGGATCAACTTCGGGTTCGGAGATTGCTTCATCTTCACTATCACTTGAATTCTCAGAAGGTTCATAATCGCTACTGTCGTTACCATCCTCGTCCAAAATCCCGTCAAATTTAAAACACTTATATTGGCGTAGTAGTCAATTTCATTTTGAGTCGTCCACAAATTATCATTCACATGGGAATCATCCTTATTATCTACACATTGGGGATCAACTTCGGGTTCGGAGATTGCTTCATCTTCACTATCACTTGAATTCTCAGAAGGTTCATAATCGCTACTGTCGTTACCATCCTCGTCCAAAATCCCGTCAAATTTAAAACACTTATATTGGCGTAGTAGTCAATTTCATTTTGAGTCGTCCACAAATTATCATTCACATGGGAATCATCCTTATTATCTACACATTGGGGATCAACTTCGGGTTCGGAGATTGCTTCATCTTCACTATCGAATTCTAAGAAGGTTCATAATCGCTACTCTCGTTACCATCCTCGTCAAAAATGCCGTCAAATTCTGAATCACTTAGATTGGCGTAGTACTCAATTTCATTTTGAGTCGTCCAGTTATCATTCTCATGGGTATCCTTATTATCTACACTGTCCTTGATAATTTAACACTACTGAATTACAGAAGGTTCATAATCGCTACTGTCGTTACATCCTCGTCCAAAATGCGTCAAATTTAAAACACTATATTCGTATTAATTTCATTTATGTAAAATTATCATTCACATAATATTTAATAACATAATCAACTTTTATGCTTCATCTTCACTATGATTCTAAGAATCATAATCGTGTGCGTTCATCCTCGTCAAAAATCCGTCATTCTGAATCACTGTTCATAGATAATTTCATTTTAAGTCATGGTTTTCCATTATTCCGATATTTATTGTTACATGAAGTCATTTAAAGAACTGTTCAATTTATCTCATTTTATATGTCAATCAGATAATATTATCGCATAATGTGTTAAAAATCAAAAATCGTTGGCAATCAAATTTAAGAGAAAAATAAGGAGTATTCGTATATTTTTCTATCATTTATGTGTTCATTTCTACATATTTTTTTAAAAAGACAATGAAAAATATAGATATCGAAATCGTTGCTTTCGCTCCTGAATAATTAGACAGATGTCTTTATTGTACATCAGAAAATATCAGGATGGGATGATTTCGTCTAATAATATATGAGAATTATATTTCAAAAGACAGAAATAATTTTCAGTCATTATTATTATACTAATATAATATATAGGAATATAAACTTTTTAATTTATATGTAAAGTATTGAGGCATAAAAAAAATATTTGTTTTTTGACTGTAATTATCTTGAAAACAAAAAATAATGGATGATTACCTTAAAATTATTACATATGTACCTAATTTATTATTTACGACAAATAAAAAAGAAAATTATTTATGTAGTATCTAAGTACAGTGATAAAACTATACATATAATATATATACATATATATATGTATATGTATATATATATTTATTATATATATATATATATATATATATATATATATATATATATATATATATATATATATATATATATATATATATATATATATATGTAATATATAAAATTTTATTTACTTTAATATATTTCTTCAAAAAAATTTCTTTCCATTTTATATCATCTAAATATCTTTACCAGTTTCAACATGGTGTGATTAACGAAGTATTTCCACTTAACATATCCT